>JAQFJA010000022.1:25635533-25653583 GCA_029874485.1 Naso brachycentron
CCCTCTGCTCAAAAAAATAATCATGAATGACACATGCTGTGCCGGAAACTTTTTAAAATGATGATGTCATCGGGATTGAGCCCAAGATTATCATCTGTGAATCCCTGTGTCGGGTTTGAGTTTAATTGATATTTCTCAAGTCTGTCATGTACATCATCTTACTGAAAGTTGCAGTAGGTTACTTCTGCTAAGGAGCCAACAAGCTAACGTTAGCTGTAGCACGAGACTCATTGGGAAGCAATCCACTGCAGCCATTTGCTCTAGCTCACATTTTATTTTGTTTGTTGTCTTTATTTTAAGTCCAGTTTGAACTGAGACGAAACAGTTGCAGGGAAAGTTGCAGCAGAGTAAACTGGTCCGTCTCAGCTCAAGCTCGAGCCGACTGACCTCGTCTCTTGCAGACACTCTGTTGTCAGCAGAGGCGAGTCGGAGCATAAGGCATGAACAGCTAATCAGCTCGTACCGACGTCACCTGTTGCTAGGTAGCACAGTGTAGACTGGCCAGTTAGGACAGAGAGTACAGAAAGCGTCAATGATTGGGCAAATAGAATGAAAGTGAAGTTTTGTTGTTTTGGTTTTTTTACCAATCCTGAAGGCATGATGGGAAAACAGAGATCTTGTGATACTCCCATACCACATCAGTTACTAACAGCTCTCTATGGGTATTATGATATTTTTTCCAAATAGAACAGAAAGTTATTGATATTTACCCCAAAGTTATCAACTGCAGCTTTAATGACAGTGAGATGATAAATTATTGAAATGCCATGTGAATGTTGCTTAAAAAACCTTTGCTTTGACTGCAGTGGGTTCTTTCTTTGTTGTCCTTTGGCTAAATGGTCTAATAGCCAAATAGTTTAGGCACTCATGCTCAATTCAGCTTCATATTCCATTTTATCATTGTACATTTCCCACTCAAGACCCTGCAAGCTTTCTTTAATACAGATGCTCATGTTTTCAGCATCAATCCAAAACCATGTTTAAAAACGCTCTGGCGAGTTACAGTGAGGCTGCAGCCAGCAAAATGTGGCGGAGCAAACTTCCGTTTTGGCCAACCAAAAAACATATTAGGAGCTGTGTTGTGGCCGAGAGCTCCATCAGGGAACTCATTCCTACCGTAGCTGTCTGTCCAGGATGACCTTACATGTTTGTGGTATTTATGGAGTCGCTCATTCCCTCATTCCTTAACCGTTTTTAGATTTACCCTTTTCCCCCATTTTTCGAATGTTTGAATTGTCCTCTGGGAGACGTAACATTCAACCTATGTTCTTCTACTCCAATAAAAACTTGGCCTTTTTTTGCTTTTTTAACTGTCCATTTGATATCTTTGAATTAATACCAAGTTATATGTTTTGAGAAGACTGCAATTTGAGAAATTTAATCACTGCTTTGTCCACCCGTTTTACTTTGCTCTGCCTTCTGTGCCTGACAGTCTCAGTGTTTACCATCATCCAGCCTGTTGGATGAGAGTTTGGGGTTTTGGCTGACCCCTTCCTCCAAGGGATGCCTACCCTGGTTTTAAAGTGGGGACGAGCCTCCCGCCGCAGTGCTGTGATTAGTGAGTGAAGTTCTTTCAGAGCGCTCTTCGGGGAAATGGCCGGGAAGAGGCCTGCCATGGGCACACTGTGTATTATGCTCCTTGGGCTGGCAGGAACACAGCAGCTCAGTG
This sequence comes from Naso brachycentron, assembly GCA_029874485.1. Classification (NCBI taxonomy): domain Eukaryota; kingdom Metazoa; phylum Chordata; class Actinopteri; order Acanthuriformes; family Acanthuridae; genus Naso; species Naso brachycentron. The sequence goes on from JAQFJA010000022.1 coordinate 25,637,203, forward strand.
ACGCTAAGATGAGGAGGCTCCTTGACAGGGTCCTCTGTCCTGCCTGAGAGGTGCAGAGTGCTGTTGTATCAGGTGATCAGCCTCTGTGAAAAGCTCCTAAAAGGCTTTTCTAGCCCTGTTTTGGCTCCCTGAGTGAAGAGAGTGGGATGCGCAACAGGATCCCCCATTTTCCAGGGTGTTGGATATCCTGAGAAAAAGCCTGTGCACAATAGTGGCTGTGATGGCCGAAGCTGTGTAAGGCTGGTGCTGCTCTCCCCCCTCGCGTCACAAGGCCTGTCGTTGTGTGATGGGAGCTGGCAGAGAAGGGGGCCGGGATGGAGCGGAGTGGACACCAGGGAGCTTGCTGACATTCCCAAACTGTACATTAAGCCATTAAACCTCTGTGTTCAGCCCAGAGGTTACTCAAACACAGCAATCTCCTCCATGCCTCCTCTGGGAGTCAAAACTTACCACAGCAGGAAACATGTAAGATAAAATACAGAGATTGAAAATGCATGTTTAAAAATGGAGACTGAAGTCACGACTTTCCTTTAAAAAAAAAAAAAAAGGCTTTAACTTGAATGCATTTAATACTCATTGCAGAGTTTTGGCCTTTCTGCACATTTTTACATTGTTTTGCATATGTAGCATATATGTATTTCATTTTGAATTTGTTTGTGGTTAGTGCATCTACTGTTTGTTGTTATTCTCAAACATGACTGTAATCAATTCTCCTTTGGGAAAAGTATGATATTTATCTTTATGTTTCTCAAATCTTTACCATTTAGCCACATAGATGAGTGTTTTTCAGGAGGTGGATCCAGTACATCTCGATCAACAATTTTTTGTTAAAAATCTTTGTTAAAATTTGACTGTGTGTGTACTTTGGTAGATGTCAGACTGCATTTTTAAACCCCATTCACTGTCATTCATGTTGAAACAGGGCATAGAAACACTATGGGACATGTGACAGTTGCTTGGTATAGAGCAGTTATATGTTAGAGAACATTGCGTCTGCGCACGCACTTGAGTTGCAGAAAGCTGGAAGAGATAAAGACGGCTATTGAACTACTCCTACGTTATACTTAGATTTTCAAAGTCGGGCATTTTTAATTTGGTTATCATTCCAATCATCTCTTCCGAGAGCTTTCAACCAAAAATGTCTGTCATTAGCATGAAAAGTAGTGTGATTTGATAGTATTATGTAAAACTTAAGGTCTTTTTGAATAGTTTTGCAATTCTGGCATCCCACTGCACAGCTTGACATGTTAACCACTCATGGCTTTTTTTTTGCAGCTGTCATGCACAGTTGAAACTGCATGACATTAGTCTGATAATTCACCCATAGGTAATTCACTTGTCTGAAGAGAACGTCTACATTCATTTAGTCAAAAATCGCTGAGCGAGAGAGAGAGGGGAGCAGGGAGACATTGAGATTAAAGTTGTTGTGCCTGGAAAAATAGTTCCTTACAAGTGCTGCCTTCCTAGCATGAATATTTGCATGATGAAGGATTTTGACACTAATGTTCTTTTAACTAATGTTGTCACACATTTTTAGGCACTTTCTATAACGTTTATTGAATATGGACAAAATGTAAAGAAACATGATATCTCATAGATAAAGCTTGTGGATGGGGTTTATGTAAGCTATGTGGACGATGTTGACAATTGACAGCGACATGTAATAAGACTGGTATGATCCTTTAAAATGCATTGCTGTAGCGATGAGTTTGAAAGCCCTGTAGGAATAAGCGAGAAAAGCTGTTTGCATTTTGGCTTCTTAAGTTACATAGATGCAGCTTTTATTAAGTGTAACTTTGTCCCCGGTTTTGTTTTGCCATGCTGTGGTGTAAGCGGCTCTGTTCATAGACTTTAATATCGTGCTCACCACCGTGACAAAAGGAGCAAAGGCATCCCAGATCCCTTGAAGCTCGGCATAAGATTGTATCTAAACTGCCTGGCTAACGTCATGATTCAGAGCATCTGTTTATATCATCAAGAAATGACCACAACAGGATCTCTGTTGCGATGCACGGGGCCAAAACCAAACTGCTTTGACCAGTGGCGGGGCCATTAGTTCCAGGCTCCGTGTCTGGGGTTGTAGTTGCTGCACTTTGAGGTTCCTGAGGGTTGCCTCAGTGGGCTGCAGGATCCTGTGCCGGGACAGGGTGGTTACCTCATATATATATATCCATCCTAGTGTTGGATGGCCAACTTCTGCCGAGTGACATTAAGCGTGAGCTGCTTGCAGACCAAACTTTTCCTCTTTCTGGTAAATTGGGTGGAGTGGCCTTTGCTGGATGACATGTGTCACTAAGCTCTTTATCCAGAGAGGGCTGGGCTTGGTATCCATCTATAAATCTCTATATATCTATACCGTACATTTCTCTGTCAGCCATTCTCCTCACAGCAGCCCAGCCTGCACGCCACGGCTGTTTTTTTTCTTGCTCTTTTCTGGAGGTTGTGGCAGACTGGAGTGCAAAGCTGCGGTCATCGTTTCGGGCCAGAAATGGTGACTTTGCAAGCAGGAATAGAACACAGTCAACATTTTTGATATGAAGTCAAAAAAAAAAATTCAGAGCTTCATATTGCATGCACTGTTTTAAGATTGAAGTTGTTAGAGTGTTTACGTTAAAAGCCAGAGAGTTGTGGAGATACATGCACCTCACCTGTAGCAGCTTCTCCTCCAGCAGTAACTCAGATGTGTATATCTTTCCTTGGCGATGATGGCTTGGAATGATGTACTATTTCAGGTCTGACATGAGCAGGACTGCTGTTTGGTTTGGCAGGTCACTGCTGAGCTAAACCAAGCTTGTGTCGGGGGAGCGGAGCTGACCGTGGCCGCGGTGGAGGGATGTTTTCTTCTTCTCCTCTGCACAGTGAGCTTTGTGAGTGGACAGTGTGAGGTCTTTTCACGTGGCCCCATAGCCGTTAAGCTTGGGGTCCATTGTGGCCACTGCACAGGCAACGTGCCTCTCCTGATCCCCACTGATTGATCAGCACGCCTGTTTTTCTTTCCCCTGGAGTGGAAAAGCAAACTAGGGCACTTTTGATTCCCGGTGCTTTCCACGCCTCCAGGCACACTCATGGGGACGCTGCAAGTTTTACGGGGAAGTGTTGGCCGGGAGAGATGGCCTTCTTTTACTAGTTTGTGCTGTTTACGAAGGTGGTTGAGTGGAATGTGAACATTCCAAAAGCTGTTGTCAAGGAAACGACATGTATAACTGCCCCTCAGTGTATTCATGCCAGCAAAAACAGACGTGTCAGCATATATTCCACTGGTTTAACACAGGACGGCACCTATGTTTTAGGGTAATGGTTACTATGGCTGCATTTGTGGGTCATTAATCATAATTGTAAATCTAGTAAATGGCATCTCCAGTTAACACTGAAGAAAAATTCTGCTAGGTGAGACACCATAAATGAACGCCTTGCTGACATTTTAGATTTATGTTTTAGCCATTCAAGGAAATTCCTGTAGAAATCTGAGCATTAGGTTTGACTCCTTTATAAATCATAGTGTTATACAGTAGATCTGCTGTGTGAAAACAGAGCGTGTGACACACCAGTTGGTTTTGTCTAATTACTACAGTTGTGATGCCATCAAGCTCATTTACCATTACAAGTCTACGAACTTTTATAGAGGGTTTTTCCACCGATGAGCTGTTAAAAGTGGCACCATAGTGAAACCTCCCTGCTTATTGTGACAATTTCTCATTATGACAGCTTCCTTTGATTGGTACTGAGCTTTTTTGATGCATATGAAAAGAAGCATCCAGGCAACTATAAATTAAAAGTATCATCGAGTCCAGTAATTTTAGCTCAACCATAATAAACTCCAGATGTCTAATGGGCTTGATATGCTGCTCCAGCCGGAGCCTTGTGGGGAATTTAATAGGGATGAAATATGTGTTGCTTGTAGCACCCTCGTGGGTAAATAAACGCTCTGACTCTTTTTCTTTCCTCACTGTGTCTCTTGACTTTTGGTGGCAGTGTGGCTGAGTGCCTCCTTCAGACCACCTACACCAAGATCACATGAGACGGCTTTGGCTTTTCTCATGGTCTCCAAGTATTTGCTGTGCTGTTACAGTTCACACACAGTCAGGTTCATCCACATGAACATTACAGTATGAAGAACTTAAACTTGATGTCGTTATTGAAAAATATTCTCTCCAGCAATCCTCTTGTGAACTTTTCAGTTTGTCATCAATGTGTGTTTTTGCACTGTGTTAAATTGAGATGAACAAATGGAAATTTTAGTCTCATGGGCAGAAAGTAAAATAACAAATGCAGCTGTTTTTTCTGACAGTTACGACAGAGCACACAGTGCCTCACTGTCATCCTGTTGTCTTCGTCTCTCTGCTGCTCATTCAGCCTCTAATCTTGTACATATGGTTTATATCTGAGGCCGTCTGATGATGTGTGGCCGCAGTGAGCGAATGAGGAGAGGGGGAGGTATTCGCACTGGCATCGCAAAGATCTGTCACTTTATTCCACGTTATTGAATGTTGCACAGTCTAAGCCAGGGCCAAGGCTTTTTATGTAGAAAGCATTATGGAGGATTGAGAGGATTAAGCTTGACTTTTAGAGCTCACTCCCTGTACTGTTGTATGGCCTGGATACTGTATATGAAGAATTTCACATTCCTGTTTAAAAAAGTTAAACTAAGCATGCCTGAAGGTAAGAAAACTAGACCATCTGTGCAGCTTGTGTATATTAAATGTTGCACTTGAAAATAATGTAAATAGAGGAAATGTGCTCACCAGCTAAAGCAGCCTTTATAGACTTTAAAGTCAATCTTAGGATTAGGTACGCTTATATGAACTGGTACCTAGAATTTGTTAACTGTACCCAAAGGTACCTTTATCAGTAATTCACTCTCTCTATAAATATCATTTAATACCAGTATTGTCTGTCACTGCCACTGCAGTACTCACATTGTGTAATGTTTATGTTTGAATAGGATGTTGGTTTTAAAACATGAGATAATAAAAAATCTCACTAGCAATTTGCGAAGGAATTTTGAACATAGCAAGTGGCAGATTGACAGCTAACGCCAGTAAAAATGTGAATCTAACGTCACCAACCAACACAGTGAAAAAAGCCAAGTTGTCTTCACTCATAATTTATCTTAGCTACCCCACGAATAACGAAAGAGCCTGTTTACACTTTAAAGAGCCCACATTATACTCATTTTCAAGTCTTTGATTTTGATTCTGATTAAAATCTGTAGATCTTCAGAAAACTGTGAATCGCGCCCTCTGTCTTCCCTCTATCTCCTGCATTTTCTCAAAACGGTCTGTGTGGGTTCCTCTTCCCTCTTTCCCTCCTCCATGCACACCTCAACACACTGCTATACTCCAAACCCCTCTTTTCCGATTCCTAACACAAAATAAACACAGGTAGGACACTGATAAAATGTTACTTACAGCTTGTGCTTCTGACACTTTAACACGACAAAGTAACACCGGAATAGCACCATCTTATAGCAGCAGTTTAGCCATTAATCCAGCTCATGTTGAGGAAGTGCTGTGAATAAATTCACACAGAGGTATTTTTAGTCTGTTGGCCAAGAAACGGGAGCACTATCAACTCATGCCTGCTACTTGCCTCTTTAAGAACGCTACACAGGTTAACTGTCCTTTATTCACCCCCCCAAAAAAGTCACTTAATGGGAGCCATCTTGAGCAAAATGCTGACACTGTTATCTTTGAAGCAGAGAGCAGAGTGCAGTGTTGTCTGAGCAGAGCAGGGGAGGGGGCAGGAACAGCACTGTGTTCACAGAGCTGGCATGCCCATGTAGAGAAGCCCAGCACACATTGTAACAACAGTTTTAAAAACCTCCTGAATCACAGCGTGCAGAGGCAACTGAAACAGCCTGCAGGGCTCACTTCCAAATGTGTGTAGGCTACCTCATTATTTGAAGCTTTGGCGTCGTTAACGACTGTTCAACACTGTAACTGCACTTGTAGGTAAGAAAAGACAAAAAGCATCGCAGCTCTACTTTGACATGCGTCTCTGCATTTGGAGAACAAGTGGACAGCGACACACATCGCTGTTTACACCTGTACTTTGTTCATGATGCGTCTCAAATGTGTCCTGCTATCCATTGATGTTTAGATTTCATTACTGCCCATTAATTGATGGCACATTTCCTGTTACACCCTTAGAGGGTCACATGCAGGACGCATGACCATTTGCATTACGAAAGATGTGTGGTCAAATGAGTCCTAGACGAACTCAGCGAGTGGCATCAGTGATTGGTTCAAAATGTGTCTTGGTGGTTGTGTACATCTGTATTTAACGCTGTCCACTTATGAGCCGATCATGGAGTCACATTTTAAAACCAAGTGTTGGCAGAGTTGAAGATGTCGATGTGTCGCTTAAAAGTCTTTAAGTTCAAAACCCAGGGTTCAGCTTCTTCAGCGCTAGCTGCAGGACTGCTAACCTCAGCTATGACTGCACTCTTCAGCCTTTAGATATATTTCGTGTTTAGTGTCTCCTCAGGTTAGAGTTGTTGTCCTCTCGAACTCATGGTTTTTAAGTTTCAAATATTGTAGCAAGCGTCTAGTTTTTAAAAACTGTCATCACTTTTTACAGCTTTCTGCTCACCTTTGCCCCGACTCACTGTCACTTGAACAAGCTGCAGAGGGTAACATAGGGTCTCCTCCTTTCTCCCTATAGTTTTAATTTACTGTCTCACTCAGATGAGCTCTGCTGGGAACCATAACTTGGCACAGATTAATTTAACGAGAATCGGTACTGGCTTGTAACCACATAATAATCAGTCTGCACTCATCAGCCCACTTGTTGAGTCATGTCATTATTCCAATCAGCATCAGCCTTCCTCTCCTCAGAGTTGCCGCAGTGGGATATGAGGCAATAAAAAAGGTTAGGAATGTTAATGACATGAGTTTTGATATCAAACGATGTCCTGGCATCAGCTGTACATTGTTTTTATCTGATACAGAATGTGGACTCAGTAATGCACCATTGCTCAGACATAATTACAAGGCCGGGTCCATCAGTGATAGTGGATAACGAGTAGCTTACCGTCAGCCTCAGGTCTTTGCTTGAGACCTCCACCAGTGCACACTGCTGGATAGGAAACACTGTGCAGGGCTCCGATTATTATCCAGGCCGGGATGTCTGCTGCTGCTGCCCCCTGCCTCATTGTAGTAGCAGTCATGTCTGTGGTGGAGACAGTGAATGAGCAGTTATAGCACTTTCTTACAGCAGCGACAAGCTGCCCAAAATAAAGGTTCCTCTGGGCATCGCTCCTGTGCGCTGCTGGCCTGAGCCCTGTAATTGAAGTTTCAGGGTGGTAATGACGATGATGCAGAGTGGCTTGTTTGGAGCCACACTGAAGGCTCCTCCACTGGCTCCGTCCCCAACGTCTCCCAAAGGCCTCGATACGAAACAGCTGCCCTCACTTCAATTCACCATTTCCTGTTTTGTTTGTGTCTTGAAGTGGCCAATCATAAACAAGAGGATTGTTTTATTTTAAAGAGATTCTCCCTCATTTTTCAGTTTGTCTGCCTTTTTTTTCCAGCTGTATTGAGCCTTTTGTTGAACATAAGCCAGTCACACTTGGTCGTTCGTTCACTTTAATCAAATCATGCTATTTACAAGCAGTGATCCAAAAATGCTTTTTTAATACACACAATTCACATCTTAAAGTGGTTTCAAAGTAATCAATCACTGTTAAATTGGCTGTTTAAAGTGATTTAAATACACAAACAGGAACAGTTCATGTTGTTGATTTCCTGTTTTGAGAGATGTGGCTTGCTTTGGCTGTCAGCTCACAAAGCGCATATTTCATGCTTTGATTTTTACATTTTAAATCAAGTTAAATCCTATTAATGTCATATTTTGTGCCCTGCCAGTCTCCCAGTGCATGCTGGGAGAGGTCCAGCCCCCTCGCCCCTGCCAGAGACAGAGCGGGTAGAGAAAATGGATGGGTGGATGGATGAATGATTCAAATAAACAGCATGCTTCAACAAAACCTTCCATAACTAGTCTCCATCTTTGCTGCAGATGTCTTGAAACACATCCCGCAGAAAGTTAGAAATTTCAACATCAAAGCCCCTGAAAAGTTGGTTTCAAATGTATGTCTGTCTATAAGTGTTTGATTTGATGTTGCTCAGCTCTGATTGGTGCCCAAAAATAGGTCCAAACCCACTGTCTCTGTCTTGTAATTGTTGATCTTGAAGGCCACAAAGCTGAAACATCATCAACATTAAAAGAAAAGAGCATATGGAGCCAGAGTGCGACGCTGCTTTTCAGATTAAAACTACTTCCAGTGACTTAGCCTGGTTCAAAACATCCTTATAACATGAGCTGAACATTTCTGTATCAGTGTGGACTTCCAGCTGCCGAAAATTATTTTTAAAAAATCAGAATGTTTGGCCAATCCAGGACTGCAACATAACTAGCCAATCACGGACTGTGCTGCTTGTTAATCAGTAATGGCCACTCCCAAAGCAATGAGCGCTAACGTTAACGTTAGAAATAACAATTAAACAAGAACAAAAGTATATACTAACAGAATTTCCCAGAGGAAAAGACGTTTTGGCCGTTCCTCCCCCTGGATTTTTCATCTTGTTCCACTGGTGATGATGAAGATGTTCGCTGGCACAAATTCCATCTTCATAGTTGTTTTGCCATTCGTTGCGCTAATGGAGGATCAGATGTGAGAGGCTTCACAGCTGGAGATCACAGCCATGCAGATCAGTGCTCAAAATGCTTCACAGATACAATAATAAAAGCTGCCAGCTGCTATTCAGCAGACATGCCTAAAGTCTCAAGTCAAATCTCAGGTCTCTTATGGTGATAATGAGTGTTCATCTGCTGCATGCCAGTCACTTCTGCTTAGAACACAGCATAGTTATATCTAAGGAACTCAAAAGCACGTACTGTATTACAGATAGAAGTACAGATCACACATGGGTAATGACGCATGCACATTAAGAGGGGAATGAGATTTAGCTCGTCAGAACTTGCTACTGCACTGAAGAAAAAAAAGATTGCTCTCGAGTCCCGGACCTCGAGTCCCAGACCTCGAGTCCGAGTCGAGTCTGAAGTCTTTTGAGGCCCAGTCTCAGGTCAAGGCTCAAGTCACTCTGTGTGCAACTTAAGTGCGTCTTGAGTCCAAGTCTCAGGTGCAAGTTCCCATCTCTAGCATTCGGCAGTCATTCATGGTGAGTAGTCCCTCCAAGATCCTGCCTTCCGAAACTGTTTTCAGCAGAAGTCCAGACTGATACATAACGTGATACAGAAAAGTTGAACTCAAGTAATCAGGATGTTTTAATCAGGCTAGTGGTGATCAGAATTTTTTTAAAGAGCATTACCTTTTTTACTCATGCCTGTAAAAAGGTGACCTCAACAAATCCGCCCTTTTCAAAGTATGAGAAAAGCACAGATAAAAACACAAATACACTGATTGAGAAAAAAGTGTTTTTAAAAAAGAGGATTTGAGTTCAGTGTTCGAATGCATTCATGCATGAACTCACATATGCACATAGAGGCCTTCCAGGTTAGATACATTGCTGTACATGCAGTTGCTGATCAGCTCTTCATGCCAGGGACTTGCCCTAATGATGCCAAATGTTTACGTCGTGCTCCTGATTAGAGTTGTGTGCAGCTTTGATCAGAGCTTCCTCCCTTGCAGCCAGAGGCAGCAGGGAGAATTGGCGGATTTTCTCCCGTGATCTCTCCCATCTCTGAATCATTCTCCCATCCGAGACAAAACAACAGGCCCTCCTCAGCTCACAGGTGCCCCTCCCTAAGTTGTTGTTGCATGAGACATGCGGGCATTGTTGGCACAGCCGTGGTGAGGTTTACCAAAAGCATTGTAGCTCTGAAATCGGCTGTGTGTAATGATGTGATGGCTTGCAGTAGAGCAGGGATGATTTCAGAACAAAGGTTTTTTGGGTAGCCCAGTTGAAGGCCGCTGCCAGCCATGCCATGGTTACTGCTATAAAAGGCTGGCATCGCAGACGGTAGAATGGATTGTGATGGGAGAACGGCGCTGGTGGTGCAGACAAAGTTTTTCTGAACTTTCTAAGGTCAAGCTCAATCACAGCTGCGTACTCTCTGTCATAGCGGATTGTTGTTTTTTCTCTTTCCCCTTCTTCCTTTTGTTTTTCTCTACTTCATTGCATTCCTCTAGGGTCTGTAATTCTTCTGCTGCTGGAGAGAATGAAGATCCACATTCAGTAGCCAGACACTTATATAACTTCGGCTTGGTTTGCATTAGTTGGGATTCATATGCGCATACTGTGTGGCTTCACAGGGCCTTTCCTGAGAGAATCCCTAAAGCACGTATGTCTGTCAGGTAGATGCCCCAGAGATTGGTTTCACAGCAGGAGAGGACACAGATGTCTCTATTTTTGTACTCGGATGATATGGAATATGTGATCCTATGAGCCTGCAGTTATCATGACGTGTTTATCCTGGGAGAAATCACAGGGGGACGTCCCAGTGATCGGTTCTGGTAAAGGCTTCCTGGCACGCACTGTTAATCTGCCCACTCGCTGAGGAGAAAAAGAGGAAAATTAGACTCAATTGAGAACAGAGACATTGTTCAAAGAGTTTGTGAATTGGGAGTGGGTGCTGGCAGCAGACACACACATCTTTGAGTCCATCGGTGCCACTGTGTCAGCATCAGCTCCAGCATCAGCTCCAAATCGAGTCTCAGGCGTGCAGCAGTTGAAAGAGCTGAGTGGAGACATTTATTCCTCCTGTGTAACACTGAAGCCAGCTGGTGACGACTGAGGGAAGAAAACTTGGTGAGCTTCATTGTGAAAGCTGCACTGTTGAGTTGTCCGTGGGCTGTTTGATTGGCAGTCCTGCAGCAAACTTTCCTGGACTGCTCAGACCAAAAATAGAGTAATAGCTTTGTTTCCCCGGCAAACTGGAAGTTATGAAACCTTTTGGAGACTTCTTTCCTTTTGAGTCATTTGTTAGTTTGCACATTGCAGCTGTGCAGAATTTGCTTTTTTGTCACCAGTAAGTAGTCAGTATTGCATGTGGACGTGATGCCAGACAAAGTTGTGGTCATGAGCAATTAGTTTGTTGGGATTCCTGATAGTAAAAGTGTCTGCATGAATTATGGGCTGTGCAGACTTCCTCCAGGTGCGCAGAGTGTTTATTGTACACATGTGCCTGAGGTCAGTTTCACTAGTGCCACACTCCTTCTCTCTTATGACACAATGAAACTTACATAAATAAACCTTTGCTTATGACATTGTAACTGTGCTGCTGCCTTTCGGTTTCAGGTGTGGTAAAAGAGTTACGTTGGCCCATTAGGTGAGACTTTTAGTTTATGCGCTCTGTAAGTACCATAGGTATCTAGCGCCCTCTTGTGTCAAAAGTCAAATATTTACTTAACTTTGCTCACAGTTTCCTCACTGAATAACACTATTGTTTGTACAGTACGTTTCCAGTTTGGCTGCAGAAAGCTTTCACCATGTGGAATGTCTTCTGTCATGTAATGACAAGGGACATTTTTTATAAACTACCATGAATAATTTGGTTAGATTTAATAGATTTGCCCTGCATCTGGAAGCAATTGAAGTACAAGCTGGCTCTGTGTTTCCCATCAGAGCAGCAGTGGAGTCGGTGCCAAACATCTGTTGCCACCCAATCTATCTATCAGCTGAAGGGCTGAAGTGCAGCACGGATGTAAATGGCAATCAAGATAAAAAATGTTGATGTAGGTTGCTGTGATTGTTGAAACTGATCAGCTCACAGCGGAGGAATGTTGGGCGTGACTCGAGGAATAGAGACTTTATTTGAGAGCACAAATACAATTAAACAATGACGAAGCACGTTGTTTATTTTGCACTCAACTAAAGACCTTGTTCAGGTTTCAGTCCAATGTGATGATGATGAAGTTGAAAGAATGGTCTCCAGTTTCTGAACATGCTGTTTCTTCATGTTGATTTCATTGAAACTGCTCCTGCTTTAATCCTGAATGCATTTTTTAACCTAAAACATGGAAGCTACATTAGTTCATTGTTAGTTAGTTCAGTGGAGCAGTAGTCCAAAAATACTGCGGTTGAATTCCTGTGTCTGCACTGAACACAGCCCTTTTTGTGATTCTTTTACAGTGACATTGCATCATGGTCTAAGCACTTGGACTCTGTCTCAAAAGATTCCTCAATCTGAGCTGCATAGTCAGTTTCAGCTTCTGCTGAGTTTGAGTCTGAAGTTTACTCACTCCTTCTTACTTACATCTTTGCCTTCCTCCTCTTCCACAGGAGTTTTCCCCTTCAGACTACAGGAGTAACTCCGTGTCCAGCAGGACCCCGACCCCTCCAGGACGCTACTCACCCCACAGCCCCACTGACCGGGATGTACCCATGTCCCCTCGCCGCAGGTAAAGAAGACTCACATCACAAACAGGAGCAAATCATGTTAAAACATCATAAAACACCTTTTTTTATATAAGGAAACATTAAGTTGAAATAAGACGTTGTCTTGCAAATGTAACCAGACATACGGCAGCTTTTGTCAAATCATTGCTTGTATTTAACATTGAAATAAGAGACTTTATTTCTATTTTTTATTATAAACAACCAGATGTTTTTACATTCCATAAAATGCACATCATGTAGGATATCAGGCTGAGTTTTTACTCTTAAATTACATTAAGCAAAAATTTATGTAAAACTAATGTTTTAGATTACAATCTCACAGCCAATGAAACTAGTTCCTCTTTATAAACTGGAGTAAAAAGTACAGCCTGAAGCCTCTACATGACAGTGGCAATAGAGAGTATATTGCATATAGATAGCTGTTCAGCGCCACCCACAGGCCAGACACAGACTCAGACCTAAGAATTTAACATAAACTGGATCCTGAGAAGTTTGTAGTTTTTTCAAACATGATGGAAAAACAAGGAGAAAAATGTACGATAAGCACTTATAAGGACCTTTATATAAAAACATTCATTTAAGGATGTGACAAGGTGCTGAAATGTGGTGATGTTTGTGACTATTATTTTACTGAATTGTTCTATGGAAGTGTAATCACAACTGAGTTGTCGATTCACTTACATCTACAGAGCTCAGCGTTGACACTGGTCCTGCCTAAAACAATCACCATAAGCTTGAAAAAAAGGATTTGCCCTGCACAGATTGTGCTACATTGCATGAGGTTGAATCAGTGGTTATGATATTTGTGTTAACCACTTCTGGAATTTATCAGGGTTGCCAGTTCCTCCTAGAAACATTCCTTGATTTGTAAAAATTTATTCCTCCTTTCAACATATGTAAATTGCTTTTGTGTATTCACTGCTGTGTTGCAACTGATTTTTGGTGCTGCTTCCAGCTGCAGTCTCACGTGAAAGCCACCAATAATTTCTCAGCCTTTTGGAAAAAACTGAATTTTGTCAACCACCTGCTCTGCAGTTTGCTTTTTTCTGCCTCATTCCCTCTGATGAGGTGATGTAGCTCTAATTTGACTCAGTTCACAGCGTGCAGTCGTGGCCCTTTGAACTCTTTTTGGCTTCACTTTGACTCACCGGTGGTTTTTGTCCCAGCAGAACAGAAAATCTTCTTCTTCTTCTCTCTAACATGATCCTTTGTGTCCACTCTGTCAGCTGCAGAGCCTCCTGCGTGTGTTTTTACAGTGCAGGATGGTTGACTTTGGCCCCAGTCGCCCCCCCCCCTGGTAACCACAGTGAGCGATATGACGTGTCAGCAACTACAGTCACTATGCAAACACCCCATATTGCCAAAAAAGTCTGATTTCACTTCTTCCCCTGAGTGGCCCCCACTCTGAAGCCCCCAGCCTGCACACCCAGCCTCTCCCTGCTCCTCCCCAGCCAATCAAAGGCTCTGTGACACCCATTTCCCCACCCCTACATGTCGCATGGCCAATGAGTTTGAGTCCGGAGGCACACCTTTGAGTCAGTCTCTTGTTTTTCTGTCTCGTCTGGTTCAGATAGAGGTGTGCGATCGGCATCTGCGCGCGTGTGCTGATATCCTTTTTTCTGTGGTATGCTGTGAGTGGCTGTGGCAGTGTTAGAAACACAGGGACAGTCACGGGGAAGAAAAGTTGAGCTCCCCCTCTTTGTTCCATCTTTCTTTCTTTCTGAGGTGAGTCTTGTCATTTTAAGTTCAGTCATTTGGATTTGATTTGGCAGGATGTGCTGACTTTGGTTATGTGTTGTGCTTTACTTGAACCAGTTTGTGTTATGTGGTTGGAATTTAGCTTTCTGCTCTTGGACATGTTTTAACTGCATGCATGTGCTGTGACTAGATCATTATCACTGTTCCAAAAACTGGCCCCGGAAACCAGAGAGTCATTTATAATGTAGAGATAAAACACAATTTTCAGGTGACTAGTTTTTCTTGGAGTTGCTTCATTCTTTGTTATAAATTTAATGGCTTCCACTGCAGTTTGTGCACTCGACTGCGTGTTCAGCTGAACGCCGTTCCCTCTCACCCTCTTTTCTGTTATTTGTTTTCCTCCCATTTGACCCAGACTTTCCATTTGTTTTGAGATTGCAGTTTCAGAGGGGATGGTAAGCGAAGCGAAAAGGGGGAAATGGACTGAGGGTGGAGCTGAGCATGTGGAGAACTTGGAGGGTGTTCTGTAGAGGTCTGTTTTCAATTTGAATCGTGTTTGATGATGCAGAGGAAAGGGACTGAGCATTTGCTTGGTTGCACATTTGCTGTCTTGTCAGTTTTCATTCTCCTGTTTCAGCCGTGTTCAGTAAGCAGGAAGCAAAACACACGTCATGTTTGAGCTTATAAAACGCCTATGAACATGAGATGTAGTTTTGTCTGCAACACAGTAAGGAGCGTTACAAAACAAGAGAGATCCATAAATATTTGGACAGCAACACCGTTTTTAAGGTTTTGTCTTTGTATTTTTATACATTGGAAATAAAATGAAAGCATGACTGGGATGTTAAAGTGCTGACTTTGAGCTTTAAAGCAGCTTTAAAACTTAAGAGCTGTTTTAAAGCAAAGTCCCCCAACTTAAAGACAATGCAAAAGAACAAATGACCCTAAGCATAAAATCGAAGCCACTGGGGAGGTTTCTTTTCAGGCCACATGTTCTTGGCTGGCCAAGTCCGTCACCTGACCCCTGTTCAACTGAGCATGTGTTTCTAAGACTGGAAGCAAAGCATGAAACATGCAAGAAGTGAAGTTCACTAAAACCTGTAAGAGCATCAATATGTGGTGCTGCTGCGATTCATATTTACCTCAGACTACAGAGGGGTTAACATCAAGTATGCAGCATGACTTTATCTGATTTTGTCAGTTTGTTAAATTACTTAACATTCCATTAAATTGGGTCATCGTGTATTAAAAGCACTACAAGTGTTGAACTGTTTGCCTTGAACTGAAGCATAAACTTGGCAATTTAATTATTGTTTTATTTCAGATCCACTCTGCAGCAGCACAGAGCAAACACAAGTCAGTGTTGCAAATCTGTCACTGACCAACTGCTTATGGTCTGTAATTTTGTCCTTGTGCAATGATAGAGCTAAATTTCAGGCCTTATAGTGCAGTGATAGTAGATGATTTACGTGCATATGTAATAAAACAGTAACAAACAGTAAGGTTGAAGTTGAGGTCATTGTTAGAGGCAGTGTCTTCACGGCACAGGTAAGGAGTGGCTGTTTTGGCAGGTTTGTTGTATGTGACAACAGGTGTGACAGTTAGGTTATGTTGACTAACAATGGCTGACAAGTTGGCTGCAGGTGGGAAGCATCGAACCACACCTGAGCTGCAGACTGAACCAGCCAGCTGCTGCTGACAGCAAACACTCAGCAGCTTCCTCCAGACAAACACAGTGACACGACGAGATCCGACTTTGTGTCTTTGTGTTTCTTTTTACTCACAATAGATCATCCAGATGTCAATGCATGTGTTTCGTCAGTGGCGGCAGAGAGAATTTGGTATTCAACCACACGTAAAGTATGAAGGAGGCAGTAAAAAAAATAACAGCTTTTCCACCACAGCAGGCCCTGGTGAAGAATGTGCTTGTAAAGTGAGCCACTGTTTGTTTTTTGCTTATTTCTTAATGACTTGACAGCATACGCAACCTGAAGGGAAACACTTCCCCTCCCTTCCTGCACCCTCCTGCGCAGTGACGTCTGCAAAACACACAAGAAGTCAAATTAAATGTCATTTTTTGTAGAAGATACTAAGTTATAAAGCTATGGACCATCTAATTAAAGGAAAAGTGCACTTTTGGAGGGAATTTCGCCTATTCATCAATTAAGACAAGACGATCAATACCAGGTCAATACCAGGTCAACAGAGACCCGCCCCACATGAGCAGTTTGTATGTTGAATGGAAGTAATAGAGAGATGTCTTTACTGCCGTCTAAAGCCTCTAAAACACATCCAAAAATCTCAGACACACTCCATCTACATGT
>JAQFJA010000022.1:25653683-25667810 GCA_029874485.1 Naso brachycentron
TTCAATAATCCCAAATTTGAGGATTCATCTTTGTTTGATCAAACTTTTATTTATTTTTTTTTTTAAAAAGGTTTAGTTTGGTTAAAGCTAGGTCTGCACTTTATTCCCAATAGGGAGATTCATGTTTGTTTGAAATAAAAACAATGTATTTGAAATAATTCCTTTGTCTTTTGTAGTTAAAAAAAATCTATTAAAATTGAATGTGGTATGAAAAAATCAGCAATTTCATTTTAGGCCATACCGCCCGGCTCCAGTGACACAGTGCTGTTATGCTCAGAAAATGACAAAAATATTATTTCATAGCATGGGTAATATTCAAGTACCCATGGGTGTGCTGTCATGGTTGCTGACTATATTTCACCACCGTTATGGTGCATTAGAAAAGAAAACTGGTGCTGTGTAGCTTTCTCTGTCAGCCTTCTGTCTTTATTTTTGCCTTGAGGCTGTCTTTGAGTCAGAGGCAGTGCTTTTGGTAAGTGGATATGACGGGGTCCTGTTGAGCGGATGTGATTGGACGCTGTCTGGCCTCCTGTCTGTGGTCTGCAATTTAGACTTCGGGCTAGAAGGTCAAAGTCTCAAATCCAGCTGCTGCCCCCTCCTTCATTTCCTCTGGATTGCATTAAACCAGACTCTCGAGGGTTTCATAAACATTAATCTTCCTCTGAACACATCAGCTCCATGTGTGATTTTTACTGAATGTGACAACCTGTGACATGCATTTATTTCTTCCTCCCACAGCAGTACGAGCTCTGACTTTGCCATGCAGAAGTTCGACAAGGACTCAGAGGTGTACAAGATGATCCAGGAGAATAAGGAGTTCCGCACGGCGCCTCGTCAGTCCAATACCTTCCAAAGGCTGCAAGAGGTCCTGGAGGCTGACGAGAAAGGTGAGAATCACTCTGCATTACAAAGTAATAAGCACAGCTGAAAACAATAACAGCCTAGTTAGCATGCAGCATTCAGGAAGGGTTCATTGGTGCACAAATATTCCACTGAGAATAAAAACATCTGGGCTTTTGTGAAAAAGAAAAAAAAAAAAAAGTGTGATAAAGTAAAATAATGTTGTTTGCAGTGTGTTCCCACTCTGATGCACCACACCCTGAAACAGACGAGAAAGTAAATGTGTTTGCATGGAGAAGCCAAAGTGATTGGAGTGCTTCCACCGTTAAATTTAGGACTGATGGCTTATTTAATAAACGGTTTGCAGTGGCTGTTGTCAGGATGCAGCTATTACATCAAATTCAACATAATTTACATCATCTCCTCCTCAGCTGTTTGCTGTACTGCTTTAAAATCCTCCCCGTTGAAAGTTCATCATGCAGAACATGGAAGCATGTGTTGCTGACTTAGAAGTTGGACTCCATATGGCCGTCACCTGTGCAGGATGTTGAGGAACGCTCTCCTGTGTGCAGTTTATACTGAAGACAGCATATCACAGAATGCATCTGTCCTCCTCTCCCTCCTCTGCTTTGATAAATGGCAGTGCAGATAAATCCAGACAGTAATAACATTCTTTTATGACACGATAATGACCAATGCGTGGAAACTCATTTCATGAAGCATGTCCCATGGGTGCTGCAGAGCTTGTGTTGACGAGTGGGAAACACAAGATAAGAGCTGACGGAGACGGAGTGTTGATATGATGAACAGAGAGACTCATGCCTGTCTGAACATCCAAATGAGCAGCTGTGTGTGTTTGTGTGTGTGTTTACTACAGAGGCAGCCCTGCGATTCCCCGGGAAGTTCTCGCCCAACGCCCCCAAACCAACGGCATCAGTGGGAGGAGTCAAAAAAACCCACATCTGTCAGAAGTGTGGCAACAGCATTGTGTAAGTCTGCTGTCAACTGCAGATACACGTTCTGTGGAACATCGGTGTGTAAATAATTATGATAATTTGCCCTGCAGGAAAAGATGTTCCCATGTAGAGTGGGTTAATCAACGTGTGTGTGTGTGTATCCAAAGCAACAACCAGCTATTAGGCTTTTTGTTTAATTGCTGAAACAAGTATGAGCAAATCCACCAGTTTAGCTTTATTTCTTTCTAAAGTCGATCAATTGAAGATTTACTCATATAATCTGTGGTTTAAATGTTGTTATTCAAATCAGAAAAAACTGCACTTGAAGAAAATTGTGTTTCCATGATACATTTCGATACATTATGTTCATCAGAAAACAAGATTTAAAATCTCACCCGCTCTGAGCGTCAGCCTCACAGATTCTTCTCCATCGCCGCTGTCTTCCGCTGGAATTCTCTCCCCAGTGTAAAATGCCTTTGAGTACCTTTAGTATTAATTTTATTTTCATTCTTTTCACAGCACGGTGGCTGTGCGCATCACGGACGACCACTATCTCCACGCAGAGTGTTACACTTGCCCAGATTGTGGCCTTAACCTCAAGATGAGAGGCCACTTTTGGTTTGGAGATGTGATGTACTGTGAGAAGCACGCCAGAGAGAGGCACCAAGGCCTCGGTAGTTACCCTCGAGCTACCGTGTCCCCTCGCTAAAGAGCTGCCTCTCCACACCTGCCCTGCTCCGGACATAGTGCTGCATGTCTGCCTGAAGCTCCACCTCACCTGACTCCGTTACAGACTTTGGCATGGGGCGTGGAGGTGGACACGGTCAACCTTATGGCACAGGATGTTCTTTTCTGATTCAGTTAACCATTCTTTGCAATATTATGATTCACTTTCTTGCCTTTCTTGTAATTGTATGAGAATTGGAGCCTTGTTTTCCTTACAGCCCGGCCTCCACAGTTTCTTTAGGTTATTCTTAGCTCTAATGATGCACAGCTGCCGTGGACTCAAGCCACATCACGTCATACTGAGACCAGATTTACTTAACACCAAACCTTTAGACAAACTCAACAGGACTTACTGACTCTCTGAGGATCCGAACAATCATTTGAATCTCCTGCTGATACAATAAGGACCAAAATCTCCCCCACACTGCATGCCATGTAAAGATGTGTTGTACACAGTGCTGTGTGAGGGGGAGGGACAGCTGCATGCTTCACATGCAGAAGTGTGGTGGCTTCTGCAAGCCTTACTTGCATCTGTGTATGTGTGTGTGACTGTGTGTGTGTGCATGAGAGAGAAGGAGAGGGGTCCAGGTGGTTACAGACAGAAAGGAGTATGTGAATTTTTTTGCGCTAGAGTCAGGCCAAAAGCCCTTGAGTTTTTCTACATTTCTTTTGTAAGCAGAATTTGAGTAGAAATAATGAAAAAAATACATATAAGCTGACTTGTTTTGCTGTTTTGTTGCTTAAGAGGGACTTTAGATTCATTCAATATACAATTTTTTTGATGTTTTTGTGATTGAACTGTATTCTATAATATAGACATTTAAATGCATAATGTATGCACAGGACATTTAGTGTGAAAAGCATTGATGATACTACACTTTGTCCAGTTACAGCAGTACTCAGAGATACACTATAATGTTCGCATTTCATGTGTCACTTAATAAAATCGCACAACCTGAAGCTTCTTCGCTGATTATGACTCTGTTTGTATAATAAGCAATTACAGTCTAATTTCCTTCTTGCATCATAACTGCTACATTAGTTTTTGGTCATATCTTGTCATTATACAAACTAACTTAATATTATTAGCACCTTGTTTGGGGTCAGAAAATTTGCTCTTGGTCACTTCAAACAGATGAGGCAAATATTCAACTCATAATAAAAATAAAAACTTCAAAAAAGTTTTTTGTATGTGTATTGATGCATTAAGTTTCTGTCTTTGAAGTTTCTCAGCTGTATTTTTCTTGTTTTAGCAGTAAAACACAGGCGTCACTGAATAGATCAGTGATTTTGGCCCATGCTTGTGTCATGAAGCAGGCATGCACAACAAGAAGGACCTGCAACATTATTAATGATCAGACACCTGAACTTTTCTGTCTATAACTTGTCAAACTAACGTGAAAATGACCTTTTTCAGTGGTTGATAAAACTTCAATCAATTATTAACCTTCTGATGTCAGTTAAAGTCCAGTGTGTAAAATTTAGGGAATCTATTGGCAGATTATGATAGAAATTAAATCTCTTAGTCAAAACTGTTTTTGTTCATGTATAAATCACATTAAAATAATAATAATAATGTTTTCTTTACCCTACAATGAGCCCTTTATATCTGCCTCCGTCTCTCTGCCATGTTTCTACAGCAGCCTAGAACAAACAATCAAAATATTGGTTCTAACGAGGCTTTTTCACTTTTCTAATGGGTTTTCACAGCCACTGTAGCTTCTCCTAAATGTTTAAAAGGGAAGACAAAGGTAATTTAGTTGGTTGCAATCTGTGTTGTCACCACCAGGTGCCACTTTTTTAATTTTGAAGGGGGGCATGCTAGAAAAAAGTTCAAGAATCACTGAAAAAGTTGAAGGATTTTGAAACTTGAAGATCACTCCTCCAGACTTTGTCCAGACACACTTTGAGTTAAATAAAAACGAGGAGCGGCTCCATGTCTGTTCTGAGAGGATTGGATTGTCAAGGAGGATGCCAGCCACGTCTGACAGGAGGCAGTTATGCAGCACATCAGCAGAGTTATAACTTGAAGATAAAAGTAACAAACAGCAGAAAGGAGTCTCAAGAATTTTCTCAGCAGGACCTCACTTCATCTTACTTGCTTTTCATTGCCTTCACCTCGAATGAAACTGCCAAGTTCATATGATCATAAAGTTCACCCTGCTGACCAGAAGAGGGCAGCATCGCCACAGTTTCAAAAGTGTCCCAGAACTTTGAAAAAAAGGTTAAAAATGAAAAAGAAAAAAAAAAAAGACAGTTGTAACTCAGGAGTTAAACTACAAGCAGTGCAGTATAACTGCACTTACATACATATTTTTCACAAATATTAATGTCAAAACAAAAGGTAAATGTAATTACCTGTAGGGAAATACATCAAAAGAATTTGTGATGAGTTTATACAAAATGCTGCCAAAAAATGCATTTATTTAATATGCATAGTTAAGATTTACCAAAAATATTATGAATGGAACATTTCCTTTAATACTGATGACAACATATTAAATATGTGATTTGCATGTACACAGAAACATCCAAAGAGCATCACAACTGAATTCTAGTCTCAGTTGAAGGTTTTCTGGTTTTCTGCCCCCTGGCAGATTACATGTGCACTTCATGTATCTGATTGTTTACATCAGTCTTTTCAGGAAAAAAAAACAAAAAAAAAAACAAATCACACCGATGATGCAGAGGTCTCAAAAACAAAGAAACATAACTGCTGTTATGCCCACTGCTAATGTTAATTCTTAATCATCAGCAAATGTATTTATTGCTGAAAATTATGACATCACATTATGATTTGATACCCCTATAAACTGTGGAAGCAGTTGGTTTAATGTCTCCATAAACCCCTAATTAGAACCATTCATCCGGGGAGTACCCATGACTGCAGGACTGACTGGTGAACTGACTGAGTGGCTCAGAGAGGCTGAGCCGTCTGCGAGCTGCTGATCACACCACTAGATGTCACGGGCTCCTTAAGAAGGACTCAGCTGCAGACGAAGGGCTGTAAAGAAAGCCTGATGTTTGCTTCCCGGCTGGAAGTTTTCTTTTGTTTATGCTTTGGCAGAAACTCCAGCCTGAGCTATGCCTCAATCTCAGCACTCACTTCATGTCTCTAAATGTGCTGAAAACCTCATTGTTTGGAGATATTTCTGCTCTAACGTGCAGTTTGGAGGATAACAGGAACAAACCCGAGAGGAATCATCAAACAGCCGTCTTACGTATCGTCTGTCTGACATCTCCAAAGCTTGCGTAACTTCCACCAAATCTCCCTCAAGACATTATCTCAGTTCTTCTCCTCGAGCCTCAGAGCTTCCCTGCGTTCCACCTTTCCTTCCCGATGTTCTCCCCCTTCTCAATACCCCACCTGGAATGGAGTCCAGATGTGGAGCAGGGAGAAGGAGAGATTGCTCGCTTGGCCATAAGGAGCATAGGGGGGGCTGTGCAAGGAGAGAAAATGTTGGAACAGCATTAAAGTTTGTCTGGACACCATTAAGTACAATTTGATGTAATGTGCAGTTTGGGACGTGACATTTTAAATGGAAACTGTGCTTTCCAGATGAGGGAGATTTGGGCCTTGTGGACTTGGAGGGGGGTGTTATACTTGAAGCCTTATTTAACAGCTTGGATAAACAGCCCTCTGTTTCGTTGCTGAGCAGGCGCCGATCCACTCCTCGGGCTTTCTTTCAATAATCATGCTGGCTTTCTGAGCTTGCTCCAACGTACAGTATCATATACAGGAATAACAAACCCAGGGTCCACTGTGTGGGTCTGAGCACAGTGCACCATTATACTGCTGGGCATGCTTGTGCGAGTGAAGGCCTTCACTTTGGATATGTCAGTGAATTCATGTCAAGCCCAATTGTATAAAGTCCCCTTTCAAAGCTTTCCTCGTTCACCTTCTCATATTTTGAAATACTCTCCAGACTGAATCACTCTTCATCCTGCGGGGCCTCTCGTATATCAAAAAGTATTTTTAAAACAGAAAGAGTTCAGGACTGTGCTTTGGGATCTTTCCATACACAGAGGCAAAAATGTGAAAAGGAGACTTTAAGGAAGTCTATGATCCTCTGTATATCTTGGATTGTGTTTGATCATTTCAAAGGGAAAATGTATTTTTGAAGATATTATTCTTTCAGCAAGAGATTCGAGTTTTTGGAGTATTTTTCACAGAGCAGATCTCTAAATCTGAGCATTTGATTCGTCCATGTATCAACATGCAGTACATCTGTTAGCTCATATATTATATCTGCTTGGACAAAATGTGGTATGCACAGAGCATCACTTTCAGCTGACTTTGAATTGGGCCTCAGTGCTTGTGAATGTTCAGCAGGTTAGTTTTAGAACTGCAAAAAGTAATTTGCATTCAGAGTCAAGGTCACTTTCATCGCACCAGCCACTCCCTAACTGTGGCCATCACCACATAAAAAACATGTATTAAAGAATGTTTTGCAGTGTTTTATGGGTAACTCTCTGTAGCCAAGTGGACATGAAAATAACGGCTTCTGGAATAGAAAAATATGGCACTAAGTCACATCATAAAGTTGTCATCTACAAAATGACAGCTCGGCCTCGCTTTATTTTCCACATCAAATTGTTCCATCCTGCCATAACTCTTTCTGCAGCAACACTATAGAATTTACTAAAGTGTATCTATAACAGTCTTCACTTCCTCTCCTTCCTTCTGATTGAATGAGAAGCCTTTGATCCGCTGAAACACACAATACACAAGAGGCCTCCAGCATTCATTCATAACTTGAGTTTTACAGGCACACATTGAAATCAAGACCTTTCCTGTCTTCTACAACCGGGATGGAAAGAGCCAGTTCAAATCAAAAAGCAGCAAAACAGCAATAATAAGACAGAATAATCTTTTTAAAATGCTATGAACTTTAAAAAAAAATCACCCTCACCACTATTATCATATTTACTCATAATATTTCCCTAAAAAGGCTTTGGATGTTGCTTTTTTAATTCTTAAAATACACAATACATTATCTGCAACTGATGAATAAATAGCTTTCTTCAGAATAGAATACATCAAACAAACCAGTTTTACTTTATGAAGAGACTCATCATTTAGCACCTATGAAGATGCATAATGAAGATGAGTTATTTTTCCTTATCAGTCTACAACTAAAATTATAAATTAAGCACAATAAGGAGATGAAAATTGTTATTTATAATGATAAATGTGTGTATTTGAATTGTGGCTTCATCAAAAACTGATATTTAGTTGCAACTGTTGTGAAAGTTCCAGTTTGTAATAGGCTGAACAAATGCTCTGAAGTTAAAGTAGTTAAAGGTCAAATATTTGGGATTTTATTTGAAATGGAAATAAAACTAAAATTCCAAAATATGAGAGGGAAATTATTATTATTAAAAAGTTGTGTCTGTGAATTGTGAATGCATCAAACTCTGTAGGCTCTTTCAATGTTTAGTTTTTTGTACAACATGATTTTGGCTAACTAGATTGCATAAAATTATTGCGTCATGAAGTCTGATAAAGGTGTGTGCGGTGTGCTCAGGTGGATTTACGCGCAGTCACGTGTGAAACCTCCCCTCTGTCTCTCCTCTCCAGCCGGGCTGGATGCGCTAGGACCGCGGGGACCAGGGCGCAGACGCAGACGGAATGGGCGCACTCGGGGTAGTGACTGAGTGAGTTTGAGTGTGACAGGGGCAGGCAGGCAAAACCGCTAGATTTTGGGAATTACACAGGAGCCGCTCAAGACGCTCACTTCTTGTCCGGAAAAATATCTGATTTTCCTGTTTAAATTCATTTAAAGTTGAGGAAAGTCTGCGGAATTATCCAGGATCAGGAAAAGGACAAAGGAAAAGTTTTAAGAGCAGCGAAACAACTGACAAAAGTTTGAGAAAATACTTCTTTTTTAGTTCTGCATATCGCCTGGGTGACAGTTTGGCTCTGGCTGTGACTGCTCAGTCGTGAATCTCATCAGCCGCTGGATTAACTTTTTGAGAGGGAGATAACGGAATGTCGACATTCCCAAGTGTCCTGAAAGTGATGTAAATCTCTGAAGGTGTTAAATACGGGCACCAACTTTTTAAAAGACAGAATACTGCGCTTGTTGTGACGTGTTGAAGACGTTTGGCTGGACTCACACATCCCTTAAATTTATAAACCACTTGGACCAAAGGGAGTTACGCGTCGCGCCATGACATAACGGGACACTTTTGGAAAATCAGTGCTGTATCTTCTGTAATGACCGGATGATGACGGTTAATTGTTGAGCGGAATAGTTTCAAGTTAACCATTCATACCAAACCTGAAAGATAAATTTCTACTTCTTGCCCTCCTTCCACCCGCTGAGAGCTTCATGGTGGAGATATGGGATGACTGGAGGCGGGGGTGCAGCTGAGGTGAGATCCAGCCGAAGGACAATGTTTGCGCCCGGCGTTGGCATCCCTCTGCTGCCGGGGCGGCTGGTACTGATGCTGCTCCTGCTGTCCGTCTCCGAGCCGACGCTCTCTCAGGCATGTCCCGGGCTGCTCGCCGCCACCAGCGGCTGCAGCTGCACGGACGAGCGATCCAAAGCGCACGGCGTCCAGGTGGGGAGAAGGATCAGCTGCAGCAAAGAGGAGCTGACTGAACCTCCGGATGCGAGTCTGCTGCCCAACAGGACCGTTACCCTGTGAGTTGGAACACTGGCACGTTAACTGTTACCTCTGAAACAGGCCTAGGTGGCCTAAAGTGCAGGCTGTGTTTGTGGCACTGAGTGGTGAGATCATGCTGACCTTATATGGCGCCATCAGTACTCTTATACTAAAAAAGATATTTGTAGGAAAATCAACCATGCTCCATTTCAAGCTGGCATAACTTTGGGCATAGTTGCTGTAAGTGTGAACTACAGCTGGCAGCGAATCCACAATGTTTCCATGTGATATCACAGGATTTAATTGGGGAAAATATTAGTTTAATGATGTATTTTACATGAAATGCATGCATATAAAAGACAAAATGAAGGTTCTGATCAAGCCCACACACCCATGTCTCTGAACCCATGACCTTCAGTTTAACTGTATCAAGGACTTGCTGCAGTAATAAGGCGTATTAGGTCAGAAGTTTACATCTTGATCTAGTTTAGCTCTGCAGTGGAGGGCTGAGCGTCGCCTCTCTGTGAAGCATTAGGCAGATCAGTGAGAGGGCAGCCATCATCTGACCTGCCTCTTCAACACAACTCTGTCACTTTAAATTTGACTCTGACCCAGCCAGCCAGCCCGAGTTCAGCTTTCTCTTTCTTTCTTTCTTTCTTTCTTTCTTTCTTTTTCTTTCTTTCTTTCTTTCTCCCTCCACCGCCACCTTGTGCACATGGTCGAGCTTACTCGGCCTTGTAAAATCTCCAGTAAACAGAAACACATTTTATATCAGAAAACACCAAAACCATTTGGTAAAGAAAAAAACTGGGCAACAGTGTTTCTGGGCTGGGTTTGATATTTTTAGTTCTTCATTTGTCTATCCGGACTAAACTTGAGAGAGCCACATCACACTATCTTTCATGGTGGATTGACTAGATTGCCAATGACACGTTTTCTGTGGGTGTTGCTGCTCAGTTGCAAAGCAGCACTTTCTCCACAGTTGCTCAGACTTCTGAAGACGTCGCACGTTCCCACAGTGTGTTACTGTCTGTGTGCCCTGACCCAGTGGGAGAAACGCTAGCTGCACATGGGCACAGTAAAAACATGTCCAACTGCTCCGCTGCAGTGAGCATATGAGGTAAAATAAGGGGCTTTATACCCCAAGAGAGCTAAAGCCAGCCAGCAGTCCATTTATAGGGCCTGTTTCTTGCTTAATAAAGGCAGAATAAACATCTGGGGAACACATTGCTGGAAACCAGAGAGGAAAAATGGAGGCTTGGGTGGCAGTGGTCGTGGTGATTGAGGATAATCTTCCATCTCAGGGTTCACCAGTTTTACTTGTACAGATGTCTAGCATTCTGTGTCACTTCTGTGTGCGAGGAACGAACAAACTCACCAGTGATCTGGCATTCTACCTTTACCTTTCCTGGGAACTCTTTGTCTGGAAAGTCGTTTTCCTGAAGGTTCGGTGAGTTCCTGAAGCATCCATGCTCCCATCGTGGCTCATGACATTAGCTCCAGATGTGGAATGTGAGTAGTTGCGTTGATGTTCGTGTTATTCCTGACATTCCTCAGCCTGCTCACAGGCTGCAGACAGTATCCCAGGTGCAGCAGGGGAGCCTTCCCCGTGCCCTGCGCCACCTCAGTCCCTCTCCGCATCAGACGGCCTGACAGCCAGCCCTCTGGGGCAGCCTGGAGGAATGCTCTCCTCCATGCTGAGCAGGCAAGGGCTGGAGGACACCAGGCCCTGGGCTTCCGGGGCTGGCTGCTACGTGTAATACACAACAGCTGGCCCCTGTGAACATTCCAGCTGAGGCCCCTCAGCCTCATGGGAAATCCCAACAGGGATTTGTTTATTAAAACTATTAGTTGGCTGTTTGTTGTTCCTGCCAGCCATAAAGGAGCAACCAGTCGCCTCAATATTATCAGCCCCTTTTTTGGCTTGTCAGTGTCTGCACTGCACTTTGCTTGCATTACTGTGTGTCATATATATATACTGCACTGTTTCTATAAAGTCACACTTATCACTAGTTTAATGATGCATCATGCTCTTCTAAACTCCAGTCGTCTGTCCCACTTTCCCTCTTTTTCTTTATCTCCAGCTCCCCATTTCTCTTCTCTTCCCACCCCCTCTATCATGAGTTCATCCACACGCAGTAACTCTCAACCTAAATATTTAGTCGTCTTGGTAGGAAACTGCCATGTCCAAACTCCTTCCAGATGTGAGCCTGCACAGGCTTGTGTTTAGGCCTAATTATGCACGGCTGCAAAGGAGCTGGATCACTGGGAGAGGAAGAGGAGAGGAAGGCTCGAGAGGGGAAAATAGATAAGAGTGTGAGGAGTGTGAAAGCGAAAAGTGCCACTGCTGAGGGGAAAGTAGGAGTAGATGAGGGGAGTTGAAAAGAGGGTGAAGTGAAGGAGAGTTGAACATGAGGAGCTGAAGAAGTGGAGAGAGGGAACCAAGAGGGGAACAAAGAAAGAGAGCAGAGCAAGAGAGAGGATGGAGGAGGGAGAGGAGAAGCTTGGCAGGCGGTTCAGAGGGATGTGCCCCTGGAGACCAAAAACTCCCCAGCCCCTGACTAACAGATCTTCGACACTGGGGTAAGAAGGAGGAGGAGGAGGAGGAGGAGGAGGCAGGGCTCCTCAGTGCAGCAGCATAGCTTCACTTCACAAAGCATTGCTCAATGTCTCTATTATTATCAGTCTTTTTTCAGTGTGAAAGAGGAAAATTTGTTATTTTAGTGATGAGGAGAAAAAAATCTGTGCATCTCCTGTGGGTGGATACACATCAGACACACTGATATAGCCCCGAAACACACGGCAATAACTCGTTTCTCAGCTCTGCGTGGAGGCAGCTGGGACTGCTTAATGTTTTAATGGGTAACAGACAAATAAAGAGAAAGTACAGTGGCAGAATAAGTGTGAATGTGTTGGTGTCTCACAGCTTGCGGTCAAAACGGAACCCCTCTCTCGGCATACTTTTTTGTCATCGTTGGCAGTGACTGATGGCTTCAGTTCAGCGGTTGCCAGCCTGAAAGTGTGGGCAAGGATGCTGAAGGTGGGGGGTCAGCATGCCCGCCCTTAGCCTGATGCCCCCTCACCCAAGACAGCTGCAGTGAACGACAGTTGCTCCCTGTGTGTTTGCACTTAAGCCCAGTATGTCAATGGTGCTGGCTGGTAGTCAAGGGTTTAAAGATAAAAATATACCAACTAGGGCAGTAATATTTTTATCAGTGTAGGTCACAGTTGGAAAAGAACAGTTGTGAAAGTTCCAGTTTGTATTTGTGAGAGATGAACAAATGGCCAGAGTTAAAGTGGTACTTTAAGGGCACAATATGAAGGATTTATTTGCAGGGATGGAAATAAAAATAAAAATTTATGATTTTGTTTGTATTAAAGTATAATTCTCTAAGATACGCAGCAGGTCCTCCAACATTTTAAATGGGAGCATGAGATGAGAAAATTTGAGTAGATTGTAACCTGCAACCTCACCACTAGATGTCACTTAGGCCACGTTTAGACAAAAACAGCCCTACTAAAAATGGAAAAGTCTTTCTTTTGCATCTTTAAAAAAAAATCTGCATTCACAGGACTGAAAGCGCTGTAGTATGCATGCCAGGCCAGTTATTGACAGTTTAAGTTTGTAATAACATACCATAGGAAGTGCAGACATTGTTTACCTCCTGCTGCTGCTAAGCCCTAAGCAGCCACAAAGTAAAGAAATTCAGCCGCAGTTTGACTTCTAAAATTATGCTACGAACACTCAAATTTGCCTCAATAGACTGTTGTCATAATCAACTTGCTTTTGGTGCACTGCGGAATGTTTAATCAGAGTTTGGTAGCGGCTATTGTGGAATGCATTGACTTGAGCAAGCATTAGCATTAGCTTTGTCGCCACCTTTACAGGCTTTCCATTTTGCCAGTTTACACAGCTGGAAAGAAGGTTGCAGTTTCAAAAGATTACACTCTGGAAGCTGGTTCCAAAAGGTTGCAGTTTTAGGGGCACCAGCACACCGTTGTGAAAGAAGGCCAAACTGCAACAGAAGCGTTTAGTTTGATGCAAAAATTGGCACCATGTAAACTACCTTTTCATCTTACGAATTGGAACAGTTTTATTTTTATTTTCTGTTTGTATATTCAAAAGAAAAGATTGATACCATGTTCATATGAATCTATTGCTTGCAGCTTTAGCTTTAGCTTAGCTTAGCATACCAATGGTAACTGGGAAACAGCAAGTCAGCTCTGTCGAAAACTAACAAATTTGACCTCAAAGCACCCCTTAATCTGACTAGTTGTGTTTTCAACTTCGTTTTATTGTAAAGATTAGCAAGATATATCATTTGAATTAATGAGCTAGATAATTTTCTCTTTTCCACGAAAGTCAGGCTAGCTGTTTCCCCTTTTCCTGTCTTTGTGCTAAGCTAGGCTGACTGCATCCTGGCTGTAGATTTATATGTTTTAAAGAAGCATGTAAGTGGTGTTATTCTTCTCATTTAGTATATTTTGGGACCCCAAACATCAAAATGATTCCTACGAATGTTTTTAAAGTACAGCGAACTCTAGTGAACACTTCATCTTTTTTGGTATATTGGCTTAAATCAATACACCAGTGTCTTCCATTGTTAAGTTATTTCTAGTGTCTGTTTAAATGCTGCTTATGGCATCCTCACAATAGCTATAGATGGAGACAATAGCCTTAACCCACATTTGTCTGGTTTCTTTGAATTCAGTGTAGCCCACCATCAAAGTCATCACACTCTGCAACTCACCTCAACAGTATAATCGACTGGCAACAGAAGCAATCCCTTTAATTGAGTCATATTGTTGTCCCCTTACTTGTGGCTTATTTGTGGACGGAAACCAAAGGGCCAGCAGATGTGTTGGTGGTTTACATTGGGTCTGTGAGTCAGTATGTGTTGAGACGGGAGTGTGGCGATGAAGGCCCCTGAACAGTCGCCTTATCAGCAGGGAGAATTCCAATAGCAGGGAGAGCGTCGCACCCCAGGCATTC
>JAQFJA010000022.1:25686469-25705392 GCA_029874485.1 Naso brachycentron
ATGGGACACAGGACAGGCAGGGCACAAGGGGCCCTCATTACCAGGTCTGTTCACCCTACAGGGAGAGAGGGAGCAGGGAGCAGAGGGCAGCGATGATGATGGATGAGGGAGCAGCAGGGTGCTTGCAGTGGACAGGTCTGAAAGGCTTGAGTGAGGCTTGTGGTTAGGACCGGTTAGAAGCTCAAGGTGTTGGCAGCATGATAGACATTGTCAAAAAGAGAATCTGAAGTGATCTTAACAGTCTCCGACATGACTATACTTTTACAATTGTATGCACAGGAAATATCATGCAAGATTCTTTAAAAAACTTCCTGTCCATTCAAACTTCACTCAAGAGGAGGAAATAAGGAGTTGTTTGCAATTTATGTTGTAGAGCGAGAAGAATTAAGGGAAGTTCGCACTGAAATCTGTGACCAATAAGCCCCACAGTGCGTAAGAATGTGCAGATGTTGTATGTGTTTAGGAAAATGTCTGCGTGATAGAAAACATATACACAATTATCACATTACCGTTAAAAATGCTCAAGCCAATTTATCGGCTTTTGACTTGATAGTATCTGTTTTTTAAGTGGAGACGGGCCACCGAGCTTCACAGCAACCGACCTTGAAATCGCCTCTGCCATTCTGAGCGGCTGGGGTCAGGAAGTAGTCCAACTTAAACAACTTTACCATCTGACACAGGGGAAGTGGAGCCGAGATGGCTAAAGATGGTATGGCGGATGAGGGGAGAGGGAACCAGAGAACGGCGGAGGGAGGGAAGGAAAGAACACTCCTGCAGTTGGTCTTATATAAAGCTGAGGCTGTTTTTCTTAGTGGGAGATTAACATTATTTCCACACACGCTAAGCAAATTACATTAATGAGTGGGAACAAAGCAAAGGTGGGCAGCAGTATAGCATGTAGAAACAGTGGAGAATGTGTGGACCATGGCAAGAAGCCCTTCTGTCTAGACCAGTCTGGGTAGGACAAGGTTCAGATTGTGCGAGCCCACCACTCTGAGGAGAGCTAAGTCCAGCTGTGGACGTTGCACATGGGCGCCTCGTTCCTCCCTCACAGAAAAATGAACATTTGTGTTGCTGTGTTTGCCCGCACACGCCATGGAGTGGCCCCCGGTTAGGCAACGGTCACCTAATGAGAGAGTGCATGACATTAAGGGGTGGAGCGGGTGAGGAAGGGGTTAAGCGTGCTGGAGAGTGGAAACAGAAAGGGGGGTGCTGCTGGAGTTGATAGACTCCAGATGTGTCTTTCAGATAAACTGAAGGAATGGGGTGTGTTTGTATTGCAAGCCTAGCTCAGTCGTGGCTCTAGGGGTTTATTGAAACAGCGAGCGATCCCCCTCATAAGCCCATTACCAAATTGTTCGCTTTATATGCCAGTAACTCTCTCTCACACACACGTTCGGCAAACTTGATATGGTTTCAGTGGTATTTTCCTCCAGAGGAACTTGAGCTTTCTCTGGACTTACTTCCCCCCACTTCCGTTTGTGCTCCTTCTCTGCTTTATTTTTGCATCTCCCCTCTCCCAGCTCACTGGGTCTCTCGCTGTTCCTCCCCCTTCCCACTCTCTGCATGCTGCAGTCCACCTACTGGCTGAAAATTCACTCATGTACATGAGTCTCACTTTTCATTGATAATTTGAATGAAAGGCGTTTGTTCCTGTTTCCTTCCCAGCTATTAAGAGTGCATTGTTTCAACACTGCATCCATTAGCTTTTTGATAAAGCTGTTCAATGAGACTTTAGATCAAATGATTCAATTTGACTGAATAAATGTGAACTAATGTTGTTTCACAGTCTAAACATTATTCAGATCCCTTACTGTAAAACCAGAAAAAGCATTTTATCGTCTTTTCTCACTTCAATAATCTGTCACCAGTGACCCTGAACCTTTGACTTTACATGATCATTAATCTGACTGACAAATATTATGATCTACTATATGTCCCACCGAAGCCATAAACTGACTTTCATTGTTTCTGACTGCCGTGCATGCTGGCAGATCTCATGAAAATTAACAGAGCTGCCAAAACAGGCATTGCCCCCTTCACTCCAAAAGCCAGAGCTGAAGTCAGTAACAGTCAGCAGTTCCAGAGTTTTCCTTGGCAGAATAATCTCCAGCTCCTCTTGCTGCAGACTATAGAAACATATAATCAACTTAGGAAATTTTACACTTCAAATAAAAGTGTATATTGCTATTTCTGTATAGCCTGCAGTTAGTTTGTGTTACCGTCAGTCGGGAGTAATGTTGAGGGCCTGATTGAATTGAACCACAGCACAGAAGAGGCAGTGGAAGATCAGGTGGTGATGGTCCAGGTTTTAGAGAAAATATCATAAATATGTCAGCAGTGGTCGTCCAAATGGCAGCAGTTTTACATATATATCTCAAAGAAAAGGTCTGTCTTTGCTTCTTTATGTTCATGGCTGCACCGCAGCAACTCGTTTCCAGATGAACACAGATGAAAAGTTGATTAGGTATATCCAATCTGAGAGGAACCAGAAAAAAATTAAGAAAATAATCTGGGGAAGGGGCAGCAAAGCAGGAAATTAGTAGAAAAACAAGAGCTCGGCAGATCCCGGTTTCCTGTTTTGGGGGGAAGGCAGGAGTACGTTTGGGGCCTGCGTTACAGAGCCCCCATTGTGAGCAAGTGTGTTGAGGAGTAGGGAGGTGGGGTCTGCGGGGCCATACACAGGGCCGATTTTGCTCAGCACTGAATCCCCTATCCCACCTGCCCCTCCCTGCAAGGGAAAGCTAGCCAGTAAAAAAAAGGAGAAAAAGGAAACTGTAAAAATAAACGAGCAAGGGCCTCTGCTAGACACGCCAACCAGACAGGAAATGACACGCGGCACAAAAATGGTCTACGCTGACCTCTGTCAGGAACCATGGTGCCAGTTAACCCCCCTTTCTTTCTTTTTCCAACGTACCTCTAATCCATTCATGGACATATTTATTTGTTTTTGTCTTTAGGCAGTTGCTTGTATTTCTTTGCACCAAAAGAGACAATTAAAGTGGAGAGATTGCTCTCGTAATACCATGTCTTTCCATTAAGAATTTCCAGGAACAGGAAATTCTTGATTCCAGTCTGGCGATAATGAGTGGCCATTCCCTGGCTTCAGTCATTTTCCCAGCTCCCTTCAGGGCCAGGGCCTAAACAATGTCAGTGGAGCACTCCAGTCCCCGCCGCTGTGCTCCTGATAATGGAGCACTCCATGTCTGGAGCGCTTTACAGACCATGTCTTCATTATTACCCTTTTGCTGCCCTACAAGCACGTCGCTCCTCTCCAGCCTGCAAGGGGCCCAGGTGCTCATCCCATATACCCACAGAGAAATGACTCTTCAGAATGGCAGAGGAGCAGCCCCATTGATCAGGAGGAGTCTGTGGGAAAAAGAGACATTCTTAATGGCGGCCGCTGGTGTTAGGCCCAGCAGCAGCAGACAATGGCCCCTTCTGGGCTGGGAGTGAGCTCGAGCCTGTCACAGCCCAATCACACAGGCCACATGTGGCGAAGGGGATAAAGCACTGCACTCCCAAGGTTACAAAGCATAACTCAAAGAGACCATAGTCATAACAATCATGTGTCACCCCCAATCATGGTGCTTTTTAAAGAAGCCCATGCTGCTGCTGAAGATAATGAAAAAGTAATCTCCACATGTAGCAACTTCTAACCTTTTTAACTGTGATATTTTCATGCTCAGCAAGCATTAAGCTTTGAAGCAATTCTTGTGTCTGCTATGATCCTCCTGCTTGGTGACAGCTGTTGTCATCAGTGTCAAGGCCACTGAGCTGTGAAGCCGTTGTCAGGGAGGGCGCTATCTACTACAGAGGGCACACAGACAAGTCATCGCCTGAGTGTGAGGCCTGCTGGAGCCGCAGTTCGTATTGTCCTGTAGGTTTTAAGTAAAGTTGGACATAAGTTTGAGAGGGTGGGTGAGTGGTGAAGGGCTGCGGCAGAGATTTAGTCTGGATTATAATGCTGAAAATGAACCGACGTTTGGGCTACAGCAGGGCTAAATCCTTGGCTACTACTTCAAGTCCTGTTGACTCTGGTCAGTTCCACCACATTCCCCAGCTTGGTGATAAGAGAGTGTATCAGAAGTAGCGGACTGCTGATACTGAAACACACACAACACCAAACCCTCTCAAGCCGGCTATAAATGAGCAGACTGCAGAGAATTCAGATGTTTGATGCGCTTGTTTTCTCTGATGCTCGTGGATGCTCGCTGGTTTTATACCATTAGGCAATATCCAGTGGTGGGTAGAGCCAGTGTGCGAAATACCCCATGGAAATCAGGGAGTCTCCCCCAAACTAGTGCCCCAGTGTTACACTGAAGTCTTACAAATAGTAGGCTAGTCAGACGATGGACCTGCACGAACATTTGCTGTGGCAGCCGAACTAGTTTCCTCCCCGATATTTTGGTTGTCCCAGTTAAGCTTTTTAGAAGTAAATCCAAAGTTGGTTAGCAAAGAGTTTCGTTTTTTCTTTGCCATGTTCCATAAGTGAGCTAATATCGAAGCAGAAAAATAATTCTATTACTTTGCAGACAGATGGAATGTGGAGAGTGCAAAGTTTTGCAACAGCGCCACCCAGTGGAAGGCAGCATTACCAGAATTGCTATAAATAATGAATTCTGGACAACATATTCCTTTTAAAGACATTTTTATTGACAATTGCAGGCGAAAAACCCTTTTGTTCTTGAGACCCCCCAAAATTTTGTAGATGAGGCTTTCAAGAGGTGTGACTTCTAAATTAACTATACATATATATGCATCTTTTCAAAGAATAAGGTTAATCTGGAGCACCTTGTTGGCTCAGTTGGTAGAACGGATGCCTCATCTACAGGGGCTGTGTTCTTGCTGCAGCAGCCATCGGTCCGATTCCCCCCTACAGCCCTTTGCTGCATGTCATCCTCTCTTTCCCTCCATTTCCTGTCCCAAGACCCCCTGTATCTTGCACCTTGTGTAGAGCGCTGAAAATTTTTACTTGTAAATCAGTTACTCTAATAAATGATCCCTCAAATATTACCAAAAAATATGCTTGAAAAATGCTTGCACTTCATTTACTTTCTATTTTATTGTTAATTTGTTATTTATCATTAGCTCAACAGACCACCACAGCTACAAGACAAGTTTGTCATTATCATGAAAACTGAGTCATGAAACATGGAAATGTAACAGCTAACATTAGCTAGCTAACTACATTTCACCTACAGTATGTGCAACCAACTTCAATGTGCTTCAGGAAGTTAGAGGAGGAATTTCAAAGGTGACAATCTCAGTATTTATCGAGAAGCACAGTATGCACTTCTTCTTTTTGGTACAAAAACTGTGGCCAGATGTGGCCGGGATTGTCATTGGAAGCTGCTTCTTGTAATGGTTTTGACTAAATCATCATCTCATTAAAGTCAAAAATGCCTCATTTCCTTTCACGCAGCAACTTGACATCTGTAGCAGAGATGCTGCCTCCGCCTGTAGACACAACATTTGTTGTAACAGAGGTATGAATGGTAGCAAATAAAGTAAAACATACATGGCTCAAAAATGTTCTTGAGTAAAAAGTACAGGTACTTTTTATTTTTTAAAAAAATCTGATTTAATGTAAGAAGTCTTGATTGTCACATACAATTATAGCAAATGCAGCATAGTGAAATTTGTTCTCTCTATTCAACCCATCCCTGAGGAGCAGTGGTCAGCTGCCATACGGCGCCAGGGGACAGACTACAGCTGCAGGACAGTGCTGCGGTCAAGGGACAGCAGAACTGCACATATATACGAATGTTTTCAGAGAAAAAGGTTCATCTGGGGCACCTTGGTGGCTCAGTTGGTAGAGCAGCAGCCATGGGTTTGATGTTATTCCCTCTCGATCCCCCCATTCCCTGTCCAATCCTTAAACTGGCCTGTCAATAAAGGCACAAAAGCCCAAAAAATATCCTTAAAAAAAAAGTTAATCTTTAACTCAAACTTTAGGCACTTTAGGCTGCAAATGTGTGACTAAGTACAGACTGTTTATTGGCATAAAATGTTCCTCTGAGCTGTTTCATGTATGTTTGCATTAGTTTACTGTAGTTCTCTTGGCAAAGAACGTAATCCAGCAAGTAAGAATACCAACAGCAATATAATTAGATGATTTATTTAAAAGAGTCCTCCCCGATTTAATTATTTGGTTAACCAGCTAACGTTAGCTGGACTTGTTTTGGACAGAAGAAAAAGGATGATGCAGAATCAGTGAAATCATCTTTTTTTTAATACAAGCATAATTCTTACCAAAATCTGTTGACTACAGGACAACAATGCAACTCAACCATCAACAGTTATGTATCCTCCGGCTGTCATGGAGGTCAAGTTTGAACTTTTCAGCCCCAAATGATGCTTAAATGAGTGATATCACTTGAATAAACTGCTAGATTTTGTGTGACTTGCTCTTTAAACTTTCTTTTTCATATATAAAGTTACTAATTTTATTGGGATCATCAAAGATCTTTGAAATTAGGAAACCTAAAAAAAGCATGGCATGTCATTTTGTTGTAGTTAATGAGGACCAACCTACATGTTTTTAAAGTTGGCAGTAATAAGTATGACATTTATCTTCTGTAATATAACACGAGGCATGATAAATGAATGAAATGAGCAGTGTTTAAGAACAGAATATCTCCAAAATAACAGACATGCTTCAAAATAAAAGAAGCACAATTTAATCTGTAATTTCTCAGACAGTTGAAAGACATGAACTTGAAAGCAAGACTGCTATCTGGTGACCTGTTCAGGGTTTGTTTACGTATACATGGGGTTCTTGCTTACTTGTTGGGTTTTCTTAATTGCAGCTGCATGTTTCAGTGCATATACATGGAGGTCAGTGTTACACAGCAAAAGCACGGGTGTAAAAAGGACAGACAGGGAGGGAGAGACGGTCATCAGAGAGAGGAAGTAGTGGGCAGTGCCTCGTCTTTCATCGCCGCACTAATGAGTCCTGGGACACACAGACTGGAAACAGCAGTATTGTTCTCCCCCCGCCCTGGTCAACAAACCCTATACAGCTACTGACACACAGAAACACATACACATTCTGTGTGGCACACAAAGATTACCGCATACATTGTAAGGCCACACACAGACACAAACTGCAGAGCAGAGTCTTCTTATTCTCTGTCAAACACACTCTATGATTTTATGGGGGGAGTTTAGTCCCCAAGCAGATGTTTTTAACTTCTTAATCAGGATCATAGAGGTGGAAATGTCGCCACCTTTTTATAAAGTTGCAAAGTGTGCCATCTAACAAGCTGACATGCACGCCAAGTCCAAGGCCGCCTGCTTTGAGACAAACACAGCAGACTTCAGCCTTTTGACCAAAGGCCAGACACGTTTTGCTCCATCATTATAACCTGCCTCCCTCCCGCCTATAATCCAGATATGAGCGATGGCTTAGCAAAAGCTTGGACCAACAGCAAAACCCCTGATCCCAGACTCTATCCCAGCCATACCGCACAATCTAATTCTTTACAGGAAGCCATTTTCTAAAACAATTTTCCTGCCTTGGCTTGATCAAAATAGTTCATCTCTTGGAAAGCAGACAACACAATGGTTAGGAGATGCCTGAGGTTGCACATGGTGTGAGGCAGCGGGGTCGAAAATGGCCATGATGGATAATCTTTGTGGAATAAAAGCACCAAAAAGTCCCCTGAGGTCTTGCCTACCACAGCATCTTGGGTAGAAGTGAAGCAGACAAAAATGCAGTTGCGGCGGTGATGCTTTTGAGCTCCTGTAAGGAAATCCTCCTCTGTGACTGGTCCGATGGGAGTAGGCGTTTATCATGCTGCAGGAATATAGATCACATTCCAACACAAATCGGCCATGTCCTGCCGATACCCATCCATCTCCTGACCTGCTTTAACCCATATTCCCACCTGGCCAATAAAAAACTTCTCGGACTCAAAATCTGATGCAGGTTAGCTGATGGAAAAGGGCATCTGGCTGAAGAGTTGAACACATGGGTGTGGGAATGCGAAGAGGGTTGAGAAAACTGCAGCAGACTGACTGAAATAAGATCCTCAAAGGCAGTAAGAGATATTAATATTTATGGTTTGTGATGGCCAGGTTTATCATTGCAAGAGTCATTTTGAAACAAGCAGAAAAATGACAGAAACCCTTGCAGGCAGTTTTAGATTCCACTAATATTTTTTCTTGGTCAAGTATCCACATCTTGCAAGCCTTAAGCCCAGGTGGCTGACGGGATTAGATTTCCTATCTGTGTGCAAAAATACCCTGCTGTGTCCCACTGGAGAAGTCAGTAAAGAATTGTGTCTCCACTCCCCTCATTTTTAACGTACAGAAGCTTTCTCTTGAAGTCTCAGTGTTAAAGGAATGGTTAAACATTTTGGGAAACATGCTTATTTGCTTTCTTGCTAAGATTTAGATGAAAACATTGATACCACTCTCATGTCTGTCCATTAAGTGTGAAGCTACAGCCAGAGGCAGATTAGCGTAGCTTAGCTTAGTTTAGCATGAAGAATAAAAACAGGGCAAACAACTGGCCTAGCTCTGTCTGAGGATAACAAAATCTGCCATCCTCCCCTAAAGCTCAGCAATTAACACATTGTGTGTTTAATACATACAACCAACCTAAGTAAAAAAAAGATAATTTGCCTTTTTACGGGGGGTTGTTATGCACCAGACTGTTTCTTGGCTCTGAGGAGAAATTTTTCGAATCTTCCAGTCAAGAAATAGTCACGCAATAACCCCCCTGTAAAACTGCAGCTGTTATCTTTTCTACACTACAAAATACAAGGTGTTTCCCCTTGTTACCAGTCTTTATGCTAAGCTAAGCTGCAGCTCCATGTACAAATGACCAGACAGACAGAAAAGTAATTCACAGCAAGATGTCAGCATCATTCCTATATGCATTTTCTCATTGACCTAATATTTTTCTCTCTCCCCAGGGACCTCAAGCACAATTTAATCAGCACGATCATGCCTGGTGCCTTCCAAGGTCTGTCAGAGCTTCGGAAACTGTAAGTAGACATTAACATGATCCACATTCCATTTGGGTTCAGAGCAGCAAACATATTAACAGAAGGCATGGAAACTTTGAGTGCATTTGTTTGGTACGAGACAAATAAAGGAGTGAGGGTAGTCTTTTTTTTATGACAGAAGACGTATCGTGTGCCAACTTCTCAGCAGTTAAGAAAGGAGACAGGCAGACATTTCCCCTCACATCTATCTTAAGCGGTTTGTGTTTTGGCAGCAGATAGCGTGCATTACATTGAGCTCCTGGTGTTAGTGTGATAATAAAGGCCTCCTTCACCAAGTGTTCCTGCCAGTCCTTGTGGGGGCTCTGCAATGTCATCTCTGGTGCCCCACTTCACCGCTGCGGAAACCTCAGGGCGTCCTCTCACGTCACTGGTTGTGACAGGGCGGCTGTTTGCAGCCGCTTGCTGCTCACTCATTGTTTTTTGGACAGCAAAGTCTGGTTGCGGCATGGGTCGGAGCTGGTCGTCTGTGCCGCGCCGCGTGACTCCCCTTCCCTCCTCCCCCTTCTTGTGTTTTCCCTGCAAGGTCTGGGGCTTCTCAAAACAAACAGGGGGAGATAAACACATGCTCTGGACAGCTCTCTGCTGGGTAGTGTCAGAGGTTCAACAGAGCAGATCCCTCTCTGGCTGTGGCTATACATCACACTCAGAGCTGGACGCTCGAACAGGGGCCCTGCTTTTACCCCATTAGTGATAAACCTTTACTGGGGTCCCATGGAGCAGAGATAAGGGAAAGTGGCAGAGACTGTGGGCATGCTTTTTCGGACAGTAAACCTTCTAAGCCCTCTAGTTGTGGAAAAGCACAAGAGGCAGCAAAACCTTGTATCGCTATTTATGTTTTTATCAATGACACTTGGAAGGAGATGCTGCAAAGTTTGCTTGTATGATGGAAACGTAGAGTTTGGTTTGTTATCACAAACAACATGGGTAATGACAGAGTCAAGATGTCACAATCTGCAACTGTGGGACTGAGATGAGCACTCGACTCAAAAATTCAACACATTCTTTGGTTTTTTTGTACTTTTAGCGACTTATCCAACAACCGCATTGGCTGCCTGACCGCAGACATGTTCCAGGGACTGACCAATCTCACTAAACTGTAAGAGAGAGATAAATTAAACAACTCAAAACATTGTACTTTCTGTGTTGTGGGGGAATCTATCAGGCTAAGTTGTTTGTCTCTTAACTTTTGTTCTTGTAGGAATCTCTCTGGCAACATCATATCGACCATGGATCCAGGCGTGTTTCAGGAGCTGCCCTCCCTTAAGCTAGTGTGAGTATTACACACATACTTACTCTAACAAATTCAGTTTAACAGCATACCATTTAGACTTGGGCCAATGTTAGATATAATCTAATGTTGTGATATTTGCGTCATTTGTGCTAATTTTCACAATTTCAAATACTGAACAGCAGTTACAGTCAGGCTTTTATTTTTAAATGAAAATGTGCACAGGGTTGCCTTGGCGGCGGAGGCAACGTTGCTATTTGATGAGGTGAACAGGTTATCACAGGTAAACTGGCATGATGTAGGCATGCATGAAGGGCTTTTATGTACAGACATGGAGGGTTTAGTTTCAAAGAAGAACGGCAGCTCGCCAATTTGGCAATTTCACGTGTTTAAAGCAGGAGAAAATCTGGATGATAACATTGTCTGCTATACTTTTGGGTGAAACTTTATCATGATGTTAAACTTTAGATATCGCCTCAGCCTAATAACACTTCAGGGTTTTAATATTTACTTACCCAGTTGGGCAAGTGTGTTGAAAATCTTTTTACCCAAATAAAATTTTTACTTGCCCCCATGCAAATTGCTTTATTTGTTTTCTGTTACAAAAAAACAGAGATGAGAAGGAAGCTAGATGTTTCGCTTTCTTAGCTACTTTAATCATCAGCTCTGGAGAAAATACTGATTTTAATTCTTTTTTACCACTTACTCAGGCAAGTGAGTTCTTAGATTTACCAGCCTTGCTGACAATTCTTCATTTAGTGTCCTAACCTTATGAAACAATAAATATTCTAGAAAATGATAACATTTATTTTCAGTTAATATTTATTTGTACTAGATTTTGCTAACTGTTTTAATGACTGTAAAAAGCCAAATAAGCAATTAGGATTTATTTGACATGTTTTTGTTTTAATTTGAATAAGTTCATCTATGTTTTATTTTGAAAAACTTATTGGAACTATAGCTGCCATAAATCAGAAGATAAGCCTGTCTACACAGATTTCAAATCTCCACAACCACTGGCTTGTTTCTCATATGCTACACTGCCAGTTCTTGAATGTCAACAGTCAATAAATCTCCAACATGTGACGGATATTGTTTTGAGGTGGCTGTAACTCAACATTGGGTCACAACAATCATGCATCAAGCCCTCTAGTATTTCTTGTCATGTACAGGAATGTTGATGACATGTTGATCCCAAAATGAGCAACTAGAAAATATGCTTCATGTAAACTTTCATCTCTTGTGATAAATGATGGGCACTTGTCTCTCTAGGAACTTCAACTCAGAATACCTGTCGTGTGACTGCGGTTTGCGATGGGTGCCGGGCTTCTTTCGCAGCAGTTCGGCCCGACTGGGAGATGAAACGTTGTGCGCCTACCCGAGGAGTCTGCGGGGGAAGCCCCTGCGTGGACTGAGGGAAAGTCAGCTGAGCTGTGGTGAGAATCTTGCCCGAAAGAGACATATGAATAAGGCGGTTCACCACTTTGTTGCAGTGCAGAGAACATTGGCTTGTGGATGACAATGACAGTGCAATCATGATATCCCACTATTGCCAAGAATTAGCAGACCAGAAGGGTGGAAAGAAATCCACCCCAGCGGCTCAGCAGGGACACGTTTCTAAAAGTATCCGTGAGCTGTGTTGACAACTAATCCTGTGGGTTGCATTTATGAATTGCTGCTGCCTGCATCCAATCTGCTCGAGAACAGCAGACTCATAATAGCTTCTGTGGAAAGATTTAGCTGAGGTTCAGTAATGAGAGAGCAGCAGAAATAATTCAGAGTGATGTGTAATGGTCACATCTGCGTCTTTTACCACCATGTTGCTCAGATGGTCCTCTGGAGCTGCACACCCTGTCCCTGCTGCCGTCCCAGCGTCAGGTGGTCTTCAAAGGTGATCGGCTGCCCTTCCACTGCACTGCCGCCTTAGTGGACAAGATCACCACCTTACACTGGCGGCACAATGGTCAGATGGTGACCTCCAACCCTGAGATGGGTGTCCAGCTGGAGAACAGCGTGCTGCATGACTGCACCTTCATCACCAGGTACTGAAACTTAAGGTAGTCAGGATATCTGACTTTCCTCTGGGGATTTTTGTTATCTATCCATTTGTATTCAGTGCAATTTAAGGGGAATTGATAGAAGAATATTCATATTTTAAGTTAAATGGGGATGATGTGTTATAATGAGCTGACTCTACCCTGTTTACGCAGTGAGCTTATTCTATTCAACGTACATGTGGAGGCCAGGGGAGAGTGGGAGTGTGTGGTTTCCACTGGGCGGGGCAATACGTCTCGCAGTGTTGAAATAGTGGTGCTAGAGAACAGCGCCTCCTTCTGTCCAGAGGATAAGGTTGTCAACAACCGTGGGGAGTTCAGGTCAGTTACAGTTACAGTCATCACTATTACATCACTTAAGATTCAGGGTTCTCATTTGTCCCTGGTTTTAATCCCCAGGTGGCCCAGAACACTGGCAGGCATCACCTCACATCAGTACTGCCTGCAGCTGCGCTACCCCTCTCTGTCAGTGGAAGGGGGTATTGAGCAGAAAAAAGCCTCACGATACTGTGACCACACTGGAAAATGGCAGGAGGGCGACTACTCAGACTGTCACTACACTAATGGCATCACACGCGTCCTGCATACCTTCATCCTGGTCAGTAGAGCTGTCAGATCTCAGTTCATGTTCAGTAAACATGAACATTTACTGTCATGACATAACACTTTGTCTGGTTTTGGCTCTTTCTTTACAGAGGCCAATCAATGCATCCAATGCTGTCACTGTGGCGCATCAGG
This sequence comes from Naso brachycentron, assembly GCA_029874485.1. Lineage (NCBI taxonomy): Eukaryota > Metazoa > Chordata > Actinopteri > Acanthuriformes > Acanthuridae > Naso > Naso brachycentron. The sequence goes on from JAQFJA010000022.1 coordinate 25,699,507, forward strand.
TGCGCACATACACCCTGGAGGCTGCAGTCTTCACTGACTCTGTTGATGTGCTGTATGTTGCACAAATGATGGAAAAGTTTATGGAATATGTGAGACAGCTGCGAGAGGTGAGAAGGATTTAACTGCATTTCTGTTCATTACTAGATATAGACACAAGTGTGAATAGCTGTCACTAATTTCTGTATGTGCTTCTCTTAGTTGTCAGAGGTGTTGGTTGAGATGGGGAGTAACCTGATGCAGGTGGACGACCAGATCCTCGCTCTGGCCCAGAGGGAGAAGAGAGCCTGCAGCTCCATTGTGTACTCTCTGGAGACGTTGGCTTGGCCTCAGTTACACAGCCATGCTCAGGACTTCTCCATGGTGGGAACTAGCTTTTTTTAATTTATCATTGTGTACTTCTTGATATTTTTTCATACATTTTTTAAAAGAGCAAGTAGAGCTTCAAGAGAATCCCACAACACAAAATACAAGTTTGCATGTACTGTATATGTACATAATTTGCATGTTTTTAGTTATTTTTATCATGACTCTGCCAACAAAACAAATAATGTTAAATCCAGAAAATGGCATCCTATCTGGAGGAGTGAAAAAACTACGTTAAAGTATATAAAAGTCATCTTAACCATTTATATTTTGAATACATACAGGTGTCGAGGAACATTGTGATGGAGGCCCACTTAATCCGACCAGCCCACTTCACTGGCATAACCTGCACTGCGTATCAGCGTCGTGAGGTCTCAACGGTCGGTCTGGGAATGGAAATGACTGAGTCGGCTCATGAGCAGCAGCTTCGTTTTCGCTGCAGCACCGGCTCCCACAACACCTCCCTCAACAATTTTCCCTTAAAGGTGAGGCATAAACTCCTCTTCTCCCCTCAGTCTATTTCTACATAATGTGCCACCAGTAACCTACTTTATCAAAGTCAGCTGTTAGATTTCAATGTTGAATAAAAAATGTGCCTGTACCTTGTGTTTCTTTCCCCAGAATTCAGTGGCCGTGGCCTCTGTGACTCTTCCAGCTTCTCTGTTTCCTCCTGATGCTCCTGCAGACTGTAAGCTGCAGTTTGTAGCTTTCAGAAGTGGCAGCTTCTTCCCTCTCTCTGGAAACTCAAGCAGCACTGTGGAACACTCTCGCCGACGCAGCGTCAACACTCCCGTCATCTTTGTTGGCCTCGGTGAGGAACCTCCTCAGCCTATTGAGTGAAACCACCTTTTTTCTCTACATTTTAAGAAGCAGTGCCTTCTATAAAACTGTTAGAAGGACAGTTTGCTGGGCCTCTTTCATGCTTTGGTGATGACTTATTCACTTTCACTTATTCACTGTTTTGTGTGGATTTTCAACAAGGGAGCCACTTTTTCTACCATCAGTAACATTGGTTAAGACTTCTGCAGATTTGTGATTAGTGCTGGGTAATGTTAGGTGACAAACATTGTGAAAAAAAAAGGAAACTTAACTTGCTTGACAAACCACAGTGCTGTTGTTCGTCTACTGCTGATTTTTTCTTGACCTTGACAGTCTTTGCTATAATTTTAGCTCTTTCAACTAGGCCTGGGCAATACAGCTGAAAAACTTATCACTACAGTGAAGCTTCATATCGGTCGATGTCGATAATTATTGATCCTGTAGGTTGTGACTGACAACTTGTTGTGCATTCTAAGATGTGGGAGCAGCTAAGGTGATAAAATGAGTAAATATCACAATATTTTTGACCACATACCTCGACACTGAGACAGCATTGCAAGGATGACTGTGGTGACTTCACAAAATATTAACCCAGTGACATTTTTTGATAAGAAATCAGCAGAAATGGGAATGAGTAGGTAAAGGGAAATAAAAGAACAGAGAGAACAGTCTGGTAACTTCAGAAAATCACATCACTTTACTGTAATGAAGTCCTTTCAACAAGGAAAAGACAACACTTACACCATATCACGATATAAAGATATCCAAATTCTGTCACAATGACTTGTCTCATATCATGATGCGATACTATATTGATATATTGCTCAGCCCTACTCTCAATCTACATATAAAGAGTACAATGAGTCCCAGACTCTGAGGGATGTTGAGAGTCTGGGATTAGTAGAAATTTTAAAACAATGTGAGACACGCATATCTAACCATAAAAGAACCCACGACTGTTTTTTTAGTTTGATTCACAATGAAAATTCCAGTCATCAGTAATGGTTATTTTCTCCCATTCTGTGACAGATGGCTGCAGCATGTGGAACCACTCAGAGCCCATCTGGGTTTCGCTGCGCCACTTGTCCCCTGGTACTGATGCTGTGGCAGCTCAATGGAGCTTGAAGGCTCTGGAGAAGCAGGGAGGCTGGAGCCAGGAAGGCTGTCAGCTGGTCCACAGTGACAGCAGCACCTCCACGATGCGCTGCTCTCTGCTCAGCAACTATGCTGTGCTGCAGGTAGGAAAGCCTTGAGAATTCAATTTATCATTCAGGCAGGATCTCCAAGGTTGAATGAGACTTTGACTGCAGTGTAGTAGTCCAAAAAAAATTGAATCCTAGGTTTCCTCCTAAACACTTTTCCTTGACATCCTGACTTTTCCATCGAGTTAAGAAGAATAATTTGAAAGACAACAGCATATCAAAGAGAATCTGACTGCACCTTTCGAGACAAGAAAAAATTTTTATTCAACAGCAACCTTTCATTTGTGTGTCATTTCTGCTTAGGAGGTGCCTGACTTCCCAAACTCTTCACCCATCTCTGTAAGGGTGCTCCACCCTGTGGTATATGCGTGTACTGCAGTGCTCCTCCTCTGCCTCTTCACCATCATCATCACACACATACTCCACCACAGGTACTGCAGTGTGTGTCAGCAAACAGACTTTTTGCTGCTATTTATTTTTTGTTCTTCTCCTAATACTGTACTCTGTGCCCTTCCAGCTCTATTCACATATCACGAAAAAGTTGGCACACATTACTGAATACCTGCTTCCACATCGCCATGACAACAGCCATCTATGCAGGTGGCATAAGCCTGACCAGCTACCCCGTGGTTTGTCAAGCAGTAAGTCCTAATTTTACACTTTCTCCTCATGTTGATCAGTTTCACGTGTAAGCATGGCGTCTTATTGGGCTGCGTCATGTGACAGGTGGGCATCGCCCTGCACTACTCCTCGCTGTCGACCCTGCTGTGGATCGGAGTCAGTGCCAGGGTCATCTACAAAGAGGCTGTGTGGAGAATGCCGAGGCAGCCGGAGGGGGAGTCTCCTGCTCCACCTGCTCAGCGACCTATGCTCAGGTCAGTGAGTGTGCTCACCTTCGCCCACTTCCTGTGCTGTGAGATGTCATTTGCTGTCAATATGGTTTATGTTTTAGGCAGATGCAGGAGTCGGGTGTAGGGCCACCCAGCCTGTGCGGTATGAGAGTGGCTCATTGTGCTCAACAACCAAAGTCTGTTTGTAAGGAAACCTAGCAGGGACATAACAGAGTATTGCTGTAAGGCACAAAAAAGATATAATATGAACATTGAGTGGAGGAAAGGGGGGAACGAATGAAACCAGCATAACGAAAGTGGAGGGTGTCATCATAAATCTGAGCGGGGTGATTCCAGGGGTGCACTTTCCAAATATTCCTTTATATTTCTGCCCATGCGATCATACACTGACCTCACTGGCCCTCTCAACAACCCTTTGTTGCCCACTCAGCCGCACGGGATCATACCGCATTAAATCATAGGCCTCTAGAGCCTTTACTGCCCCTTGAAACACTCTGCCCACTAAGAGCGTGAAGGATCACACAGCTTCAGATTATAGACAGACAGAGAGATATAAAAAAGGCAAAAGAAACATGCACACTTTAAAAACAGCCAAAGGTCGTTCAGCATCCTGTGGCACAAAAAAGAACGGCTCTTTATTTCTGAAAAGTGCAGATGGGAACTTCTGTTTGATATGTTTTTCTCTGTTATTCAAGGTTCTATTTAATAGCTGGAGGAGTTCCTCTTATCATTTGTGGGATTACTGCAGCTGTCAATGTCAACAACTATGGAGACAACAGCCCTTAGTAAGAACTTCTCTTTTTATTCTTGAGCTATTTGGCCCTTGACTTTGTGTACTTTGTTTGTACTGAAGCATATCGTTCTTTGTGATATGTTGAATACACAGACGTGTCCTTGTTTTGCACTGACCCTCCTGACTTCTTTCTTGCCTCTTGCAGCTGCTGGCTGGTGTGGCGCCCCAGTCTGGGGGCATTCTTTGTCCCTGCTGGCCTAGTGGTGTTGGTGACCTGGATCTATTTCCTGTGCACTGTGTTTCGCCTGAGGCACCGTGAGGCCAAAGAATGCACAGGAACCACTCTGTCCTCTCCCGTGACTGAGACCCAGCCTGCACTGGCAGGAAGCACCAGCCTCCTCTCCACAGACTCAGTGGTGGGACCTATAAACAATGTCGTGGTGCCAGAGGACCAGTATTCACTGAAGACACAGTTCTTGGTCCTGGTGGCAACCCACTTCCTGTTTGTGGGTCTGTGGTGTTGTGCAGCCATGGCAATGTGGCTGACAGGGCACATTAGCTTGTTGTTTAGCTGTCTATATGGGATGATGGCCACAGTTTTAGGAGTGTTTCTGGTGATACACAACTGCTTCCGACGTCTGGATGTGCAGGCCTCGTGGCTGTCATGTTGCCCAGGCTATCGTCGCTCCCATCCCATGTCTACCTACACACACACCTGCACTACTGGGAGTGGAGTGCAGACCTCTGAGCAGGGATCACAACTTTTCATCAACTGCCATCCACATGGTGACTCTCACAACTCTTCCTCAGCTCGGTCATCATCCACACCGAGTGGAATCAGCAGCGTGGGCCCCGGGCCCTGCAAGCTCACCAACCTGCTGCAGGTGGCACAAGACCTTCCAAACAACACTTCACGTGCTCCTGCAGGGAACAACACTAGCACCAGTACTGACAACATCACCAAGCCAACAAACAATATTCTGCCCACTGTTAACTCTGCAGCCCCTGTGCATCCCCAGAGAAGGAAAGTGAGTAGCAGAACTAAACAAGGAAGCAGCCAGTATCACCATCGGGGTGAGGGCAGAGGTCATTATCGTCTCAAAGCTCTAAGGACAGCTGGAGGTGGGGGCAGCCTGGGGGCTTTAGGACCCAGTGGTTTAGAGCACCATAGTGCTGCACATTACAAACAGGCCACAAGTGAGAACGGCAGCATCCACCACAGCCTTTCAGAGAACCAGGCCAGCCCGCTTACCAATGGGAAGCGTGTTGGAGAGTCAGTGGCGACCAGCCCCTCAGAGGGAAGCGATGGGGGCAGCAGCGGGAGCCGCAAACCCTTCCCCCTGCTGCCCTCCATGGCCAGCAGAGCAGCCATGCACGGTGCTCAGAGACGATGTGCCAGCAGAGACAATTTGAAACTGGCAGCTGCTGCAGAGCGGGAAGCAAAGCGCTGCTCTTACCCTTTGAACAGTGTCACCACCACTGTGCCAGGGGCCGCGGCCCCTAATGGCACCCTAAAAAACTCTGTGCTCGAGCTAGAGCTGGACATGAGTGGCACAGACCAATCCCAGAACTCCACCGGAATGAAGAGTGGTTTGTGGAAAAGTGAAACCACAGTGTAACCTATACTTATATGTGAACTTCTATGCATGACCTTAATGAACTCTTAAATGATTGGGTTGTGTTTTAATGGTCTCTTGATTATAATAATTATATAATTTAAGATATAAAATCATGAAGGCATCCAGGACCCTAAACTGGTACTTTTGCCTCCGTAGCATTGCAAGAGTGCTGTGAAATGGTAAACAAAATAATAAGGCAGGTTTTTCTTTAATTGTCATTTCAACCATAAGATACTCACTTATTTTACTCATTTCACGAAAAATGTACAAGATATCTCTGAAATCGGCATATGATGTTG
>JAQFJA010000022.1:25713642-25727137 GCA_029874485.1 Naso brachycentron
CTCGTCATAATGGACACTTCTGCTACAGTGTTAGTACTTCGTCTAATAATAGCAGGGCTCTAATTGTCCCCACAGAAAGCTGTGGTATGTAATGGCACTAATTGCTTGTTTTGGCATGGTTTTAGAAAGGGCTCTCTCCAGAACACTCCTACCTTTCCCTTGCAGACAATAAGTGCTGATCCTGTGCAACAGAGAGTACATGAGGGGGGAGCCTGAACAAAGCTGTAATTGTCAGGCTTTATCTGCTGTTGGCATGGCGCTCGCAACAGGAACTGGAGCAAGCTGTACATGCTAGTTAACGACAGCTACCAGTCTAAGGGTTATCAACACACAGCACACTAACGACTGATTTGAATCGATTAAAGTCAGAGCTATGAGGAACCAAAGCATTTATTGTTATGGATTTCTGTATAGTACTTTGTTTTATTTGTTGTTGTCATTGCTGTTTCCCGTGAATTGATTTAAAAGAGTAAACGTATGACCAAAACATAGTTTACTGAACCACTGTCAATAAAAATGTATCTGAATTTTCATTTTCAGCGAATGGTGCAGCTTATTATTATTTCCATTGCTGATTATTCTGTCATTTTTTAAAATGAATTCATGAATATTTAAGTTAATAACATGACTGAAAATTAGGAAAAAATATTTATATTTCGATCCCAAAGCCCACAAAAAGAGGTCTTTATCCCTGTTTCACTCGCAAGTGGAGGTAAATTATTTCAATTATTGCACAATTTAAATTCACTCGCATAATATTTTTTTGATAACAAGGCGATGATCTTATTTTTCTCTAACAAACAAACAAAGCTAAATGCACTGTAGTGAAGTGGAAATTTCTGATTCTGTTGCCATGAGTTTTATTGCACTGGAAAAAATAAGTCTTGAATGGTGAATATGAGGCAAAGTAAATTGGTAAAATGTGATTGTCATGTGGTGTATTCACAATCAGAATGAGAAATATTTTATTCATCCTCAAGGAGACATTGGATAATGAAAAGGATATACAAGTTAAAATTTTCAAAAAGCCTCAGTAAATTTCTATGTTCTTGCTAAAACAATCTGTAACACCTGATCATTGTCTCTGTTGTTTGCAGTTGGTTCAAGCTGGTAGACAAGACCGGAAAAGAGGACAAGGCGAGAGGCGAGGTGCTGCTAGATATCCAATTTATGAGAAACAACATGTCAGCGAGCATGTTTGACCTTTCTATGCAGGACAAACCGCGCTCCCGCATCTCCAAGCTGAAGGACAAAGTCCGTGGGAAGAAAAAGGAAGGCTTCTCTGACTCGGTCTCAGCCATTGTTCCCTCTAGTCAGGTCCTCACAGACAGCGAGGCAGAGGCTGATGCACAGTCACTCAATCAATCACCAGGAGTGAAAAAGAAATCTAAGCTTAAAACACTCTTTGTCCCCAAATCAAACTTGCAGCGAAACATCTCTCAGTCCATGTCAACGCTGGGGACTCTTCCAGAGAAGAATTCTTCTCTGAGTGGAAGTCGCTCGTCTGGCCTCAATGTTGACTCTCCTGAAGGTAACCTAATGTTTCTTTACTCAGTGTGTACTACATGTTGACAGATCTTTTTCCTTTGCCGCACAATGCAAAATAAATATGCTGCTTTACATGTCAACAATGACATCATGCTTCCCTGTCTCTCCTCCCACAGTTAAAAAGAAATTCAAATTCCTTGGACACAAGAGAACAGGCAGCTCTGACAGCAAAGTGTCTCAGGGTCCTTTCTCTCTGCTGGGTCGCTCCAAGCAGAGCGCCAGTGACCTGAACAACCTGTGCATCAATGGCAGCCACGTGTACACTGAGGAGGAGTCCAAGAGTGGATCTACTCTCAGTCTAAACAGCTCAGGCCAAGGATCTGTGGAGGACATCCGCAAACTCTCCTCTGATGTGCCTGTTCCCTCCTTACAGATAGAGTCAGATAGGGCAATTCTTGAGCAACGGCGCCATCAAGAGGAAGAGGAGAGAAGGCAGGCAGAAGAAAGGCGCATAGCAGAGGCCAAGAAGCTGGAGGAAGAGGAGAAATACAAGGCAGAAATCAAGAGACTAAAGGAGGAAGAGGAGCGCAGACAACAGGAGGAACAGGAGAGGAAGAGACGCTTCCTTGAGGATGAAGCAAAGAGGAAGAAACAATGGGAGGAGGAGGAGAGGAGAAAGCAAGAAGAAGATCGCAGGATGCTGGAAGTAGCAGAAAACCAGAGGCTTGAGGAGGAGCGCCGCAGAGCAGAGGAGCAGAAACGACAGGAGGAGGCCTCCATGAGCGACAGGCTGACGTCTCTGTTTGGAATGATCAGAAAGAAAGAGGAGAAAAAGGAGGAGGTGCAGCAACACGCTAAAGAGGAGCCACTGACACCAGCCCCTGCCAATGAATCCGTAGAGGCCGATCAGCAGAAATCTCACCACTCCACCAACCCGTTTGAAGACACCCCCCTCACCCCAGATGTTCAAGTTAACCCAGCTGATCATCAGAAATCCAGCCGCAAGCAACAAAGCCCCTCTGCCATGGTCTTCCTGAACCGCACTGCTAAAGTGTCTGCAGTCAAGCCCAGGTAGGCCCTCTTCTCATTTGGTTTTATTTCATACTCTCAGCAAATTACTGTGCACTGATATTAGGTGTCATGGTACTGTTATTTCTTACAGTCAGACTGATCTTTGCATCGCTTCACTGGAGTTTGAATATTTTCCTCATTATGCTCACAGATTAAACTCTTCATCGTTTTGTCTTTTTCTTAGTTGGAATGTACTTTTTTTTAAAAAAAAAGAAAAAAGGGCCTACACTATTTGCAAATGAAGAACACTGCTTCTTTGTTATCTTTCCACAAGTAAGAGGCACCTATCAGTTACAAATGGTATGTCAGCGAAGCAAAACAAATGTGTCTGATCATTAAGTTTCATCCTACACCATGTCTGTCAACATTGAAACTTGGGAATTTCACAACTTTCCATCCCATTTCTGTTCACACCGACACTGGAAACCTTGTGACTGTCTTGAATTACCAAAACTCTGAATTCCAGCCAATGGTTGAAGGACCAGTTTGACCAGTTTGATGCCTGCACAGATGAGAATCTGGGTGTGGCTTGTGTTTGTGACGCTGTTGTGGAACAGGTAGAGGACTGAATAGAGCTCTTAAGAAGTGACTGAGCAACAGTCTTAACTTCTTTCTTGGACGTCCTGTGTGATTGTATTTTGTTGTTAAATTTTTTTAGGATTGTTGTTGAATAGACTGGACTGGATTTTTCATATCTGAGTCATTGTGGTAAGGGGCTTGTGTCCACTAATGTCATTGATGTTCTTGTGGTTCTTGTTTTCTAGAATGATTTCTAAATGGCAAAGACTAACCTGGGCATTTATTGTTGTTTGTATTATTTAGATGTAATATTTTGATGCTATGTTGAACTTGTAATCCAAGTGGGCTAATATTACAGCAGAAACTTCCCATTGTAGTCTTTTCATATTGGACAGGTTAAATTCGTCAACTTGAGCAAGTTAGAGCTAAAAATAGAAACAGGAGCTGCAAGACACAAGAATCTATTTGTAGGTTGGCTGTTGACATTGAACAGTCGACCTTTTATTTAACACTGGTTTTATCCTATTTGATGGAAGCCTTTTGTTTTTTAAGAGTTAAATAAATACTGACCTGTCTAAAAGCTACATTTTTTGTGGTTCTAGGTGGTAATTTAGTTGCTTTGTTGTCCCACCCACTTGTTCACATGTGAGAAGCTGGTTAAATTGGTGATGGGTTGTACATTGGTGGACATGACCATAGGTAATGTGATGGTCACACTGACCTGTAGGCCTTTGTTTTCACTCCTTGGCAGATTGACTCAATCTCTGGAGTCTGATCCCACTGACTCCCAAAACCTCAGTCAGCTGATTCCTTCCCCTGCCACCTCCGAGTCCACTTTCTCTAGCATCCCGTCTGAGTCCCCAGATACTTTCTCCAACCTCCACTCATCATTGGCTCCACCAAACTTATGCCAAAGTCCACCTGGTTCCCCTTGTGGCAGCATAGAGAATTTGTCCTCAGGGGGATCTTCACCCACCATGGCCGATAAGAAGAATAGAGCCCTCCTGCCACCCTCATATCCAGCGCAAGGGACCGAAAATGGAGATCACGTTCCTGTCAGAGAGATCAAAAACCCGGCATATGTAGATGAATCCCAGCAAGGCAACAGAATGTCTCTACCACTTCCTGATTATGAAACTCTTTTTCCCCAGAGGAGACATGGAGTGCAAGGGCACACTCGATGGGATCACATAATTGCTGAGGTCACAGAGAAACAAAGGTCTGCTCTACCTGAACTTCTAGGTCCAGAGATGAGTGTGGATGGTCCAGAGGAGCCTAAATCCAGTCTTAGGCCCTCATTCCCTCAGGAGAGTCCAGCTATGAGACATTATCAAACACAACCACAGGAGACCAAACCTGTGTCAACAAAAAAAGTAGCTGCCCCAGCTCCCCCTAAGTCAGTCACACCTCCACATCCTCGATCAGTTGCAGACTCCAGTCAAAGGCTGAGCCAGAGTAATTCCCACCAATCTATCATGAGGCCAAATCAGCCTACAGTCCCAGAACCTGTGAACACAGATGCTTCAAGCAGAGAAAGTCCCTCTGTGAGATCCAGGGATGGAGCAAGGAAGGTGCTCAACCCATCGCCTTCACCCAGGCCAGCTAGCCAAATGGAATGGGATACTTCATCACCAGCTGACCAAAGACAAGTGGAAGTCAATCTCAAGACAGAGGCACCCACAGCAAAACCCCGACAGAGGGTTAATGGCAAAGAGTCAGTACAGCAAGATGATTTTGCTTTGACACCAGTAATATCTGACAAACGTTTGAGCAGCGACATTCAAACATTATCTAGTTCACGTGTGAGCAGCATGGACAAAAAAAGCAGGCAAACAGAGGAGAACTTTGCAGAGTTTGACCCATTCCCCAGTACTGATCTTCTTTCCAAAGACCCATGGGCACAGCTGAAGCAGAACCAAGATGTCGAAGATCTTTTCAAAGGCAGCGTACAAAAAGAGCAGAAACTTGAAGACCGGGGAATGACAGCGAATGATCTTGAAAACATCTTTAATCAAGACAGACCTACAGATCTGTTTGCCAGCTTTAATGGCAGCAGTTCAAACAAACTCGGCGAGGAAAGTGATGAAGAGTCAAACCAAGTCAGTCCTGCGTTCCAAAGAAGGAATTCACAGAGACGAAGCCAGACTCGGTTAGCAACTCAATCAGATAATAAGACTCTCAAGTCTCGAGAAGAGCCCACAATGAAAGAAGAAACAACTTTAACTGCAGTTAATCAAAGCGTTTCTACAAGAGATGTCACAAATGCATCAATCACACCAAGGCCCCCAGTGAAAACACTGAGCCGATTGTATCAGGCAGAGGATCCATTCGGAGCTGAACCTTTTACTGTAACCTCTGCCCTGACCCCCTCACAGCCCCTCCAGGTAGTTATGGAGGAACCAGAGTTTCAGGCTGGGGGGTTTTCAGGTGGAAAGACACCTTTGAAGGCATGGGTGTCACCGTCTGAGAGTCAGCCTGTCAGTGCTCAGAATAGCAGTGGAGGTGGGCTAGGCGTGACTCAACGCAGGTGAGACTGAACAGGCTGTTTATTTAGACTTTGTGTAAGGCATCTGCCTGCTGCTGTTGTATGTGGAGGCAGATATGGTGTTGGGATTAACTTTGGGTGTGACTGTTTGGACAGCTTGTGATTTCTTGGCAACTTTTCTCCTTCTTGAGATTAATTCTGGACTCCGGACTTGGGTCACAGTGGAATTATTTGGAAAACTTGCAAAACACTGGATTCATTTCATGTATCTTTTTCTCCTACTATATTATATATATATATATATATATATATTCTATATATGTGTATATATATATATTTCACTAGAATTATTTTCTGTCAAGTTTCTCAGCATATTGTACTCACTTGCAGTAACCTTTGGGGCTTTATAATAATGTATGCACTTTCTTTCAGGCCTCATCCTGTGAAGCCTATGAGCTCAGTTGAGAGCAAGCATTCCATCAGCACTCTAGCTGTGAAAGAAATAAAGGTATGTGACAGCACACAGGGCAGATTCAGGTACTGTTACACTGACATACAGTAAATGACACACTGGGATAAAAACACTCACATCACAGCAAGTCTAATAGATTTTCTATTACTATTACATTACCTCATCCATAAATATTTCTGCTTGAGTCATATCAGATAGATTTTCATCTACAACAGTGGTTGCTAAACAGTGACAACTCCATGATCCCACAGTACTACAGAACATCATTAAAGCAACATTATGCATCTGTTTAGCCTAAAAATGACTGTCTGAAATCATTAAGTTAGGGACAACGCCGAGCGAGCCAGTCAATATTGCAAAAACAACCCCGACAGGATGATGCAGGACCTCGACGCAAAGTGGACATTATCCTGCTTATTATGTGGCTATTTACTAAAAAACTCAATAATATGGCACAAAATATTAATTAAAAAATTACTTTATTGATTTAAAAATGATTTTATTTCTTTTGCAAAAAAAATTGTCTGTTGGATTCTACAGTTGGAGCTGCTTCCATAGCAACATAGGCTACAAGCTCTATCAATCAGCGTTTTGTATAGGCTAGTAGGCTAAAAACATTAAAGCCCCACAATATCTGTAACTCATAAAACTGAACTTAAACGTTATAAATAGGCTATAAGATCAGATACTTTATAATTCCAAAGGAATGTTTTAATCAGGCAGGCATGCCCATGAGACAGGACAGACAGGATTGTTTACATTACAGGACATTTACCGGACTTCTTTCCGCGGATTGATAAGACAGGACATGAAAATGCAGAGCCGGTCAGAACGGCGTCTCTAACAACTGTACGTGATTCATCGCAATGTTTTGCTACAAAGAAATAACAGACATTAGAATGCCGTGATTGACCAATCAAAACCGAGTTTTTCGCAAAGCTAACAAACACCAATATAGGGTGAATGGTATTTCTTAGTCACTCTGCGCCCCAATCAATTGTTTCTGCACTATGTAACTCAGTCTATCATGACAAACAATAATCACTGATTTTGGAGAAAGGGATCATTACTGAACATGGAAATTACATCTGACAATGTTATTACAGATACCTGGAATGTGTATTTACAACAGTGGTGTTGCAATCAGAAACTGTTGGGGTGCCAAATCACACATATACAGTTGTTTGTTTAAATGTTGCTTTTTATTTGGTTATTTTTTTATTGAGGGAACCCTAGTGGTAGATATTACATACTGTGTTTTTAACATAATCTGCTTTTATCACAAGTCAGTTGAGTCAATCTTCAGACATTTTTCTGCAATCGAAATATCACCTTAATGACAGAAAATAATGTCTGTTCACGTCTTCGATCTTGTGGTAGTCACCTCTGAATATATAGTTAATTATTGAGTTTATTTTTGACTTTGGAAACAGTAATTTGTCTAATTTTACTGTCACTGTACCGTGTTTTATTGTCACTCAGCAGATGAGTTTTACAGTATTCACTTCTCCTCACCCCCCTCAGGTGGCAAACTCGGTGGAAAGTGGACCTTACACTCAGCTGACACAGGAAGAGTTGATCACACTGGTGGTGAAGCAGCAAACCGACCTGTCAAAGAAGGACGCTAAGATCGCCGAGCTGGAGGAGTACATCGACAACCTGCTGGTCCGCGTCATTGACGAGAAACCTTCTATCCTGCATTCTCTTAATTCAAAGCCAGTTTGAGGTGGTGGCTCCTGGAAGAAGAGAGTCCCACTTAGGGACCCAGTCTGCTCGTGTCACCGTGTAATAAGAGACACAATCTTTGTAAAGGTCTTAAAACATATGCACTTTTTCAGTTTCAGAGTCAAATTTGTCTAAGAATGCTGGAGAATTGTCTCTGAACTAATAACATTTGATGATCATGCAATAACAAGCAAGTAACAGTCTTTACGTAGGCAAATGAATGTATTTGTTTTGACACTAAGGTACTCAAATTTGCTGTAAAAACTTGTTACCTTAACATTTATTCACATCTTGATTTACACATACTTGATGAAACTTGGGTTGAGCTTTATTTAATATACTCAGAATTTATCTGGCCTTTTTAACTCTTCACACTGGGCTTGTGTAGCTTTTTGCTGTGTGATGATTACTATACATTCATACACTTTACCTTACACAACCATTGCACATTCATGCACCACCTTGATGAGGTAAGAATGTAATGATTTTCATGTAAATGTGTTTGCAATAAATTGTTTAATTCAGTGCATTTCTGGAGGTCAAACCTAAGAATTATGACCTTACAAGCTGAGTACAGATTGTTTGTATGTAACAGGCGCACATTGACTTTTTCTTCACTACTTAAGTCTTATGATTTTCTTTGTCGATCATTGTGGCTGGCATGCATTTTTTTAACCAGATAATCAACAACATTCCTCCCGTGTTTTTACTCACCACTGTTGAATGTAAGCTGGTCGCCCAGTTCCTAAAAAATATTGTGCCTATTTCTGCTTCGAAGAGGTCTTATTGAGAAAACCAGCAACAAGTATAACAAGCATGTAGTGTATATAACTTGAATTACACAGTAGTCATAGCTGTTTTTCTGTCACATTGTTTTAATTTAGCCTGTGCAGTTTGAAATATGCAAGCAACAGCACAGAATCAAACTGTCTGTGTTGTATTTATATACTGAAAACCAAGATAATCAGAATGTAATCATCAGAGGAACAGTAATAGACTCTGTATCACTAATAATCCACCAGGCTTGCCTTTATATTTGAACTACACTAATGAATGAACCCTGCGTATATGCCTTTATATGACAATATTATTTATGTCTTGGCAAAAAATTATAGCAATATAAACCCTCAGAATGTACAGATGTGTGGCTTTAAAACTTTTTTAATGATGTATCTCCTGTCTGATATGCTGGATGGATGGATGGTTGTTGGCTACCTCTCTGTGCAGCCTGATGTGTCGAGTGTTTGTACGATCATACGACATGTCAATGTGAGACTTCTGAAAGAAGTGATTCTGAAAATATGGTTTTATTTGAAATAAAGACACTAATTATTTCACCAAATGTTTGTATCCGCAGTTGTTTACCATGATTGCATTTTCATTTTGAAAAAATATATGTACATGCAGAATGTATTTTCATAATTAATTCATAATTGATGAAATAGAAATTGAAACTCAAACAAGCTATGTATTTCTGATAACTCCAGTTGTTGCTGTTACCAGATGCTCTTTTCTCCCATCAGTTTAATGTTTTGTGAAGAAATAAGTGGCTCTATCATACAGTAACATACACAATGTTGTCCCATAACTACAAGAATAACAAATGTGGGCCTGGAAACGTATATTTGCTGTACACAATAGCTGGCTTTTTAGGTCATGGGACAATATATTTATTTTCTATAGTCCTATTTGTGTTACATTTTCAATGCTCTTCCTTTTCATAGTGATAACAACATGCTCTCAAAAATGTAAATTTGGACTCTTCTATATGACAGAAAATTTACATATTTTAATCCCTTCTGTTGAAAGAGAAATAAATGGGTCAAGTGTCTCCAAAAATGGAAATACTAATTCAGTACTATAAACTTGTGATTGGTGATATGTATGTATTTTCCTGTCAAGAAATATCCCATGAAACACAAAAACATGAATGAATTGTTTATCTTAAGTCCTACTGTCGTGGTTTGCTTTCTAGGTCAGTTGTTTTATGTTGAAAGTCTTTCCTCTTGGTTTTCATCACTTCCTGTCTGTTTTTCCTTTCCCGCCTGTTTTTCGGTGACACCTGTGCTTGTTTAGTCGTTGGCAGTATAATAATTCAGGTGTTTTCCTTCTTTCAGTTGTCAGTCCACTTTGTTCTTGGGCCACGAACTTATCAATCACTCGTCAAATGACGGCTGAATCATTATAGAGTCATATTCAACCATATGTATATTTAAATTTGTGTTATCTGAATGCAACTAGAATGAGAAGAGTTTGCAGGGATGACACAACAAACACAAGAACTTCACAAAACCACGCTGGCAGTGGCGCAGTTGTTGGCCGAGATGCCGATGCGGCGGCGGCAGGTGAACATTTTGCGGAGCTCGGCGCGGAAGCGGTCGTGCAGCCACGCGTACAGGAAAGGGTTGCAGCAGGATGAGCTCATGGCGCACAGGTGACAGAGCAGCTGAATGAGCAGGAAGTAGCGCTTATCAATCAGGTCGATGTCAATGTCGCGCAGCACGTTGAAGACACTGATTGGCATCCAGCAGATGCCAAAGGCCGCCACCACTAGACTCACCAGCCGGAAGGTCTTTCGTTTGCGCATGCGCTGAGCCTCTGCCTGGCTCTGGGTGTGATGGCCAGGTACGACACAGTTCCGCAGTTTGACAGAGATGCACAGGTACGAGATGCAGAGCGCCGACAGAGGCAGGACGTAGGTGATGAAGAGGGTGCTGTAGGCGTAAGCCAGCCGCTGCTTCTCCTGGCCCATCCAGAACTCCTCGCAGATGGTGAAGCCCTCATTCTTGAACTCCACGTGGTAGGTGTGCGCCACAGCAGGAGCCACCAGACCGCAGGACAGCAGCCAGATGCCAGACAGAAGGTAGGTGCATGCCAACACTGAGATCCGCTTCTTCAGAGGATGAACCGTGGCGTAATATCTGTGGGAAAAAAGCACAGAAATGTTCATTCTTATGCAGGTTGTAAGCTTGCGTTTGTTTATTATAAGCACAACATTAGTGGTTTAAAAATCCCCTACATCCATTTGTTGACATTTGAAAAATGCACATGCAGTTTTGTGCAATTTTCTTCCTGGAACTAGTGATGTTCTGAGGAATTGTGCTTCCTGTTTCCTCATTAATGTGCGCTGGGCAACAGTTCGCATGAGTAGCCTAAGCGTCAAGCTGGAAACCTTCCGCTTTGCTGCTTTTGCTCATCATCTAATGACGCATGATGTGCAGCATGCATGGACTTGAGGGTCTATGATCCCCTCATGTCCATCTGAGTCCTCTGGCTCTGTGTGACTTACCTGTCCACGCCAATGGCAGTGAGCGTAAAGACCGACACGTACACCGTCACAGGCTGGATCAGGTACACCAGGTAGCACATGAAGCGGCCAAAGACCCACCCGTGCGGATTGAAGGCGTATGCCAGCGTGAAGGGGACACATGTGGCGCACATCAGCATGTCGGAGAAGGCCAAGTTCCCGATGAAAAAGTTGGTGACGTTGTGCATCTTGCGCGTGCGGCAGATGACGTAGAGGAGCAGGTAGTTGCCAAAGACGCCCACCAGAGCCACCAGCGTGTAGCAGGGGATGATGAGCAGCTTGAAGGACTGCAGCAGCTCCACACCTACAAACTGGGGGCTGCGCTTGGAGGAGACGTTCTGCAGCTCCACCTCGAACACCTGACCGGTGTCGTTGCCGCTCACCGCAGGCATCACGCACGGAGGGGTGAGCTCAGCTGGCCATCCGCTGCCTGTGCTCTCCATCCCGACAGGCTGATGTCAACCTGGAGGGAAACCACGACGACTATGAATTCAGTGAAGTTTCACACCCTGCCAAGCAAGATTATGCTGAACTACTAAAAGACAAAATGCAACTTTCCACACTGGACGTTTTTTTATACTTTGTGTTAATTAATTGCCATCAGTGGATTTTTTTTTCTTACCCTGTGTCAATGCAGAAACACTATAATGAGCACGTTCTTCTGTCCAATTATGTCTTGTCTTTGTGAGAATATCAAAGAAAAGTTAGACCTTAGTAAGTTTCCTTTGAATAGCCAAACTACATTTTAAACTGCTTAGATGCGGTTTTTTTTATCTTTGAAGTCTTAAATGAGTGATTTCTTGTTGAAAGAGGCTACAATCCACACATTTCTATCACTGAGTCATTCGCCTTTCAGTTATTTCATCAGACTTTCAACACAAACATTGAATATTAAAGCAAATGTGTCTGTGTGACTCAAAACTGCTCTGGACCATTATCTCTTTCCGACACCCGACATTCTCTGTTTTTATGTGCACAGCACAGAAGCTGTTGCTTCCGACTCGCATCAAGTTAATTCAACTATATTTAGCCCAGCGCAGAGAAAGTAAAAGGACGTAATGTGAATGCATGACAGCAGAGGTGACATGAATGGTAAGCACTGGGATGATGGATTCACTCGTGACACATCTGGCGCAGACTTATTGCATTCTGAATTTACTGCTCGGATTTGCTGCTAAAGTAAAAGCTTGTTGTTGAGTCCTTGACTGAGTTTCTGGAAACAGAAAAAAAAACTACACAAGAAGCATAAATTATCAGAGGAAAGATTTTTGCCCTGAATTGTCCCAAACGTGCACAGTTTTCCCACTCAGTCAAAATCTTAACCTACTTGTAACGTGATTTTTTTCCAATGTAACACTGCATGGGGGGGGGAGTCTTGCCTCAGAGGGAAATATGATATGTATTTAAAGGTACAAAGTCTTTTTTTTTTTAACTTACGTGACTGTAACAACCGGATCGAGGTTCCGAGGGATGCTGCACAAATTGTTAAACCTCTTGTGGTTTTAGATATCAGGCTGTAAAAACAGAGTTGACAGTATTTTTCTCGCTTTCTTTCAATTTACCAATTTTTTTTAGTAGCTTTTTCTTATCATTCAGTTATTTCCTTTCTGATTTGACAGCAGGTTGTATCCTCGCTGAAATCTCTCCGCGATATGACAGCGTGTCACACGTCTGCAGGATGCTGACAGTCAACACGTGGACAGAAAATATTTATATGCACCCAGAATTTGTCAGTGGTTTAATTCTTTTGCTCCGACATCTACAAGTAAAGCAGACATCTAGGCTATAATTAAGTGGTTTTAACTCTGCCGGTTCACTTCTGCCAATCAGAATAAATATTAAGCTGAAACAGGTGCAGTAATATTGTTTAATATGAGACATTTTAACGCTGCAATTAAACAACCATTAGTGTAATTTGAGGTGCGTAGAGAGGTTAAGCTTTCATACCGCGATGCAATTACATGGAAACTGTAGATATGCAGCATAAACACAAACAGTACATGTAACGAATTTGCATTTATTTGCATTCAGTCTTCCTCTCTTCAGCTCTTAGATTTAACTACATTTAGCTATTACATTAATTTCGCACCTCTGAATTGGAGAAAAAGTAGCGCACCTACCGTGTGTTTGATGACTCAGTTTTCAGAATGCGAGTGCAGGAGAAATCCAGCGCGGAGCCTCTGTGCGCCTCTGATGCGCAAATGAACGCATATGTGGCTCTCTGAGAAGCGCTTGAGCCGCGCATCCGCTCCCTGACTCTTTTTTTTTTCTAATCTGAGGTGGCAGTTTTGCTTTGCATTGTTCCTACAAACTGTGCCGTGCTTTTACTCTTTTAGAGTGCGCTGTGAGGCGAACAACAGGTGCAGTCCGGCTGACGGCGGTCGCTCGCTTTTATATCTGCGTTAACTTGACTGACAGATCTAGATCG
>JAQFJA010000022.1:25781586-25799451 GCA_029874485.1 Naso brachycentron
TGATAAATAACAATCTCTCCAAAAAAGCCTTTTGTTAAATCTAACACACACATCATGTCATGTCTGTTTTATTAAAGTATTTCACTTTACTGTGGATTAGCTGTCTCATTCCTGATATATTTACTAGTTTCAATCGTGTAAAGCACCTTGTAATTGTGCTTTGAAAAGTGCTTTGTTAAGTTAATTATTATTATTATTATTGTTATAAATAAACAGAACTTGCTGCAAGACCTGTTTTTGTTCTTCTTGTCTTTAAGTGCCTGCATTTATGCACAAACTTAGCAGAGTAAGAAAACAACCCTATAGTCTATGAGGGGCCTAAATTATGTACTAAATTTCCTCTTCTATATTTTTTTAAATGGTCAGAATACAAATTTGCACCTTATGCTACATAATGCATAGACATAAACAGCCTTAGGAATGCTAAATTAAATAACACATAATTAATTTAATAATTAGTTATCTATTAATAATGCATCAATACGTCCATACTAGTTATTAATTATTATTATTATTATTAGTAGGCTATAGCCAATCTCAAGACAGCTGTTGCCATTACAGCTGATCCATGCATGATGATGGCTGGATTGATGGGCGACTTTAGAGTTGGGCTCGTTCCATTTTTGTTTTGTGGACCAGAGGTTGGGGACTGGACTGGACTGACAGGAAATCGTTGTTCAGTTGACCAATCACAGCAAGAGAAGTCCAACACCAGCCAGCAGGTCGGAGTCCGCAGAGAGAGCTCGGAGGACCCCTAGCATCTACTCTGTTTGTAGCTCTGTTAGCTCTGTCATTAAGTTAGTTGAATAGCCTTTTTACAGACGTCTGGACGCACAAAAGCAGCGGAGGTCTGTCATTTGTCTCCGACACAGACGAGTAGAGCAGCTGCTGGACAAGGTGTTGTTTCGGATAAGGTTAACGGTGGAGACTGGAGATGTGTAATAAGCTGCACTGGACACTACGGACCTACCTGGCTGCCAGTCTATCAACTGACAGCTGTCACCGCACCTAGCTGCTTAAGCTAGCTAGCTAGGTGAGCTAACGGCTAACAAGTGTTTTTTTTTTCGGGCTCTTAGCCTGGCTAACGTAAATTTAGCCAGCTCGTGCTGCTCTCAGTTCAGAGTGGAGATCGACGACTTCCGCATGAACGTTTTATCTTATTATTTTCCCAGCAATATTTGACTCCTCCTGCTGTTCAAACTATGAGTTAACCAAGGTGGGTCGGACAGCAGTGTTTGGAGTGTTTTGAGGTTTAGCTGGTAAGCTAACTTTAAGCTTAAGGCTAGCCTGCCGGGTTCATTCAATTATTAAAAAACTGCTAACGGTAAAGATATTACACTTTCACCAATCCCTCAAAGGACAGAAACTGTTCATATCCAGTTGTATTTTTTGTTGCGACACTAGTAACTTTCGGGCTTGACCGTGCTTTGGATTATATCGGACGGAATGAAGAAATTTTTTGACTCTCGTCGGGAGTTGGTGAGCTCCGGGCCTGGCTCCGGAGTCGGTGGAGGTGGCGCTGGTTCCGGCGGCGGTGGCAGCTTCATCGGACGAGTCTTTACCATTGGACGATATCAAGTGACCGTCGAGGAAATTGTCGCAGAAGGTGAGTATGTATTTCTGCTGTGTAGATCATTCATACCAGTCACCAAAACATGTTTGACTACATCCACAATCTGGACTGTAACCCCAGCCTATCACAGAGGATGGACACACAGGTAACATTAGTTAAGTGAGTGGGCCTTTTTTTGGACCATGACCTAGCTAGTGTTCCAACCTAATGATACTTCACCTTCCTTAATATGTGGTCTAGATAAGAAATGGCAGTCGTCATGCCTACTGGATCAAGGCTATAACATAAACAGTATCAGTTGTGTCCAACCCGGGCAGCTGGTTATTTACTGGCCAGGTGTCCTTGCTGCTATCAGACTTTTACTTGTGGCCTGAACACGTTTCTGTGAAAGTTAATGATCACTGAGGTGGAAACAACAAGATTTCAAGGCTGAAAATTCTGATGCAGGACAGGGTGTGTTACACAGGTGACAGTGTGTTCAGATTGACTTCTCTTTACATCACTGCACTCGTTACCTCAAGGCTGGGAGGAACTTTGTGTAACTGGATTTTCCAGTGTTGTAAAGAACCAATGACATGCTGAGTCATATGCAGCGATATTTACAGAGGGAGTGATTAGTCACAGTAATAGATTTCATAAGTATATAACATGAAGGACCAAAAAACACATCTCTGTTTATTCTGACTGAATGGCAATATGCAGTATATATCTTGAAATAATCTAGCAAGAAGTGGACAAGATGTTAAGTTGTAAGTAGAGATGTATGATATGGACAAAACCAAGTGTCACGATAGTATTGATGCTGACTGTGGTTTTCATTAAAAATTAAAACATTATATATATTTTAATAAATAATCGCCAGTATTGTGGAGCTTTTAAACCCAGGAAAAGACAACACTTTTGCCATATCATATCATAATAGAAGGATATCCAAATGTTGAGACAATATCTTGTCTCAGCCCCACAGAACACAATAGAACAAGCTTCAGGACGAAGGTTTACAGGTTTCTCATGGTCATTTGTCTTTGTAATGAGAGTCTGCCATGCTCTGTTAGCCAAGAGCACCCGTAGCTAAATAATAGATGAAAGAAGACTGATTAATTCATCAGTACTATAGATGGGCCCCATCTGTTTGGCCACACAGTGGCTTTATGAATGGGGTAGACATCCAACCTCAGTCCCACCCTGCACTGAAATGCCACTGGAAACATTAAGTGGAATTATTTCTGTCAGTGGGAACTTGTTTTAGCTTTCCTGTCATTTCTGGAAAAGCTCTGGACTTAATGCAGCATCCACCTGAGAGAGGCAACTTTGAGAACTGTAATTGTTTGTAGATTTTGCAAATAGGGTAAAAATGAATAATTTCTCAAAGTATCTAACAGTATGTAGCTGGAATGTGTTTCTGCAGGATCATATATTTTCTTGCTCTGACAGTGAGCCTGCTGCTTGTAATGTGACTCCCCCCGTGTCACTGTATCTATTTATTCAGATGGTTTTAGTTGTATTCTTTGGTTTTAGTTTCTGTTGGCTGGCTGCTCAATTTGAAAGTGTTTTTTCCCCCTCTGGCCACTTCCTTTGTTGTCATTGTTAAACTCTGTTGCCTTTAGCTGAAAACGAAAAATTTCACAAAATACAGACAAAAGCAGTCAGAGAAACATAAAGCACTGGCTTTTGTCACTTCAGGCACAGAGGCACATGTTTGGATCATGTCTTTGTTGTAGTTTTTATTTTAGATGTTTGGGCAGCGATTTTTTTCTCAGCTGTATTTTCAGAGGATTTTCCAAGACACAGCTTTCTGTCTGAACTATCAACAACACGTGTTTTTATCTATGCAAACGGAGATACTGCTAGTAACATTAGACCTGTTCTCCAAATGTATGTAACATGTTTCATTGTAACAGAGAAATAGAATGTGTCTCCAGTTCATATTACACCAAACCACACACCTTAAATGTCTCCAACAAGCAAGACTGCTGCTAGTATTTTTTGCTGTCACTGCTGTGTCATGTAACCTTGCACCAAGCATGTTTGTAAACAGCATAGTAGTCATGAGAACATGTGTAGTAGTCCTAAGCCGACATGGTAGTTATGTAAGTTCCATTACACTGATGACAGACTGTGACCAAACACCATAACCATTCCCTGTGCTTTTCATAGCAGTGCCCAAAGGTGGTTTTTTTTTTGTGTGTGCGTTTGCTGGAGCGTGCATGCATAAGCTAGAGTGGTGTAATCCTGACAGTTACGTCAAGAGCCAGCGACTATTTGTAGCCGTACTTACAATTATTTGTTCCCACTGTCTGCTGAGATTGTAGACCACTGCTAAATGTTGCTTAAGAAGGCTGCTAATCCTTCTCATTTCTTAAAGACATCTCGGATTAGACTGTGCGAGACAGCAGGGGTTCAGCTGTCTGAACTCTGACATACCACACACACACACACACACACACACACAAGGCCTGTGTTCAAAGCGCTCCGGAAGTATGCCTCCTTCTCTTTATTCTGATTCAGGATAGGATCTCGGTTTGATATTGTTTTTATTAAACCCTCTTCGTAAACACATTCTCTCTGTGTCTTAACGCGCATTGCTCACACGAGTGCTCTGCCAGTGCCATGTCTCATGATGCAAATGTTGCCAAATTAGCAAGCTGTTCTGGTGTTCTACGAAACTAAATCCTTTGTTTCTGTATACGAAAGCACTGCATGCTCCCTGCATCATGCCAATCAGCCTGTGATAACCTTTACACCTTGTCAAGTACGAATGTGTCTTGCCTCTGTTACCAGGAAAGCTCCATGTGCATTCTCTTTTCAAAATAAAAGCCAGAAGATGCCATAACAGCTGTTCAATATTCGATATTGTAAAACATCTTGCAAATGACGGCAAATAGTAGATAATATCTAATATGATACTCAGTATTAACTGATATCATCCATCATCTTTTTTGGACTTTTGATCCAGCCTGTCAAAAGAGTTATCATCACTTTCCATGAATTTCTTGAATAACATGTGCCACAGTAATGTTTCTCGATGCAGCCTTTATCAAATGACACCCATAGCAGTCGCATGGAGCTGTACATGGCTTAGTGATGCCAGCTGGATGAGTCAGCCCGGTGCATAGCATTCACACATGCTGTGAGAGAAAAACTGTGAACAGCAGAGCTGCAGCCACAATCACTGTGAAAACTGCTGCATGCTGCTCATATAAAATCAAGAGAGAACCAGATATGAACTGAGATTAGCTCATATCTCGATACAAATGACTGTCACAGTCTTCAGTGCAGTACAACCAAAACAGTTGATTGAATTTTTATTACACATTTTATCAGAATTGGAAAAGATTGAGATGTGAGATTCATGTGTTTGGTATCTCGCCATGGCTTTACTCAGGTATGTTGATGCATATTTGCTGAGAGAAATAAGTTTTTTAGTCATCTGTCTTGTTGGTGGTGGTTGAGTTGAGTTACAGTCATCTCGTGGTTTTCCCCATGTGTCAGCATCACAGCCACCAAAGGTGGGATGATGAATTCTCTCGCTTCCTGTGTCCTGTGCCAGAGTCTTCTACTTCTTGCATCCTTCTCCTCAGCACAACTGCTGACTCACACAATGCTATTTTAAGCTCCTCTTAACCAGTTGGACAGCCAGCCAGCCAGGCACTTATCATATACCGTAATCCCTTTAAGCACCCCTCTCCTTACCTCATTACTATAATAACATGAAATATATACGAACATATACACATTAGTTAGGCAGAAGCCAATTCCATTATTCCATTATTCTATCAGTCAGCCTCGTTAGCTGCCAGGATAAAGAGATGTCTCATTTTTCAAGGTCAGGGCACAGCTGAGGGATGTTCTGCCTGAATACCTTCTCGACACTTTTAGGCACGATAAAATGTGCTTGGACACGTTGTTGTCACCATGACTTTACTTGATATAAGCCTACAACACTTTAAATATTAATACTTTTTGCTGTTTGTACAGGGGCCTCCCACTGTACAATGTAATTGCGAGGTTAGAGTGGAGGGTTAGGCCTGAGCTGCTGCAAGTGAGCGCGCCGCCACATTTGGCCAACCTAATCTGATGTGCCTAACATGCATGTTTTGAGCATGAGTGTTGCATTTTTATCATTTTATTGTTTACATTAGTGTGTTTAATGTTCACTATTATCGTTCTGTCTTTGTCATTTTATTAATTTTTTTATTCTTTCTGCTTTTTCTTGTAAAGCAGTTTGAGCTGCATTTAATGTTATGAAAGGTGCTATGTAAATAAAGTTTAGTATTATTATTGTTGCTGCTCCTTTACCTAAAAGTCCAAAGAGCAGTGTAACAGCATATTTTGAGATAATAATTCTGGATAATAATGAATGTGCTCATTCACTTTTCTTCTGTTGTATGTCTCTACTCATTGCAGGAGGTTTTGCTATAGTGTTTCTGGTGCGGACTCATCAGGGCGTACGATGTGCACTGAAGAGGATGTATGTCAACAACGAACATGATCTGCAAATCTGCAAACTTGAGATACAGATTATGGTGAGTGAGACAGCTGAGGGCAGCAAATTCTGTATAATTTGTCTCATTATCTGTAGATGGTCTTGTTATTGTCTTTTATGTTTGATTGGTTGCATTCTTGTAGCTGGTGTAAAACAACTTTCCACACACACACACATATATTTTGTGGCATGAACAAACCCTGAATGCTTGAAGTACAATCACTGACATTTATCTGAAAATACTCTTTGACCCAGGAATAGTGGTTACACATGGGAGGCCATTGGTTGAATTGTAATTAATGCTCTTTTAAAATTCAAATAAAATCCCACTACAAAATGTTGAATTTGCACTTTGCCAGCTTAGCTCTTTTGCTCATCCATTTCCCAGCAAGCATGCTTACTGTAAGTGAAACTAAGCAGTTCCTGCAGCCGCACCCTGGGTGGCGTGACTATCACTCGATTGTTATCGTCATTACTTCCTGACCTTTGGCAGAGGATCAGCATCTCAAAACAATACAAAATATACAATACAAAAAAAAAATACAATCCAAAATATACACTGAGTGCTCATAAACATGGGTGTATGTTGTAATTTACTAAACCAAGTGTTTAGGAACTGCAAAATCTCAGAAAACCTTCTCTGTTGTTATGTTTGTTGTCATTGTTGCTCTTAATGTGTTTGTTTACACAGAGGGACCTAGTGGGCAACAAAAACATAGTCGGTTTCCTGGACTCCAGCATAACAGCAGTTGGAGCTGACGATGTGTGGGAAGTCCTGATCTTAATGGACTTCTGTCGAGGTAAATCAACGTGCCCCCCTTCCCTCTCTGTCTCTGTTGAAATCAAAGCTTCATTACCTCCGGCTCTCACGGCATCCTGTTCTGCTCAAAGACAAATATGTTCGACTGATATCTGTCCTGATCAATAGAACTTGTGTCTCAGTTGCAACATATTTGAGTTGTGTTATTTACAGAAAGTTTAAATTTTAACATAACTGTGTAGCTTTTAAAGCCTCTGTGGAGTCCCTTTAAAGCAGTGCAGATGACAGCTATTTTGAATTTTAAATAGACATGCCACTTTAGAAAAAATGTTTGCATTTCAAACGCATTTAATGACGTATGATAGATAACCTCTGCAAATTGGATCGCATATTATCGACTTATGGCCTTGATCAAATATTCCATTTTTGTGGTTCTTATGGATATAGAAATAATTTTTTGTTTTGTTTGGATTTGTTTTTTGTGCTCAGGTGGCAGTGTTTGTGTTTTTTTTATCTGTTCTTTTGGGATGCATTTATTTATTTTGGGGTGGTCTATATAGTTGGATGATGTTTCTGCTTAGATGTGGATGAATTGAGATATTAGATGTTGGTGTTTTGACATGCCAGAAAGTTTGTTTGTTATTAGGTAATGTGTCTGAATAATTCCAGGCAGGATGGGTCATTTAAATGAGCAGACACAAAAGTAAAATACTTAATCATTCATTCATTCATCCTATATTTCTTTTAAATGGACAGATTTTATATAAGCCAAGCAGGTGTTACTGAGAGTAAGTTACATTGTTATCCATGAGTTGTTTCAGTTTCCTTAAAAATGTGAAACAGTTTGGCTAACATCACCAGGGCTGCCATGTGAGTCGGCTGTTTTCAAGACATAATAAACGCTCAGATAAATGTAAGCTTTTGTACTTTTAATAGAGTTAGATACATTTTCAGCCCTTTTTGTAACTACTGATTTAAAAAGTATTTTCACAGATTCAAATGGTCAAAATGGGAAAAAGAAGTTAACTTTTAAATATGATGTGATTCATAAATGATATATATAATGATGGCCATTAGAAGGGGACAGTCTTAGCCTCGCATCAGCTGACATTTCTCTGTTGACCTTTTTGTTTATGAAGGTGGGCAGGTGGTAAACCTGATGAATCAGCGGTTGCAGACAGGTTTCACAGAAGCTGAGGTGTTGCAGATCTTTTGTGACACATGTGAGGCGGTTGCTCGTCTCCACCAGTGCAAGACTCCAATTATCCACAGAGACCTCAAGGCAAGTTGAATACATTTTTCCAGTCTGCACATCCCACACACTGCATAAAGCCCGTTAATTAATGCCCACACTAACTATCTGGAAGTAATTTATTGTGACATTGTTGTTTACCTCATGTACCGGCAGTTCTGACAGGTCTCATTTTGTCTTCATCATGTAGGTGGAAAATATTCTCCTGCATGACCGGGGACACTATGTGCTGTGTGACTTTGGAAGTGCCACTAACCACTTCCAGAACCCACAGACAGAGGGGGTGCCGGTGGTGGAGGAGGAAATTAAAAAGTGAGTTTTTTTTCTAAGCTCTTTTTAGCGTCTGTCTTTTTCAAACTCAGAAGTTCATTGTTCTGCTGTTAAAACAGGTACACGACTTTGTCATACCGCGCTCCAGAGATGATCAACCTCTACGGTGGAAAGATCATCACACCAAAGGCAGACATTTGGGTGAGAATTGTATTCATTTCAAGTATGCTGCACTGTATGATCACATTAAATTCACCATGATAAGTCTTGTTATACTCTTGTCTGTGCAGGCCATGGGTTGTCTGCTCTATAAGCTGTGCTTCTTCACGTTACCTTTTGGAGAGAGCCAAGTTGCTATCTGTGATGGAAGTTTCACAATCCCAGACAACTCCCGCTACTCCCATGACATGCACTGTCTTATCAGTGAGTGACACGGTTCCTCAGAATACACACATTAACCTACATGCAGCATGCGCATCTTATCTGTGTGGTTTAGGGTTCGACGTTGTTGTGTATGATTCAGACTTTCGGCCATCAGCTACCGTCAGTTCCGCAGGCACAAACCTGTGGGAAAAAAAACAAGCTCGCAAAATGTCAAGAAAGGAACAATTCGTACACATATTTTCCTTGTTAACCAGAAAAATACAAGTTTACATCTTAATTCAAGCTTTTGATCATCTGATCACTGATAATCAATATAAATTCATCTTATCACCGTTTGAATGTAAGTTTTCTCGTGTCTTGTGTCTTTACTTCCTTTATTTGTTAATTTTTCAGGATATATGCTGGAACCTGACCCAGATAAGAGACCAGACATCTACCAAATATCCCACTTTGCCTTCAAACTTGCTCGACGAGAGTGTCCAGTCCAAAATGTACATGTAAGTCTCCATGATGTGGAAAGTCCGGAATTTCAGATGGGAACATGCAGTAGGGTCAGTGTGAAATACTAACAGAGGAGTCAGCTCTTTATTTTTAAGAATTTAGGCCTATTTATATATCTTGCAAACTGTTGTTTCAGCTTCCTTTTTGCTTCTGAGTAATGTAGACCATGATAATAATGGAGAGAAGCTCTGCTTTCTAGTTCTTGCCATTTGTCTGCCCTCCATTCATCATGGTCTTAAATGAATTTGCAAAGTAGCTCAGCACTCGGTCTGTAATTTAGCCAAAGTTTGACCTCATTCCGTAAATATCAATTGTTATAAAGTTAACAAATAGTTTGACTAAAAAAGCTGTGACACTGAAGATGTTTTTTTTAAAATATATTTTACTGATTTATGGAAATTTTAACTCTCTGGTTTTATTATTAAGTAAAAATTGCAAATCTCCATAATGTTGTAGAATTCACATATTCCTGCAAAACTTCCTGAGCCGATCAGAGCCAGTGAAGCTGTGGCCAAAAAGAGTCAAACCAAAGCCAGGTGAGTGGAGAGCGAAGCATTTGACTGTCGTTTCTTCAAGGAACCTTTGCATCACTCATCAGTTTTCTCTTTTCCTCCCATCAGGCTCACAGACCCTGTTCCCACCATGGAAACTTCAATCGCACCTCGGCAACGACCCAAGGCCGGCCAGGCTCAGCCCCAGCCGATATCAGGCATCCTTCCCATCCAGCCAGCTCTCACCCCTCGCAAAAGACCTAATATGGCAGCTGGAGCACCCCAGGCCATAGGTAGAAGCAGCTCTGCGATGCCTCTCTTACTCAGTAATATGGGCCTATGTTGATGGTGACAGTTATCCTGGTGTTGTTACAATCAAAGTGACATCTTGTATTGATGTCAGTGCAGCAAATTGCTCAAGAATTTGACTCTGAAGCCTGTGAAGGGCATTTATTCTCTGTGGTTCAGTTAGCTCATTCTTAAAAGGCTTTTAATTGTCTTTTATGAGTCCTCTGACATCCACATTTTGACGAGGCCATCTGTCTGTGGCCAGCGTGCAGAGAAAGAATAGTTGATGACGTGATAAATTACAGCAACATATAAGCTCACGTCAATGCTCTTTCTGATTCGCTCACGTACTAGGTCTCCAACTGACTTGTGTTTGTGGCTTAAAAAGTATAATATGTCGAAATAAAATCCCAAAACAGTAAAGTGACCCCTAAGTTTGGAACAAAACGCGACAGAAATGGTTTTGTACCTGCACTGATTGCACCACTGAACAAAAACTGCACAAGATGATGAATCTCATCCGTAGGATTTCTAGCACTTAAGCCTTTTTAACTTTGGAATGTGCGGGTACAAATTAAGGCTGTTACAGCACTTTTGCCATGGCTGTACTTGTGTTTTTTTGGGCCTGTTGCTGTTTGTGGTGTTTTGTTGACGTCTGCTTAAAAGTGTTTGTTTTTTGATGTCCTTGAAATTTGTAAAATTTTGGATTTTCCTGTCAGCATAGCAAAGTCAACTTTATGTACTAATAAAGAAACCTTGGACCCTGAAGTACATAAGGCACAAATGTACAACAAATAAAAACCTGTTATATATCTATTTACGCAAAATGCTTTTACTAAATTAATGAATTTATTATTATAGTATAATAAAGTAAAATATCTGATTGTTTTTGTCATGAAATGGAAAATTCGGCCCCTAAACATTAGTTTGCCCAAATGTTAACCCTTCAACGATGCCCACCTCATCTGTCATTCTATTTTACTTGTCAAGAGTTTGTGCACTCGAAAGGTGAATGAAAATGAATCTGCACAATCCAAATTCTTCACGTCATTTGAAATGCGTTTTCAATGTGATAAATGAAAGGTCTGTGATCTTATTTGCCTTTCTTCCAGGTGTTGGTATCAATGTCCCACCTCCAGCTGCAGCTGCTGTCCAACCAGCTCAACAGGCTCCTGCTGCACAGACGACACCGCAGACGGCTCAGACTGCCAACATGCAGCCACAGGCGACGCCGCAGCATCAGCAGCTCCTCATGCAGCAGCAGCAACCCTCGGCCTTCTTAAGCCCACAGAGTAACCAGCAGGTAGGCGTTCAGCAGAACCAGAATGGCCCCATGAAGTAAAGTTCACGGGAAGATGATGAAGGTTGTGTGACAATGCCATGTTCACAATCATGTTAAATTCATTTTCAGGCGTGATGGTTTAAATGGTACCAGGATAATGTATTTGAAATTTAAATTTGGGTGATAAATATTTCTTTGTTCACAGAATATTTTTTTCACATCACAAATTAGATGAATAAGTGCTTGACATGCATTTGAGATAGTTTGAGAAGTAATTTTTATAATATTTCAAGGTAAAATACTTGAATCCTTTGTGATCCCAAAAAGTTTTTTTGTGGTTGAAAAGCCTGACTGTTGACGTGTAATTATAGTTATGTGGAAAATGGAGATTGCAGTGTTTTTATTTACAGACACAGTTTGAAATCCCATTTTTTTGGCGCTTCCTGCTTCAATTCACAATATCACGTCCATAGGTGTCCATCCAAAGGGTAGAATATAAACCTTTAAAAGCAGAAACACGTCATTTAAAGGTTGCTGCTCTTGTCAGTAAGCTATAAATCATAACAAACTGGGCCTTCCTCATGTTGGCTGTGTGGTATTCCAATGTAGCATCAACTGGTTCAGAGCCTCCACCAGCCACAGCAAACAGCATCTCAGGCGTCTGCTCTGCTGCAGAGCAAAGCTAAGCCTGTTCTTCCAGTCATCGTGCAACACCAGCAGCAGCATGTTGCCCCTGTCCACGAGACAGCAGCTTCCCACCTGACCCCCATCCCCGAGTCTGCACTTGCTGGTCCTGCAGCTGACCCAGAGGCCGTGGTAACGTCCTCCTCCTGTTGCCGTCTGTTGCTCTTCTGGAAGGGAGTTGATTACAGCTCGTCTCTAACCAATCACACCCAGATTTTTCCTTTTCCTCTTCTGGGGCATAGGGTGGACAGGAATGCTCTCGCATAATATTTTAAATGGGACAGTGTGAATGCCATTTAGCTAGAAATGCTTTCTGTAATGCTGTCTCTATTAGAAAGACACAGCAGATCCTGTATAGATCATGTGATGACCAAAATCATTTAGTGTTGCATTTGGTGCTCCTCCATTCTTACGCCAATCTATCAATCAAAATTTCTTCATCCTTTGTTGAACCGACTTTGTGTATTTTGCCAAAAAGCTTAGGCTAACAGTGTCATGATTTATGTATGTTTCTTAAGAATCTGTGAATGTCACTTTCTCCCTTTTTACATAACAGATTTTCTCTCCTGCTGTTGTGGGTTTCAGTAAAATTATTATCTGTTTTCTCTTTTAGATTTTCTTCATCATAGTGGGTCTTGCTTGCTTGGTTCTTGTATGTTTTGGGGTCTGATTTGTTTGTTTCTCTTTATATACTAAACTGAAATTTTCTCTGCTGGCATCAATGGCCATTTTTTTTATATTTCCTCTCTGTGTCTTTTTCTTCCTTGTATAGATGGCAGGCCGAGGGATTAACAAAGTTGGCTCCTTAACACCTCCCTCATCGCCAAAGATGGTCGCCAAGAGTGGCCACAGACGCATCCTAAGCGATGTCACTCACAGTGCTGTGTTCGGGGTCCCAGTCAGCAAGTCCACCCAGCTACTCCAGGCTGCTGCAGCTGAGGCCAGCCTCAACAAGTCCAAGTGAGCAGAGTTAACTCCCTTCAGTGATCTGAGGATGAACTGTCCCTTCATAGCTGCGAGCTGAGAGGGACTATAGACAGTCCATTCATATGACAGATCCCCGAAGGAGGATAAATGACCCTTTGACAACCCCAGAGAATCCAACTTAGGAAGAATGACTCGATTCAGTCTTTAAATAACCCTGTTCACTCACTCTTATTTGCATACATCAGTGTGCCAGTGTCCACAGACTGAACGGCCATGATCAAATTTCACCCTGCACTCCTTCCTCTGTTTATGTTTACACCTCTGTGTGCTGCAGATCAGCCAGCACTACCCCTTCTGGCTCCCCCTGCTCGTCCCAGCAGAGTGTGTATCATCCAGGTGATGGTGATGCACAAGCAGCCCATCATGCACCCAACACTCAGCCCAGCTGGAACCCGTTTGGAGATGACAACTTCTCCAAGCTAACAGCAGAGGAGCTGCTCAACAAAGACTTTGCAAAGCTAGCTGAGAGTGAGTTGAACTTGTTTGCTGCATACTGTCATCTGCAGCTTTGGTAAATAGTGTGTGATCTAAACATTCTTGCTACTTTTCCGATTATCTGTGCACAGCTGCTGCAGCAGGAGAGAAGGTCACAGGCTCCAGTGAAAATCTCATTCCAGGACTCAATGCTTTTCCAGGTAAGGTTCTTCTCAGTATGCTGTCTCGTTTCTTTGCATTCTTTATTTTTCAGAAAGCTTTTCTTTGAGTAACATGTCAGTAATTAAGTGGACATTTCTTTCAGTCTGATCTACATGCCATGTTGAGTTGAGTTGGCTCATTTGTCAGACAAACGCTGATGTTACTTTTTTGTTAATCAGTTAGCTTTGCTTGCTCACCTGAGCAGCTCCAGTCTGCGCATGCGCTCCTCTTTTTTTTATGCTGTAAAGTGGTCTCGACTGGCTATCGCTGGGGACGTGTAACCAATCAGATAGTGCTGAAGCAGGACAGAACGGAACTGTTTTCTCAAATGAACTGGAACTCCTATGTCCAGACCTCCTGACCTGACTGTCTGAACATTGTCTGGAGTTTCCCCTTCACACATGTCGAGCACAGCTGGAAATTGTCCATGTCAGATGTCCTCTCCCACACTGAAAATACTTTGGTTCTACATTCGAGGCATCATCAACACGCCCCTTTGCTTGTGGTAAACCTGCTCTATTTACACAGAAGCTCAATCAGACGTTACCCAGACTTTGTAAAAGGAAGCTTGCAGGTTAAAGATGATGTAAAATGATTTAACTCAATTGTACATTTGCATTCTCACATATAGCTCCTCCAGATAACTTGTAGGTAAGTTTAGGGTTGCAGTGAGAGACAGATACAGATTTTTTTTCTCCCTTTTTTTCTCATTTTAGTTGACAAAGATTTTCTCAGATTGACTGCAGCACTTTTATTGAAAATGATGGAATTCAGCAGCTTAGCTGGATTATGTAGTCTTTCCATATATGTCCCTGTTGTGACAGTATCATCATAAACTTTCATTTATGTCCCGTCCTCTCTCTTCTTCCGTTGTACATGCTCTCATCATCCTTTATTTGTTCCCCTCCATCTTTATTCACTGTGCAAAGTTAAGATCAAAGATCTGCAGCTTCACTGTGTTGACTGTCCCTGACCCTTTGAATAACAACTCTGACACCACGGGTAATTTTGTTGTCACAACATGACACAGAACGAGCTGTGCCTTTGATTCCCTCAGGCCCGGGCTCATGAACAAATGTATTCTTAAGCCTGTGAGTCACTTTTTTATTTACTGAAGGGGTTTTCCTGGATATCTCACTTCCCAGAGGTCAGTTTATGAGTGTTAGTTTTGTGGTTTGGGTTTATACACGGTTCTATCTTGTTGACATAGCAGGCAGACTCACAGTGGCTCCTTGTCAGCTTCCATGAATAGAGAGCGTAGCTACAGCTAGAGCGCATCTCATTTGCAGATCTGTGCTTTGGCTGTTGCCTGGTAACGCAAAGGACAAATTCTCCTTTGTTAATTGGATTGCCTTACTGCAGGAGGAGGCTGCTTACCAGTTGCCCGAAGAACAAGTGAAAGTTGAGCATGCTGCCTCTTTAAAATGATGACCCAGCTTTTTATGTTCTCCTCAGTTTAGCTTTTTGCTTTTTTACAAGTGGCAGCATCTTACCTGAGCACCCCTCTTTGTGTAGTTGCTGTTTTAGGCCTTAACTGAGAGGATAAAAATGTTGAGGCTATTACGCAATCAGGCTGTGGTTAATCTTCTCCGCCCAGCCTAAGCTGTCTCTTTGACTCTGTATCGCTCACTCAGACTGGATGCACACAAGTAAACACAGTTTTCTGCTGGTGGAGCAGAGATCCTAATCTGAGCAGTATTTAGGATCAGAGCAGCTGTGGAATTAATTAAAGAAAATACTTTAACATTACATGTGTTCTCTTTTGAGTAGAAGAATTCAGGATTCGTAAAAAGCTTTTCATCAGTGTTGGCCTCTTCCCTCTAGTGAAAAGGGGCAAAAGGTCACATCTGCTGTGCCATTTTCTGAGCCAACACATTCCTTGTCTAAGACCCCCCCCACCCCATTTTGCCCCATAGCAGTTTCCTGTAAGTATTAGCTGCGCTAAAAAGTCACAGATTTGTTTTTTCATGCATGGACTGTATTTTTTTAATTATATTGATAAAGGTGCATAATTTTAAATAAAAAAGTTTTTCTACAAGTTGAACTTAACATTTTAACATCAGCTCATCGATCTGTGACCGCTGTGAAGAAACTTACTGAGTGCTGTGGTTTGTTTTGTGTACTTATATGTTTGCTGTTGAAGTTTGTACTTAAGTAGTCTGAAAAATTCTGTTTGCTGCAGAAATTATTTTAGACCATAATTCTTTTGGTACAAAGAACTTGTACTTGAGTAGATATTTGTTCTTGGAATGCATGAGATTTTACCTGGATTTTGCTCAGTTTACTGTCCTTTGAGTGATTGGTCATGTTGGGCAGAATCAGATAAACTAACAAATTATTACGCAATTATTTCATAATATGGTTTCACTGACATTGCAACGACCTGAGTCATTAAATGTAAAATGAAATGGAATTATTGTCATGATGTCAAGCCGTCATCCTTTCATTCTTCTTCCAACATCACCTTTTTTGCCTCCTGAACATATTTTGTCCCTAAATGTAGACAACTTGATGTTTACCGCGTTCTACATATTACTAAGCCATATTTCTGGAGTTTGATATTTCTGTAGTTTTTCTGCTCCCTTTTTATTTGTATGCAGACCCCTCCCTCATCGCCTTTTTCTCTTTGCTGCTACCTGTTGCTTACATCCTCTCCTGATCTTCTCTCTCTGGCTTGCTCACAGAGAAGCTGATTGAGGGACTGATGTCCCCTGAAACTTCTCTGCTGCTCCCTGACCTTTTAACCCTGGCTGACCCCTTCAGTAGTTCTGCAGAGAGCTCCGTCTCTGGTACCAGCTCTGTTTTTGTCTCATGCCTTGCTATAAAAATCCCCATCTGCTCTGAATGAACCTTCCTCGCCATCCTTCTCCTCTTTCACTTAAATGTACATAAAGTTAGAAAAATACCCACTGGGGGAAAATCAATTTTATCCTTACTAAAGGAAATCTATTTTCTTTTAAATTACTAATAATGTCTAATATCACAGTTTTTTAAACTTGCTGTCTCTCCATAGCAAAGGCAGAGGTGTGTGTGGACTCACTGATCCCTGGTTTGGAAGCCCCGCAGGCCCAACGACACTCAGGCCAGCCAGAGCTCGTCCCTGCCACCGTGCCAGGTTAGCATCCTGGACCATAGAATAGAAAAATCCTCATATACTTATAATCAGCATATCCCCAACAAATAATTATGTCCAGTTGTGGTCATGATCCTCTTGTCAGTTGGTTGTGACAACTTGACCCGAAACTTTTTTCGGGGGGGGGACTTTCACAACTGCCAGCACAGACTAACTAATAACTGTCAAGATAGCACTGACTTGGCAAAAACACTAAAACTTCAAGTTATTTTTTGCCCGTTGTTTTTAAAATTGGAGACTAACTTCAGTGACTGGAGTAGTTGCTTTAGTGTAGAACAGTGATCTGACTGGGACTCTGAGGTTTTTTAATATGTGAAGCCGTTTATGCAGGGAGAATAAAGGCCAATTCATACTTTCTGTGTCCAAGTTTCCGCAGGGGTCTGCTCTGGTATGCATGAGGTGAAAATCATCTTCCACCCATGTCCAGAGGGTCTGTGAGGGTGCGCGTGGACCCCTGTGCGGACATCCGCGCACAACCCAAAATTTGTGAGCGTGCGGACTGTCCGCTTTGAAAGCGCGCCCACTGTACATGCTCTTTCACATGTGCGAATAGAGCAATGTTTTAGAGCAATGTTTTGACTCAAGTAGTTTAACTGTAGATACACTGATTCACGACAACATTTCAAATTGAAAGATTTCTCATTTCGTTCAACAACAACAATAACAACAACAAAAAAGAATATAATACATCCCACTCAGATGAGAATGTGCTCTCCTTCATGTCTGCAGAAGCTTAATTTATTTCCCCTGTTGTCTCTGCCTGGATGACACGGATTTAGTTGTAGCTGCAATGTTAGTCACGTCAGTCTGGCTAAAAATAATAAAAGAAAAGAAGTACAGCCACTAAAACTTCATCTGTTTTCTTTATTCTGCTGTGATCTGCACACTGCACATCACCTATCGCCACACTGACCTTGACCTTTGTTTAGTATGAGTGAAACTGCTTTCCAAGTCCGCACAAGCAGACAAGTGCGCGAACGTCCATGGACGTGCAATGCAAAAAGTATGTTCGGGCCTTACCTGGAGCACATTTTTCATTTTCATTTTGCTATTGTCACATCTATAGTTTGCATCCTTTTGTAATGATCAATAAGGCGAATGTTGATGTGGCAAACATGCAGGTTTTCATAGCTACTGC
>JAQFJA010000022.1:25826969-25842464 GCA_029874485.1 Naso brachycentron
TACTTTGCCTCCGATGCAAGGTCAGCAGATTTTTGTTTTCATCCACCTTTTACAGCGGCCAAATGTTCTTTACGTATCATCAAATGTCTCATCTTTATCTGTTGAGTGCAAATCCGATGTTTGCCATTGTCTCTTGTCTTAACAGCGCAGTGATCGAGCACACAAACCGCGTGATCTACCTGGAGGATGACGATGTTGCTGCTGTGATGGAAGGCCGTCTGTCCATCCACAGGATCAAGCGCAGGGCCGGAGACTTCCCAGCACGCGCCATCCAGACCCTGCAGATGGAGCTACAGCAGATCATGAAGGGTGAGTGGAAAGTCATCCTTTGTTCTCCTCATTTCCCCCAGGTGACACTTGCAAATAAATCACTGACACACTGCCTTGTAATTTTGTTCTGAACCCTGTTATTATTGTGTAAGTCTTAATGGCTGCTTTTTAGCTGGACTGGCTTTTTAAGTCCATCCCTGAAGCCATCCAGTTCTTTACAACCCTGCTGGATCCTCTGAACCCACAGGGAAGCCACTGCCATTAAAATGACCTCTGAGTTGCAGTGCGTTATCGCCCTCACCTTCCCTTCATGTGCTGAGTGCAGTTAGTTAGTAGTGAAATAATGACACTTGTGTTGCTGTTGTTGTTGTTTTTAGCTTTTGTAGCTCAGCAGGATATAAAACTAAACAAAGGCCATTGAGGCTAGTGTGTCAATCTCATCTTTAATGTGAGAATATTCACAGGTACATCAAATAAACAGTGTAGATATTGTAGCTGTCTTTATAAAGAGTTCCCTAAATCAACATGTTTTATCTAATCAACTAAAAACAGTGTGTTTATAGAAATTATCCTCTCTCTGGCACACAAGTGGTTCTGTGTCAGACTATTTTTTGGCTGGAACCAACTGTAAAGCATCCATGGGAGGATGTAGGAACCGATTAGTTCCAGCCAAGAAACAGTCCTCATAACACTGTGAATTTTTGATTTTACACTTTGTGTTTTTTTATATACATGAAACACATGAGGTCTAACATGTTAATAAGTGATCCTACGGGTGCAGGATAGTGAGACCCCGACTTTCGGCCCCACATATGTTCAGTCTTATGCTAAACTGAGATAACTTTTGTTGACTTTAGCTACGTATTTACCCTACAAACATGAGATAAAAATTAATCTTATCGTCAAACCCTGTTCAAGAAAACAAATACATATATTACCCATATGTGAAATCTACTTCTTTAAGAGGACTGGCTCTGCCTTTTTATTTTTCCACTATCTTCGGTGAAAAATCAGCAGAATATTTTCTTGATAAACATTTTCCTGTCAGTTTCCAGGCACTTACAGCATTTTTCATCATATTCAGTAATCTTTTAAGACCTTCAAAATATTTTCTCTCTGAAGAAGTATACAGTGAACATATCAAAAGAAGACAAAAGCTTCTTGTTTTTAAAAGACATAAAAACATTTTATTCTAGCTGTATTTATTCACTTGGAAAAGGTCAAAACATTTTGGACAAAAAACTGCGAGTAAATGTGTGTGTTTTTATTGTTATTTATGACATAAAACAGCCAGATGCTCTCCTTTTGAAATATCTAGTCACTGGCAGTTAAAATGTTAATCATTTGATCTAGAAGAATGTCAAGAATTAGTCATAAACATCAAAACTGCGCAGAACCCAAAGTATTGTTTTGCATCACAAGAAATTGCAGATAACATCCTCATGTTTAAGAAGTAAGAAGCTTTCAAGCATTTTTGCTTGAAAAAAAGATTGAATCAACTAACTGCTGCAGATCCAAAGGTGACAAAAATGTGTTGGTCAAATTTAGGTTAGTTAGGGGCGCCCGGTGGCTCAGTCGGTAGAGCAGGCGCCCCATATACAGAGGCTGTGTCTTCGCTGCAGCAGACACGGGTTCGATTCCACCTGTGGTCCTTTGCTGCATGTCATTCCCCCTCTCTCTTCCCTGTTTCCAGTCTACTCTTCAGCTGTCCTAAATTAGGACAGGAAGTAAAAGGCCCCAAAAAATATTTAAAAATAAATAAATAAATAAATAAAATAAATTCAGGTTAGTTGCATATCCTGTCGCTGAATCCTGAAGTTCTATAACTTAGCATAAAAAGGAGGTTACACTGCACTGTAAAAGTTAATGGACAGCACTTTTAACAAAATGAAAAATGTGTCACTGCGGAAATAACTTTTTTATACGATATAAATCTCTATTTTCTTCCTCTCCATTGACTGTTCCTCAGTCATCCAGCAGAGGGCAGATGTAAACTGATGTTGGCTGCTCTCAGCATTCCTTTGTGGTCCTGTCATTACTCAGCCTCTCTCCTCCGTGTCAGTTTCTGGAGCCTTTCTGCTGAATAACCTAATTCGCATGACCCAAATTGCTGTCAGAGGCGGGCTGACAAATGCTCACATATTTCAATGTCATGGTTTATTATTGATGGAAAAACACAATCTCCTCGATTTCTCGTTTGTTTTTTCTTCATCTAAGTGGTGACCTTCCCTGTGGCTCCAAATGTATGTTAACAAAGCAACAAAAAGGCAAACTCCCTACATTTCCAGTAAAGCCTGATTACCAGTAAAACATTGTGAAGTGTTTTCTTGCTCCTGTGGGAGGCTGTGGTTTGCATTTTCAGGTACTTAATGTGTGTCAACAAGACCCTACTCAGACAGCCTCATGTGGGCTCACACTTTATAAAAAGTCCATCACTGTGGCATTTTTTTTATTTATTTTTATTTTTTTTCAAACAAGTGTTGGAAATGTTCCCCTGTTTTCTGATCCTCCCACCACAGGCAACTACAGCTCTTTCATGCAGAAGGAGATCTTTGAGCAGCCAGAGTCTGTGGTCAACACCATGAGAGGGAGAGTCAACTTCGACGACAACACAGGTCAGAGTTGGCTCCGATTATGTTTTTGTCAGTGGAGCGTTCATGTGTAATAAACACACACCTGTAAATGCACTATTATTAACTCTGTCCCTTCATGCATTTTGCTCAAACACGAGTCTTTGGTTCAGGATTTCTGAACAGGAAACCACATAAGAGAATATGTCAGGTACCTGCATACGACTGCAGGTCATTTTAAAACTTGTGGTTTCTTCTCATTTTGCTCAAATAGATTTAACAGAGCTTCATACATGTAAGAGAGCAGAAAAAGCAACTTGTCACTGAGAGTTTCGATTAAACATTTTTTTTCTCTGCACTCTAATGGGCTCCTTGTGTCTCTGTTTTAATGATGTGGAAAATAATGGGGCAGAATGATGGATGAGCTGTTGGGTTTGGTTTTGCAGTGACCCTGGGTGGACTGAAGGACCACATCAAAGAGATCCAGAGGTGTCGGCGACTTATTCTTATTGCCTGCGGCACTAGCTACCATGCCGGGGTGGCAGTGAGTATCTGCTATATGAGTGCTTGTTGTCTTTGGTGTAAATGCACATAATGGAAACACGTCTGTATTGCCAGCCATGCTGAATCCATCAGACTTAACAGACATGTGAGGGCTGTATTGTGGACACAGGTGTGAGGTTTGTGTGCTGGCACATTCTGCAATCTGTGCCCCACTGCCTTCTTTTAACAGAATGATGCTGAGCAGTGCTCTCTTGCTTTTCCAGACCCGTCAGGTCCTGGAGGAGCTCACCGAGCTGCCTGTCATGGTGGAGTTGGCCAGCGACTTCCTGGACAGAAACACTCCCGTCTTCCGAGACGACGTCTGCTTCTTTATCAGCCAGTCAGGTGAGGATGGAGTGCACATTCCACAGTTGTGTCCCACTGTCTGTTTCTGGGAGCCACTCTGGTTTTTCCTGATTCATCTTTTCTTGTCCTCAGCTTGAGTTCTGCACCATCAAACTGGTGCATTACAGTTTAGTTGTTTGAGTGTATGCTGCTTTGGTGTATTCTTCTAAATGTGCACGGTTTCAAATCAGAGTCAGAGTCCTGTGTGGTGCAAAAACTTTGTCCTAACAAACCATCATTAAAAAACATCATTTCAGTGTTTGAATATTGTATAAACTGTTTTGCTTTTCCGTTCCTGCTAATCCTCCAGGGGAGACTGCCGACAGTCTGATGGCTCTGCACTACTGTAAGGCGAGAGGAGCTCTAACTGTGGGCATCACCAACACAGTGGGCAGCTCCATCTCCAGGGAGACCGACTGTGGAGTTCACATCAACGCCGGGCCTGAGGTTGGAGTAGCCAGCACAAAGGTGGGTCTGTGATGTTTTTAGCATAAGACACATTCATCACACACTGTCTCATAGATATACAGCAACTGAAATGGTGCACACAAGAACTTAAATGTTGAGGTGAAATTTATACCTGGGAAAAGCCAACAGTATCTACATTTACAAACATGCATTTTTCAGAAGAGGAAAATGCAATAAAATACATGTAGATGACACATTTTGCCTTGAAATTATGAGAGCAGCTTCCCTTAAACCAGACTAGTAATTACAGATTTAACAATTAGTTAATTAAAAGAAATTAATTGGTAGCACATTTGTCTATTAAAGGAGAAGTTTGGTTTTTTTGCACATGAAGCCTTATAATAAGGATACTGATGATCATATACAAAGTTCTACAGCATTATTATGACAGCTGGAGCAAACCTGAGAGCTGGAGCTCGTTGCTGACGTCACTGCAAGCTGAAAACATCGGACGAGCATGTGCCCTTAGACTGTCTGTCAAAAAATACAGTAAACATTGTTTTAAAAGACAAGACAATCGTAAAATGTTTAGTGGTGTCCTCTCATGTGCTGACACTAAAATACAAAGCTTAACATGGTTATACAGCCTGGGAATGGCTGTTTGTTTGTTTTGTGAAGCAGCTGAAAGAGCTGCTTTTGGGTTATATATCCGTGTTTAGCTTCGTGTTTTAGTGTCGGTATATGAGAGGACACCACTAAACATTCATTTGGTGTCACGCTTTTTAAAACGAGAGTGGGGTTTTTGGAGGGTTTTTTTGTCGTTTTTTGTTTTTTGTTTTTTTTTAGGAATTGTCTGAGTGCACATGCTCCTCAGTTGTTTTCAGCTAGCAGTAACGTCAGGAACGAGCGCTAGCTCTCAGGCCTGCACTGTTTGTCGTGATGATGTTGTAGAAAACTGTATATGATCATGAGTATCTTTATTTTAAGGCTTAATGTGCAAAAAAATAACTTCTCCTTTAATTGTTTATGTTGATTTTTAATGCAAAAATGCCAAAAATGTATTTGATGGAGTTTCCCAAGGGCTTAATTGTCTGCTGGTTTTCTTGGTCTCTTATGACAGGAAATAGATTGTATTTAGGTTTTAATTTATTGCTCATTAAAAAGCACTTTCAAGACATCACCTCAGGCACTAAGAAGTTGGATTGACAACTGTACTACTTTTTCAAGCATGTGTTCATTTGAACTTCCACATTTAAATCTGAGTTAGGAGATGTACCTCTCTACCAAATGTGTTTACATGGACAGGTGGCACCTGAGGTAAAAATTTTTTTTTTTTTTGTATTTTGGGTACTAAACGTTTCGATACTGAGCTTGAAGAAACTGTACAACAGTTTGTTGCATCATCTCATAAATGAACTCGACGCCCACAGACAGAATGAAACCCAGATGAAAACTCCATTGTGAGTCTTGGAAGCTGACATTTTCCTCCACTCTAATTCCATGGGGAGGTGGAGAAGCCTGATTTTCTCATCTCCTCTCATGTAAAGCTAGGATCCTTAGTTTTCTGCCTCTCCCCTAACCTCCTTCGCCAGTTTGGACTCAGAGCTGAGCAGAGAAGTAGTGGAGCCCCAGCTAGTGAGAAG
This sequence comes from Naso brachycentron, assembly GCA_029874485.1. Taxonomy (NCBI): domain Eukaryota; kingdom Metazoa; phylum Chordata; class Actinopteri; order Acanthuriformes; family Acanthuridae; genus Naso; species Naso brachycentron. The sequence continues at coordinate 25,832,749 of JAQFJA010000022.1, forward strand.
TGAGAGAGAGTGGAGCAGGTCCCTCCCTGGCCCAGCCCTTGGGCTTGGCTCAGCGACTCTTGCGCTGCTCCCAAGCCCCAGAGCACGCCGCAGAGACGCCATCATTTACTGCTTGGCTGACTGGGCCACATCCCCACACCCGGCTCAGCCAAATGCTGCACAGCCTAGCTCATCAGATTACTGGAGAACATGCATCGCACCCAACTGCTAGATGACTCCAAATTCATCTGCTTGGCCTCGATTTTCTCTGTTTCATGACAATTTAAGGAAATTTGCGTTTTTTTCCCAATTTTTCTGTTCTTATTCAAGATTTATAGAAAAATTTGAGACGATGCAAAATTGTTTGATGCGATCAAAAGGAAAATCCCTCTGGCAGGTCAGCTGAAAGTAAAATGAATTACTGTCCTCATGATTTAAGGAATTCATGGAGTTACAGTGTTTAATTTCTAGTCTTATGCTGTGTATGAGGTTGGTCATCTTTGCAGGGTTATAATTCTGCATGGAAAACACCAAAAAAAGTTGGTGACATGAGCACTGGCAAACACCACAGTTTACTGTGTGGATTAAATATGTCGCCACATCTGACCCAACAGCACGGACTGTCAGAGTTCTGAGGGACTGTGGTGATCGTGCTGTCAGAGAGGGAAAAAAACAGTGTCAGGGTTTACAGCTATTTTCTTGGCTCTGGGCAGTGGCATTTCTGAGTCTGGAGGGTCCCGTGAAATGAATTGGCTTCATGCAAGCACTGATTAAGTCTCCCAAATGGGCATGGAGAGCCTCCAAACGTGCTCGGAGATGAAGGAGCAGAGAGGGAGTGGGCAGCAATGACGCCAGGCATGGAGTTGAGAGTGGGTACGTTTCCAGAGCGAACGGAGAGCGTGCTCCGCTCTCTGATGTGATGCTGTGTGTCCCAAGTTTTCCAGGATGAGCAGGGCTAACTGGCCTGAGCTCAGCTGCATACATTTTAATGCCGCTTGGCGTGTATTAAAACCCACCTCTCCCTCCTTTTCTCATCTGGTGCAGATTATTAGCTGCGAGTTCACTGTCAAAGCAGAGACGAGAAGCTCAGAGTCAGGTCTGAAAGAGAGGCTCCAGGCAGACTCTGGTGCTGCTCTTTGTTTTCAGTTTTGTGCTGCAAAAGAGGAAAATATTCTATACGTTCAAAAAATTTCAGTGCACTGTCCAGTAGGTAAATAGTTTTGTGCCCATTTCTTCATTCATGTGCACATCAGTGGACAGCTGTTTGTAAATCAGATGATGAGAAAAAAAGAGTCAAACATTATAAACCAGTATTGAGCAAGTTACTCTGGAACTGTGGTAAGTTACCTATTACAGATTACTCCTTATAAAAGTTATAAATTTACTTTACTTATTACTTTGTATCAAAAGTAATTAGTTACATTACTTGTTACTTTATTACATTACTTTTGCAGCCCAATGGACTTCCTAAAAAAGTGACGCACAACCTGTTTAGCCAGCTCCCAAAACTTATTCCACTTTACTGGAACAACAACTTTGTTTTGATGGCTACTAATCTAAAGACTTGCTTAAGCAAAGCAGCACCATCAGTAGGTTATTAGAACTTCAACATTAGTGACCGCTCAAATCAAAATAAGCCTCTTGTAGAAAAATGCACAAAATATCTCATCGTCATAAGAGATCAGGACAAAAAACACATGCTTTCTAGTAATGCAGTAATGCAGCAGTTCTTGGATCAGTCACTGTAATGTAATTACTGTTTTGACAATCGTAATCCCTTACTTTACTAGTTACTGGGTAAAGTAATAAAATTATGTAATGCATTAGTAAGTAATGCGTTACTTCCCAACCCTGTTATTGACACACATACTTTGCTTTTTGTGCCCGGCAGGCCTACACCAGCCAGTTTGTGGCCCTGATCATGTTTGCTCTCCTGATGTGCGATGACAGGATTTCCGTGCAGTCCCGACGTCGTGAGATAATCCAGGGCCTGAAAATTCTTCCAGGTAAATCAATCCACCAATATTCTGGTTAAGCTCGGAAAATCCTGAACACATGTGAGGTTAAAATGTATAGAGACTGAAATCCAGCTCTCTTAGGTTCAAGTGTCAAATACGCAGCCTGTTTCTTTTTTGTCAGTTGTTCAAACAATCCTTTAAGTTTTGATAGAGCGAAATAGAGGGAAGACAGGCCTCGACTGTAGACCCTCGCATGCTTCACTGGATCTAAAGCATATGATGGAATGTCCCTAATGGTGAACTAATGAGGAATGGCTTGCCACTCGGCCGCTCCCTGCCCTACATAATGAGTCCATGAGTCCAATGTTATGCATATTATTATGTTTTGTCACTCCCACTTTTAAAGACTCTTCAATCATATTTGTTTTTCTCTGATGTGTATGTTAGATCTGATTAAGGAGGTCCTCAGTTTGGATGATGAGATCCAGAAGCTGGCGACCGAGCTGTACCAGCAGAAGAGTGTACTGATCATGGGCAGAGGTTACCATTACGCTACCTGCCTGGAAGGAGCACTGGTGAGCGAGTGCAGCCGTCTTTCCTAACGGCTCAGTCTCAACTTCTTTCTTCTGATACGAGTGCTATTAAAACTGCTCCTGTTTTATAAGTCAGAGATGAGCCAAGAGGTTCTGAAGGGCTTTATAAAAGTAATTCCAGACTGCAAGAAGTATTTCACCTTTTTAAAGCTGTGAAACCAAAGAGGTTGGATTTCCTCTGTTGTCTCTGACTGTACAACTCACCCCCCCATTTTTTAAAATAAAACACGTAATAAAGCAACTTAGAGAGGTACTGAGATGGACTGAGGTGCAGTCCATAATGACAGCAACATAAACTTGGATTTTCTCAGCCTGTCTATGTTTTTAATTCCATTTAGAAAATCAAGGAAATCACATACATGCATTCAGAGGGCATCCTGGCCGGAGAGTTGAAACACGGCCCGCTGGCTCTGGTGGACAAACTCATGCCAGTCATCATGATTATCATGAGAGACCACACGTACACCAAATGTCAGAACGCCCTGCAGCAAGTTGTAGCCCGCCAGGTAAGAGCTCATCAAATTTATCTGATGTTGTATCATAAATGTTGGTATGTAGAAAATATTGAATAGTTTAAATAATAAATTAGTTTTGTTGTGTTGTTTATTTTTCCCTAAAAAGTTATGATTTGGTCTTAAAGTCGAGATGAAATGAAAAATGCATTTTAACCTGTTGGATCATATTTCTGGCCATAGTGTGCCCTGTTCAACAATGTATGTCCAAAACATGACATAAATTTTATTTTTTTAATAAAATCTGCTGAATGACTATACAGGGGAGAACCAACCATTTTCCAGTCAATCATATCATGACATCTACCTGTCAATCATAATTTATATTTCAGGCGGCTTAGAGCTAAAATTCATCAGAGAGAGTTGGACAGCTAGCTTTGCTAGCAACAGGATGATGAAGTGGATCAAGTTATATTCTGCCTCTACATCATGTTTGAAGCTGTTTCACAGTCACCACACAGCAGTTAGACACTACGGAAATACCGCTTCAGGGCGTCTTTAAATTCCTGTTCCAATTTTATTTACCCTGCAGATTGTTTATTTACTCTTTACAATGCTCTGGGAGCACTTTGTTTACAAGTCAAAAGCTAATCTGTGATTTGTTGTAAATGTAAATCATTACAGTTCATTGGCTGACGTAGTTTTCCTCTATTTTTGTGCTTTCACTTGAACCAGATAATCTGAATTTTATGTCCATGGTTCAGTATTTGAATTTAAAATCTTGAACTCCCTGAACATTTGATGAGAGCACCACATTTTGGATGTAAGGTTAATTTTTACAGTCCTGTTGGGGCCACACCTCTGATCTTTAGCTCAATAAATGCAAGGGAGGGGTCAGTTCAGGGTGACATCAGCCCTGTTAAAGATCTGCAGCAGATGTGTGTTTAAAAGGTGTGAAAATCAACCGAGCAAGGAGATCACACTCACTGATGATTTGCTTTGTGTGATTTACAGGGCCGCCCCATTGTGATCTGTGACAAAGACGATTATGAGACCATCAACAACTCCAGCCGCACCATCAAAGTACCTCACTGCGTGGACTGCCTGCAGGGCATCCTGAGCGTCATCCCGCTGCAGTTGCTGTCCTTCCACCTGGCTGTCCTCCGAGGTTACGACGTAAGTGCTCTCCCCTCAGGCCCCACAGTACCTGACAGATTTGCCAGATGAGATTCAATACGTCATCTGTCAAATACAAATAAAGTATCAGTTTCTCGCATTTTCCATTTGCAGTCGTTTCTCTAACTGAAAGCCTAGTATAACCAATATGCTGGTGTTTACACATATTGCTTACTGTGGAAAATAGTCATTATAAGAGGAGATCTGAGGTGAAGTGTCCACAAGATGACGCACCTTGTTGGAAGGGAGATGTTGTTGTAATAAACTCAGTAACACTAATTATCTGGCCGTGGACCCCTTGACTGCTTGGAATGCAAAGTCACTTAGAACCGCTGCCAGAAACAAACAATGTGCAGTGTTTATACACTCAGGTCATAGTGTTTCTAACTCAACGAAATCTAAGTAAACTTTTTTAATTCAGAACACTGAGATGAAGGTGATAGTGATGATTCTGATTACATGTAATCAACAAAATCTGTGCCCAACTCCAGACCTCAGGTAACCTGATTTAAAAAAAGAGCACTAACAATCATTCAGAAAGTTTCCATGCACAGTAAAGTCGAGCTACAGTTATAGCTCCATTAGGCTGTTTAATTGGAATACTGTCATTGTCCAAGTTTGTGTGTCTATCAGTGCAGTGATGTTTGGTTTAAGGCTTGTAAAACTGTCAGATATCCTGCCTTAATTACATGTACTTGTAACAAATATTGGATATTATTGGAATATTGGATAACCACATTCTATTATATGTATAAAATAATGGCAGATTTACCAGATATCAAAATTTTCTTGCTCTCTAATATCGATATTGGTATCAGCACCAAAAATCCCTCATCGGTTGGGCCTTAATCGTGGGCAACGTATCTTGATATTTTCTGGTAAAGAGATGTATTGTGATTTCCACTGCTGGTTGTTAGTCTAAGTGAGATTTTTGTTTCTTTTTCCATTTTTAGACAACTATTTAGACATGACTGGACAAACTGTTAAACATTTTGTAAGCTTTGTTGTACTTCAAGATGTCAAGGGTCAAAATAAACAGTTTAAGTTGAGCACAGTGTGTAAATACTGCCTGTGTTGATGCGGCTCTTGGAGTACTCCACTTCGGAGTCAGCTCGGGACAGTTAGCTGTTGTTTTTAAGTCAGTAACTATTTGCAACCGTACCAACATTGTGATGCTCTTCTGACAGAGAAGCAAAGATTTGTGTACCGACAGCTCTTTTGCAAGCCCACCACTCAGGCTTTAAATATCTGAAGTCTGAGTGATGACAGTCGCTCTGGCTGAAGGTTTGCAGCCACATGTCTGACTAGCACATTGAAGTTTTTGTTGTGATTTTGGTCAGATTGTGCTTCATAGGCTGCCTGTAGCCTTTAGTCAACAGCTGAAGAGTTGCACTTGTTTTCTGTTTACATAACTGCTGCTCATCATTAGGTAAATGACCTCTTCTGTTTGAATACAGGTGGACTGTCCAAGAAACCTGGCCAAGTCTGTGACAGTAGAGTGAGCCACATCATTCATCACCTAACAACAAAAGCCTGATAGACACACATTGAAAGAGACAGCGAGGGAGAAACCAAGAGAAGACAATGTTCCGTTTATGTGTCACGGCTTTTTTTAATGCAATCTTTTTCTCAACAGTCGTGTATCTCACTGTTGCATATTATCTGTATCTCACTGTCTGTTTTTTCCAAAAGCCTTTGGCATCAGTGTCATGTTATTGTTAGAGAAGTTGTTTTGTCCATGGTGGCACGGTCTGGGCTGGCACTGCCATATCTTCATTACTCTCCGGTTCTGTGAAGCCGTAGCAACTGAGAGCAACCATTTGGGTTTATTTAAAGTCATGCTCAAAACTTGTGCACAAGTCCTCCTTGTATAATTATGCTGAATAGTCTCACTGGGAGCATCTTGGGGCTGACGTTAAAGCTATCAACTGACAGAAATTAAGATTTAAAGACCTCACTGGCTCTGCTTTGTCTTTAGTGCAATGATTTGTAGTTTAGTTGGGACATTTTTCTTTGGCAGCTAATCGTCTGAAGTGTCTTCACTCCACAGTTGAGTTAAACGACAGTCTTAAATCATTCCAAGCTACAGGTCATTGCTTCCTAATTGCGGCGAAATTTGCCAATTTTGACTCAGTTTCTCTCTTGGACTTTCTTCTGATAAAACTGTTTGCAGAAGCAGCATCACAAGCTAGATCACAGAAAAGCTTGTGAATACACTACAGTGTGAAAACGTCTTGGGTTGCAAAAGTCTGTTCTTGTGTTTAATGTTTCTGAGTTCAAACTGTGGTGTTGGTCGGCTCAGTTAATGAGAGACGCCTCATGCACTGAGCTGCCTACACCAGTGTGTGACATTCAGTTTTTGGTACCATTCATTCTGTTTCACTGTTTGCCTTTACAGCTTTTTGTGCACAATTTAGTGTTTGATGTTTATGTTAAATTCTGTTGCCTCACTGCTGAAAAGACAGACGTTATTGCTAGTTTAGGGTCAGCAGTTTACATTCAAAGTAGAAACTGAAGCGTTTATGTGAGATAAAGTCATGAACCTGAAGTTGAAGTTGCACCCAGTGTCCAGCCATGCGCTCTGCCACCATGATTGTTGCAATATTGGGACCATTTGAAGCCAATTTTCTTTTCTTTTGTTGCAATTGTTTCAGTTTTCAAAAAAGCGATTTTCCTGTTATTGATGATACTTTGATTTGAAAATGTGAATGTCACTGTCATCTGAAATGTCCTGTCAAACCAAAAATCTCTACAATGGCTTTGGCAGTTTTAAACCAAAACATATATTTTGTATGTTCATCCTGTATTTGTTTTTGTAGCCAAACATGTGCTGATGCTGGTAGTGTGTGCTGTGAAGATGCTTGGAGGCATGCAGGTGGCACGTACGGTTTTATGGCAGTAAGTCAGACGGTAGATGTTTATTTAGATAGAAAGTCCGATGCCAGCTGTGTGTGTGTTTGTGTGTGTGTGTGAGTGAGAGAGAGAGAGAGAGATCCCAAATGTGTGCTTAAAATGCCAAGAAACGAGTGATGTCGGAAACTGCTTGTTTTTTGTTATTTTGTCCATCACATATTTTAGATTTAAAGATATTTATCGTGTTTTTTCAACCAAGCCTTAACTCAGTTTTTGCATTTATTTTCCCAAACATTGAGCTTCTCGGGGTTTGTAAACTGGAAAATGTTAGCTACTTTTTAAATTCACATACATTAGCAGATAGCAGATCAATTTTTTTGACTATAGGCATTGACAAAGAAAGCTGTACTAATTTCTAGCATCATCTGTAGGGGTACTGAGGGCTCGAGGCACTATGTATTTATTAGTGGAAATGATGCAATAAAGTGTCAAGTATTTCCCTTTTAAGTCCCTGAGCTCATTAGATAAAGTGCAGTTGTCCATATTTACATCCCAACAATGATGTCAGATGTTGTGCTTGATTAGACAGGTTGGCAAATAATTCACAGTTATTTTATTAGAATAAAAACAAAAGAAATCAGGTCATTGACCTACATTTGGAACAGTATTAGAAGTTTACAAATCAGCTTTTGGTCAGTTCATGTTTCTTGTACATTAAGCTAAAGGTGATCATTCAGGGGCTGCTTAAAAGTGACAACACATTGCAAACAATTCCAGTCACCTGTGTAGAAACACCAATAACAGTCTGTAAGGTGGACAGTAAAGCTCTGATGTATCCACATAAAGTCAGAATGGCGGAGACGCTGGGTCTGAACTCTCTGCAGAGAGAAGACAAGGCTGATAGTGCCATTTGGATGAGGGTGACACAAACAGAAAAACAGCAGCCAAGTGCAGGCACAGCACGCAGCACTAACTTTAACCACGTCATAGTTCTTCCTCCTCCACTGCACAGAGAAGAGCAGCTCCAGTTCCTGGAGGTCTGTGAGTGTCCATGTCGATGCAGCTCCTCAGGTGAGAACACGCCAGTCAGTGTTAACCTAAAGAGTGCATTCAGTCTCAGCATGGTTGAAAGGTAGAGAGCTAAGCTGTTGGTGAAAGCAAGTGCAACACTCAGGAGTATTTCACTGCACTGACTAACCACAATGATGGCTTTAAGTGCAGCTGCAGAATAATTACAGAAGACAGCCACAACTCCAAACAAAGGCCGTCTCCTTTCTCCAGCAGCAGGGAGTTTTCCATCGTTTCCACTGACAAGGAGCATCATCTGAAGCGTGGCATGTAAAATCCTCTCTGCTGCAGGCTTCACCATGTGCACAAAACAGCAGCTGCTTTTAAGTGTTGTCTAAGGGGGATTGAATAAGTATTAACAGGTGTTGTGATATTGACCTGAACTCTTTGAATATAGCTTTGCCTGCTTAATAATGACCTTTTTGTGAAGTCATTTTTGATATTTCAGGTGTAATCACAGTTTGAGTTGTCACAGCAGGAAAAGCACAGCTGTAACAAATAACACTAACGATGCACTCGTGTCCCGGTCAGCATGTCACTGATAAAACCAGGAGCTGAAGAAGAGGATCAGAGCCATTGTTTATGATATGAAATACAATGTCAGCTGTGGCTAATGAGAAGAAGAGATGTAGGGGATTACCTCCTGAGTTTTCACACACTTTGAGAATTGTTTACATGTTAAGGAGAATGTTGTTTTGATGTTATATAGACTAAGAAACTTTACCTGACCTCACCCACATGAGCGTGAGTAAAAAATGACCAAATTTTCACCTTTGGGTGAACTATTTCTGGAAAGAAATATTTGCAATCAGCATATAAATCTTCTTTGAAACATCTAAAAGCCAATGAGGAAATGAAATTGTTGATTGTTTGAAATCTGAATAATCTCAGAGCACCACACCAACTGTATGTAGGTTCCGAATTGCATACTTTTGCTTTTTACATGTAGTGCATACTGCAGCTGCCCTCACAAAGTACATACTGTTGCATGTAGTATACAATTGGAACATACTACTCTGTCATGATAGTGTGCCTTGAACTTTGACTCAGATGCTTCTATATCAGTCACGGCCTCAGTGAGAAAATTTGGAGCACAAGTTGAACAAGAATGCTTTCTATGCTATTTTAAGGTAATATTTGTTCAAATGTGACTCGTCATTTAAATATTCACCCTTTTAAAAGTGAACAACAATGATGAAGAGTGCAATGGCAGAATGGAAAGAAGAGGGAAGCTAACGTTAACAAGCTCACCTACAGACACACCTGTCCACTAGGAGGCGAAATTGTGACCTGGCTAAGATGGTGAGTTACACACAAACACACACACATCACTCCAGGTGGCAAGAATACACACAGACAAAAGACAAGTACACACTTTCACACAATGCAACACTGATAGAGAGCGGCAAAAGATTATGAGTTCTCTAGTTTAGCTAAATCTGGTTAGCTAGCAGTGTAACAGTCGCTTGCTAACCTGGGTTAGCAGTGCTAGCAACATATATAGCCTGTGTGTAGACATATAAGCCGGCAAGTGACAAGACATCTTTCACTGAGTTTGTATGGCATGGAAAAAATAAACTAAAAACAGCCCACAAATAAAAAGTGCTCACAAATCAACTTCAAATGACAGAAGAAAA
>JAQFJA010000022.1:25864433-25874499 GCA_029874485.1 Naso brachycentron
ACATGACATTTATTCAATAAATTAAGTTTCACTCCATATTTTTCCCCTTGGAATCCATGCCCGACCAGTCAGGTCTGCCCCAGTAACTTGGCATAAAAGTTTCCTCAACACAGAAAAGCATAGAGATTGTTAATTAGAAACTGGTGCCAGTAGGTACTCAGTATCTGCCAATATCCAAAGCCCAGGTATCGGTTCCTATATCAGGACTGACTGCTTGTTGGAACTGTTCACTTCAGTTTGCTAGGAGGAAAGTTATTAGCACTTTATTACTACTTAAAAACACAGAATTCAGTGTTTTTCCAAATAAAAATTGGATTTACTAAACTTTGGATTTACAAGCTCACTATCCATTACACTCCCTCAAGCTCGGATGTCAGGAGACATTAAGCTAAAAAACAAATTTAGTGATGAAACAAACAAACCTGTGTCTCATTGAAGTCCTTCACCCCCACACAGTAAACTGAGGCACCCAGACTTCGAGAGCGGTTGGCCTGTCAGGTATGCAGAGATTCACAGCAAAAACAGGAAGAAGCTCAGCACCTGGGTTCAATTAAACCTCTGCATTTCATAACACCAACCAAAACAAAGTCAGAATAGGCCTGTGTTTATCTAGAAACAGGAAAGATTTTGCAAGACGTTGGGCAACACCATGTTCCTGATAAATAATATTATTCAGATGTCATGTGACAATAGAAATGTCATATATGTGCCAGATTGCCAGACAGACCTCACAAGCCAAATAGATTGTCCCTGAGTAATAATGCAAGTGGATTTTGGTGTTGACAACTAGATGACAACCCCAGAGAAACATGCCCCACTACTGGGAACTTTATCCCTGCCGGCATCATGTGTCTGAGGGCACTCAGAGTTGATTAAAGGGTCAGACACTTTAATGCCTTCACCTGTAGGGCCTGAATGGAGAGCAAATAAATCATTAGAGTCCAGTGCAGATGTGAAGAAAACCACTGGCTCAGATGTATAAATCTGACAGACACTTTGACCCCAATTTTCCAAACGTGAGTAAAAGGATCAAAGTGGTGATGTATAAGGTGTCAGTGTTTGATCTGGTCAGTAATGTGCTCAGTCACATGTTTCATCTGGTTATGTTTAAGCTCTTTTTCTCTCTCACCTCCCTCTCAGCGTAGTAGAAGAGATCCTCGTGCAGCTCTCCATCTGTCAGAGCAATGATAACACTGGCAGTGCGATAACCTGCAGAGAGAAAAGAACTATCTATCATGATACCATGATCTATTTAAATAATCACCGCTGATTGGCTGGCATTCATTCCTGATAAAGGACACCTGCATAGTTGTTTCAGTCAAACTGTCCAGTGTTCTAAATTAAAGCTGCACTTGGTAACTTTGGGGTAAATATCAATAATGATTTGTGTTCTGCTAGGAAAAAAATTCATACTACCCATAGACAGCTGTTAGTAAGTGACATGGTCTGAGAGTATCATGAGATCTCGGTGTTTTCCCATCATGCCTCTGTATTCAGGACTGTTAAAAATCCTATCACTCCTGCTCTGTTAACCCCATCAGTGACTCTCTCTGTACTCTCTGTCCTGATTTGCTGGTCTATGCAGCGCCTCTTAACCTCAGGTGACATGGCTTTGACTCGCGACAACAAACAAAATAAAACACAAGCAAGCGCAAACTGCCACAGTGGAGTTGCTTCCAAACAAGTCTCATGCTACAGCTAACAGCTAGCTTGTTAGCAGAAGTTGCCAACTGCAACTTTTAATGTACTGGCTCAGCCTGTGTCTGCATTAAGTGAACTTATTTTTTATTTGGAAAAAAAAAAGAATAATAAGAATAATTTCATTTGCAACATTGTAGTGCTTCAGTGTCTCATACCTTAACATCTGATTGTAACACAAGCAGCAAGAAGTAGGCCTGATTAGCCCTTCTAAACTTCACAGAAGCAATCAACATCCCATTCACTACTTAACAACTTACTTAAGCTTTCTGCCAACAGTACTCATGGCCTGTAATTTGTTTGCAAATACCTTGAAATTGATTTGGGTACAATAACTTCGTTGAACAGTTAACTTGTCTTGTTGTTAAACATATAGAAAAATCATATTCACTGCTTTTCAGTTGCTCCCAATCGTATCGACTTTAAATGTTGCTAGCTTTCTGGTTCATACATAAGCCAAAAGATTTTAATGAACTGAGCGGACTAGACATATCTCATGTAGCTTACGTAAGGTTGTCCATACTGGAGTAGTGAATACGGTTTTCATTACAATAGAATGTTATGGGATGCTACTGATTGTTCCAGGTTAGTGTTGCACACGTAATCAAAATTTAATTGAAATCACAAAATGAACTACAGCATTTTTAAATCACAAGGGGTGCAGTATTTATTCAAGAAGAAATGTGTGAGTCAAAATACAGTTTAATTTCAATAACGTGGTGCTGCAGCGTTGTCCTGGCCTGCACATCATGTTCTACGAACTTAAAAAACATCTTTGTTTGGTACAGATCCCTGCAAATATCACAGCATAACCTGTTTATATGTTTTGCAATGAAAATAAGCAAAATTATGCAAAAAATAATCATTCCCTCTGATATCAAAAATTATATTGCAATTGCAATATCAGTCCAAATGTTCGCAATTAGATATTGTTTCATAGTCATGCAGCCCTATTCCAGGTGTAAATCAAAGCAATGCATTAGAAGTCATAAAAACTTAGATTTTAGTTGTACATGTAAGCTTAAAATGATATAAGGTCAACCAAGACATATTTCTTAAGGGCTACATATTATTTGTGCTTTGGACAGGTAGTTTTATTTGATTATGCAGCAGAAAATTCTGTAGTTCATTTTATTTGTTATTTATATAGTTTGTTGTATTCATTATCCATCACTGCTAATGCTTTGCAGGGTTGGGAGGTGCTGGTGCCAATCACAGCTAACACTGGGCGAGGGCAGGCTACACTCTGGACAAGTCACCAGCTCATCACAGGGCTGACATGTAAAGACAAACAACCATTTATGCTCACAGTCACACCTACAGGCAACCTAGAGTCACCAATTAACCTGCATGTCTTTAGACTCTGGGAGGAACCGGAGATCTGAAGAGAACCCATGCAGACACATGAGAACATGCAAACTCCACACAGAAAGGCCCCCCTCCCAGCCGGGTATCGAACCCAGGACATTCTTGCTATGAGGCACTAAGCCACACTGCTGCCCTACAGTTTTAATCATCTCATTACCCCTTATTATATGATTATGGTTGTTAGGAACCACTTCCTTAATTCAAATTCTCACAAAAATAGACAAGATTTAAAAGAAATTGTGGCTTGTACTTAAAAAAAAAACACTTTAGCCTTTACTAGAAGCAATTTAATGAGCAAAAAAGTAATACAGACCTTCAGTGTTTCCATAATATATCTGCTCACTGGCCTGTGAGAAGAAAGAAAAGAAGGTTTGAACCAGTCTATCTGTCTCTCTGGTAGCATGCAGTAAATTTTAGTTACTCCTCTTTGCTCTAACACCACAGCCATCTCGCTCTCTGGACCCTGTGGTGTTGATTCTGGAGTCGGGGCAGAAATAAAGCAGATGCCAGCTTGGAGGTAGACATGCAGAGTCTGCTCACCCTCAGGATGCCCTCATGCATGAAGGTGTCTCCCCCAGGAAGGACGCCCTCGAGCTCCTCCAGGCCTTTGCGAATCCGCTCCCTGAGCAGACATACAGAAGACCAGGTAATGCAAACTGTTGATAATGCAGCCTAATTGAAAATATTTACTTTGTCAGATTCACTTGTGAACATACTTTTGAGTACAGCCAGACAGTGGGAGAATAATGGCTTCCATAAGTGCAGCATTGTGTTACAGAGGCATGAATTGAAACAATATTGGTGTGTATTGGCTGAAGAAACTGTCACGCAGTTAGGGAGGAAATGAGCCCTTTGTAGAAAAAGATATGAGGGAAGCAGTGAAACAGTGAAAAGATTTTGTTGCTGCAGAGAGACACTCTGCTGAGAAAAAATCTGTTTCCCACAACGTGTCAAAAACTACATGATGAAGTGGTTGTCCAGACCGACGACACTTTAGACACAGGGAAGGAAAGTATCTGTCTGGAATCTCTGTTTTGTCATAAAAAATCAGAGGGATCATAACTGTGTGTGACCTGTGTCCAGATCTGGTATTACACTCATTCCTTTCAGCTGGACGATAGAAACTAAAAGGATTAAAAGCAGCGATGGAGGATCTGCACCCACCTGTCTTCTGTCAGGCTCATTAGGATCCTTCCCTCAGTGGAAAACACAATGAAGGACATCCGCAACTGTGGGCTGAGGCAAAGAGAAGAGAAATATATTCTCTGTTAGATCAGTAATTTTTTCCTGTTCCATGTTTTCCCACAGACATTAGTTCTCATAGTTATGGGTTTTTCTTTTTACCTTATGAATTTATGAGCTAGATGTTCGACAAAGTGGTAGATTTCAGTCCAGTGATTCTGCACGCTTCCAGATCTGAGAAGAGAAAAGCCAAAATAATGTGAGGTTGTCTTTTTCAACTGCTGCTGCACATCTAAAACACATGACCTCTCCTATGTGCAACCGTTTCAGTGTAATCAAATTATCAAGAGGTGGACAGAGTTTGAGAAACTGGGCCCCTGGGCACAGACACAAAAAAGGATTTTCCCACCGGTCATGCATAGGTGCAACAACCCTGGACTAAGAGACACAAAATAACTACAAATAGAAAGCCTCTGTTAAAGTCTCTTTGTAGTTGTTTGTGTCCTTTTGAGGTTGTTTTGTCTTGTTTTGTTTATCATTGTAGTAGTTTTGGGTCTTGTGTCTCTTTATTATTTATTGTTTTGTCTTTCCTTGTGTTGATTTGTGTGTTTTTGTGGCAGTTTGTTGTCATTTTGTGTGTCTTTGTTGTTGTTTGGGTCTCCTTGTGGTTGTTTTGTGTTAATTTGTGTTGTAGTTTTGGGTCTCTGAGATCTTTTAGTGTGTCTTTTTTAGTAGGTAATTTTGTTTATCTTTATCATTTATTGTTTTTATTGTTTTTCTTTGTAGATGTTTAGTTGGTTGGTTGTGTCTTGTGGTCTTTTTGTGCTATTATGCTTGTTGTTGTTAGGATTGTCCATCTTTGTGGTAACTTTGCATCTCATTTTCATTGTTTTGTTTTACCTTGTAGTTGTTTTGTGTCCTTTGTAGTTTTGCTTATATGTAGTTGTATCTCCTTGTAGTTATTTTGTGTCTCTTTGCAGTGGTTTAGTGTCTCTCCAGTCATTTTTTATGTGTACTTGTGTTTTTTTGTAGTTGTTTTAAGGTCGTTTTTTTCATTTCTCTAAGGCCATTTTGCACTTCTTTGTAGTCATTCTGAATCTTTGCCCCTGGTCCTCTGCCCAGTAGGTCAGTACTCCATCCACCATATAGACTTCTGTAGGTAAAGGGTGAATAGAGAGAGCCTGCAGAATAACTCTGTATGATTGAATACTCTTGGCAGCATTCTGCATAATTTTAAAATGTCTTTCATTACAACTGTGTTTTAATAACCCCACATTCCCCTAAATCATTGCTTTAAACACCTATGTTTCCATTGTTACCATGACACAAGTCCCAGCACAAACAGCCAGCCAACGGTCTGACATTGGTACATCTGGATGTAATGGAGAAAGGGCAGAGCAGACACAGAGAGAAGAGATCAGGCAAATACGGGAAGAGGACAGTGAGGGCAGATAGAGGACATCACTGCTAAGTGCAGAGCGCAACAAAAATCCCACCAGGAGAAGAGATGGTAAAAAGAAAGTGAAAGAAACAGCTAATGCAGTGAATTGATGCCTGAAAATAAATACTGCCACGTCACAGATGTAATGTTAGTCTGTGGCATTAAAACATGGCTCATCCTAACAATTACTCTCTATTACACAAAACTGCCAAATATCTCCTCAGAGACGTAGCAGTATGCCTGGAGTTGGCAATGAATCGTATTGTCGGTCAGCTGGAGAATCCATCAGCATCTCTGGAGGGAGAACTACAGAGAGAGGACGAAGCTCCTCCAGATAACAAAAACGATTAGTTGAATAAATGCTGTTGACCTAGTTGGAAAACATTTTGTTTTCTTGTAAAGTAAAAATGTAAAAACAAGTGGTTTGCAATGTTTAGGTAAGTAGTCAGTCCAAAGGCAACAGTCTGGATAAGTTAACGGACAGGACAGCTGTATGTATGTTTGTCTATAGTATAAAGAGCTTTCCCTACAAGACCCAGACAGGAAAATTCTGATACTGACCCCTTTAAAGAACAGTAACCGGTTTTCATTTGGCTGACTCTGCAAATGAGATTTCTCGGTTCCTGTTTGGCTTTATTTGTATAGCAAAGTTAAGTTGAAATGATAAGAAATTAAAAGAAACCACATCTTGCTCCATCAAAATGTTACTGATATGATCATGTAAATGTTTAATGACATGACTTTACTCTGGTGCCCATGTGGGCTAAAAGCAAACACTGGATTCACCCAAAAACAGGTTAGATAAACATTTAAATTGTTTCTAAATCAAGACCAGTGCATCCACAAGACTTTGCAGGAAATCCAAACATCCTGTGTCCTACTTGAGACACACGCATCAGAACTCCAAGAAGATTAGACAATTTAAGAATACAGATCATTTATGCACTTGATTGGGAGGATTTCTAGATAAAAACCACCTCACATGTTGTATGCTTTGGTATTGAGAATGAACACCAAACACAACACAGTCCGCTACAGTGTTTTAAGTCTGCACAGCCTGCAGCTGACTGATGAATGGGAGAAGACCCAACAAACCAATAATCATCGCCAGCTGTTACATATGCCAAGCTGAAACGTAGGGCAATGCATCATCAGTCCATCATACATTTCCTGCATGACAAGACACTAGGGGGCGTAATGATAATAGATGTTAGGATGACATCATGAAAACATTTTTGGCAGACCATGATGGGAGAAGCACAAGAAAATATAACAATGCATGTCTATTTTGTGCAGCAATATGCTTTCATGATGATGCATACTGATGCACTGTGATACCAAAAGCTATCGGCAGAGACAGGTGAAATATTCAATTCAAGTTCACGACAGTCACCGGAGGTACGTACAATGCAAGGTAACAAAATCTCAAATTTAAAAATGATATATTAGTTTCTTGTAGACTTTAACAAGAAGTGTCAACAGAAACCATCCAATTCATTCATTCTAAATGTGTCAGGTGATGTGTGTCAGGAAACTCACTTGTCCAAAACAAAGTAAAGATCAAAGCCTCCAAAGCATGAGGACGATCCGGCCTGCCTCCTGTCCTGGTTCGGTCCAACATTCCCAGCAACAAGAACAACCAGCACAGTACCAAACAGCACAGGAAACCAGGAGCTTCTACACCAGCATTGAGGCATTACTCCAGCTGAAGAAAATCTCACACAGATGAAAAATCTCTTTCAGTGCAGAAAAACTTGCAGAGTTAATCCTCCTCTCAGATTCTTCTTTCAATCCCAGACAGGCGTCTTCAGCATGGAAAAAAGTGATAATCCAAGAGAGGGCAGTGAGTGCAACTCACAGGTTGAAGTTGAGGGGAGAGAGAAAGCATGAGTGTTGTGGGTCTCACTGTTGTTGGGACCCTCTCATCACTGGATCCAGCAGAGCATGCACACCGCGGGGGAGAGCTCCACCACCAGCCACTGGAACTGTTTGTGGTCCCTGACAAGGCCATGCAACAGAGAGAGAGAGCCTCAGACACTGGATGTCTAACTCTGCAGAACTCTCTTTGTATTCTCTCTCTTTCTCTCTCACTCACTCACTCTCTCCCCCTCTTTGTGGAGAGGAAGAAAATGATGAAGACAATATGTGGAAACACCAGAATCTCCTGGTATGTGCTGTGCTGCCACCTAGTGGCAATAAGCAATATTAAAAACTAATGGTTCCTAACCTTAATTCTAAGGAACTCCCTCTCAATTTGTTGAACAAACTTAAGGCCCATGACAAAGTGATTTGCTTTATTGATATTTCATTTTATCATTAGTGCATAACAATAACATCAAATAACTGATAAACTTTCTCCTAATAGTGAACAAAAGACCTGCAGGAAGTTTGTGTGAAACAATTAATTTTTATACAATTCTCTTGAAGATTTTTTTTTTCCTTCTATGGCTATGGTTCTTCTAACTCACTGGTTGTTTTCACTGCATATTTTCTAATGCAGACTGAACCTGTTTGACAAAAGTTGAACTCTGTGCATATTCAGCTCCTCTGTTATGTGTGTTAATTTTTACCTATTCACTCATTTTTTAACTATTTAACTTATTTTTATGATCCTTGTCCTCTGATTATATGCAACAGTGCACTTCTATCTGACACTGTTCACTGTCCTATTATTATTATTGTTATTAGTAGTGCTATGTGTTGAATGTTTTATTGTGTTTGAATGTTTTTTGTGTGAAGAAAGCCTTCTCACTGACTGCAACCCAAATCTACTCTCAGGTACAATAAAGTTACCTTGACCTTGACTTTACTTTTATCCTGTGAATTTTTTCACTTTTCTCTACACAAATGATTGAAAGCCTTAGATATCAGTAAAATAAAGTCAGTGTACTCCCCTTTAATTCGAGTAGGCCTTGTGATCCCCTTGAAGTTCTGGTAACTTTTCTTTTACTCATCGAAAAAACAAACATGAAAATAGTGGAACATTTACTGCAATACTAAAATAACACAATTATAGCTGCTGTGGAACAATAACTGTGACTGTAAGTTATATGGTTGAAGAAGGGTGAGGAAGAGGAGAAACAGAAGGATCTGACAGCAGAACCGACCTGACAAAAATGATCAACAAACCTCAAAGCCATTTGTCTCAAATTTGCTGAGCACAAAGCCTGAGCAGTTATTGAAAGTTTATTCTTCATCACAACATCATCACTACATTAATTATCTTCCTTAATTAACTGTTTGACCAACATTAAACGGTGGTTAAGTGACAACTACTTAAAACAGAAACACTAGTCATCGCCCCTGAGAGAAGTATTCCTCTGATTAAGCAGCATATCGATGCTTTAGGCTCATCTGTCCAGCCAGGCAGGAATTTAGGTATTGTTTTGGATTCAGCAATGTCCTTGGAGCATCACTCCAAACAGTTAATTAGAAACTGCTTCTTCCATCACAGGAACACATCTAAACTTAGAACTCTGGTGTCAAAGGCAGAACTGGAAATGATCATTCAGGCTTTCATCTCGTTTAGACTACTGTAACAGTCTTTTTACTTGTCTGAATAAGAAGGAGCTTGTCCGTCTCCAAGCTGTTCAGAACTCCGCTGCAAGGCTTTTAACTCGCACAAGCAAAAGAGCACACATCACACCTGTTTTAGCTTCCCTTCACTGGTTACCAGTTAATTTTAGAATTCATTTTAAGATTTTGATCCTTACTTTTTGAGCCTTGCATGGACAAGCTCCTTCTTACATCTCTGACCCGATACATTCTCATACTGCCACCTGCAGTCTGAGATCATCAGGTCAGAAGCTGCTTGTGGTCCCACACACCCGCTTTAAGACCCGAGGGGATCGTTCCTTTCAAGTGGTAGCATCCAGACTATGGAATGCACTGCCTCTCTCTTTGTGTTGCTCAAATTCTGTTGATGTTTTTAAAAAGCAGTTGAAGACCTGTTTATTCAAATGGGCTTTTAGTTAGACGAGGGTTTATGGCTTTCTGAATCTTTGTTTTATGAATCCCCATTGTGTTTCTTTGTCTTGTCTTTGCTATTGTTGTATGTCTTTTACTGTTTATGTATTGTGAAGCACTTTGTAATTAATATCTGTGAAAGGTGCTATATAAATAAACCTCACTTACTTACTTACTATTTACAGCCTTTACAGACAAGAGCATATCATGATGATGTGAGAAACCACAGATGGCTCTACACATTATGACTTAGGCGGCAGGGTTGCATTTAAAGTCAAACTCATGTAAAATACACAAACATACACAAAAAAACAACATCAAAGTCTTCATTTAGTCAAATTTTTTGAAAAGTTATACTTTTAATCTAGACAACATAGAGGTGTCTGTAATTTATTGGACAGATAAAGTGCT
>JAQFJA010000022.1:25896958-25922941 GCA_029874485.1 Naso brachycentron
CAAAGGATTAAAAAACTCATTCCCGTACCAGACATGATGGAAATGTGCATTGATTGAAGAGAGCAGTGCAGTAACACTGAAGTAATGCCATCTATTTAGGAAGTTAACCAGTGGAAAATTCCTTAGTTTGCAGAACTGCAAACTTGGCAGCGTCCCAGGAAGTCATTTAAGTCTCTAACAACCCACTCAGATTAGATCCACTCATTTTCAAAATGAAAAATAGATGAGAACCAGTCGCACTCATTGTCTGCTCCGCTTACATGATAATCATAAAAGCAGTGACTGGCTTAGCGTGTATGTATGCATTCATTTATGAAGCAGACATCTTAATCTATGTAAGACTCTATTGACAGGATTGTCCGCCTGTTGTGCACGTCCAAGCCTTGGATGCACGCTTTGCGTTTGAGCGTTTGTGTGCCTGTTTGCTATGGTCTCAGCTGCAGACAGGGCGACCTGAAAAACACTCCTTCCTGTCTTGTCCTCTCTTATGCAAGTGGTTTTGTCGTTCCCCCGGTTCTCTGCTCTGACTGGCTCACACACTTTACACAGACTGTAGGTCATTCACCTCGTGCCAAGGGAAAGCGCGGGTGGAAGGTTGAGGGCAGGCCAGTCGGGCTGTGCCTCAGCAGCCCAGGTGAAGTGAGTGCAGGCCATTCACAAGGGGACTCGCTGGGTTATCCACAATCTGCCTGCTGCCTCTGAAGAATGTGTTGCTGTCAACAGAGTCTTACGCCATATCTGTCACAACACAAAGTCTGGCCTTGACAGTAATTCAGCCATTTATAATACAACAGCCTAATTATATTTGATGCCAAAGTTTCCAAGGTTTACGTTCTCCTGAGTCCATTTTTATTCACAAAAGTGTCACTCACCTGATCTTAAGGCCTCTGAAAGCCACTGCGGGATCCACCACATGATGATAACTCACCACAGTCACTCAGTGTGTTTCAGTAATGTAAGGAAAAGTTAATGTATTGTGTTAGCAGACTTAAAATGGCCTCTTAAAATACATGTAAACGTTGTAGTTAAGACTGAAATTGCACTAAGTCCTATTTCTCAGAGTCTGACTAACACACCAAGATAATTTCCTCTTGCACGGATACGCCTCAATCGGCCCCCAGTGGGCCTCTGCATTCTGCACATGCTCCATAGTTCATGTAGTGATCTTTGACCTGGAAGTCAAACAGTATAAATTTGTAGAAGAAAGGCGGGCAGAAAACAAGAAGAAGATATCGACATGGCAGGTGCTCGAGCGAGAACCACACATTTCTGAACAGACGAGGAGAAAAGTTGATGGTGTGTCAGCTAAAAGAGTAAAATATGTGTAAGTATATGTAAAAAATATGTTTTTAAAAAAAGAAACACAGCGGGGAGGCTTTCCTCTTACTAACTCCTTTGTTGCTTGTTTGGTATGTTACATAATATGTCAACCAGAAAAAGCTCCAATAACAACCAGCTGAAAGGGAGCATATCGCCACCTACTGCAACGGAGTGGGACATACTTCCCTCAGTAAAGTGACTCTCCCTCGGTTCTTTTACACTGGGTCAGGTATACAGGAATATAGGTGACAAGTACTCCAATTAAATGGCCTAACTGTACATGTAAATGCAATGACTGTGCATGAGAGGTTTATAATTTGATGCTCTTCTTATAAGCATCCACATTAATTTTAATTAACACCAAGTTGTACGTAGTGTTGACTGAGTGTTTTGTGAATTTCCTCCTTCACTGAAACTTGGCATCTTTGGATTTTGCTCTTCCGAGTCTCTGAAAGTGGCAGCTGACAGTCACACATTTAGCTCTGTCCCTTAGTCCTGCTCTGGCTGGCTGTTGAACCTAATGATTGGGCCTTTAAGCAACACTTAAGCAGATGCTTTCTTTTATCATGCATTTCAGGCTGTATAGCCGAGCTCACACTGGGTGTTTTTTTTTTACATTACAGGACCCCTGCCACTTCTCTCTCTGCAGGGTTCAGCTGATTAGGGAGCCAATCTATTGGCATGATCTCGGTGCGTTAGTTGGAACAATATGTTTGTTGTCCGAGCTAAGTAATAACTAATCTTGCATTACATTAATACCAGCCTAGCTGGGTATGCAGCCTATGTAACAAGAAACGCTATGGTAGAGCTCATTCAAATCACTCAAAGGATGCCCAATTAGCCCACCATAATAAACAGCTTAGCAGTCACTTCTGTATTATCCACAGTTTGTTTTTTCCATGTTATTCATCAGTGCCATGTTGCCGTTCATCAACAAGGATTGTTTTTCTGTTTTCTCCACCTCTAGTGAGTGCTTGTGGTGTTTTCTAAGGCTATTATTTATGGAAAGTGTTGAGGGTTGAAGATATCCTCCAGATTTAGTTCCTCCACAAACCCATTTAAAGTTTGCTTTGGTCATCTGTTCTGAGAAAACCTGCTCTTCCCTCACACCAGACTGTGTGTGTGTGTGTGTGAGAGAGAGAGAGAGAGAGAGAGAGAGAGAGAGTCTGCTGTTCAAACCAGAAATATGAAGTCTGGATGGTCAAAATAAGTTTTGTCAAAGGTGAAAATCCCTGCCGTCAAGCCATGAATTATTCATCCATGAAGGGAGCTCAAACGCTTCGTATCGGCGACATTGAAAAAGACAAATGGCTGGCGAGCTGATGAGTCATTACGGGGGGTTCGACTGGCTGTGGGGTATATCAGTAATCATTTGCAAGGATGAGCTGGGAAATCCAATCTGCTAATGGGCTTGATGGAGTGTGAAATGTTAAAGGGGAGGCAGCCTCTTGCTGTGTGCCCTTTGCATCTGATGCCGCTCTCATTTTGTCAAGACTGATGCTGCAGCGCGGCGACACTAACTCAGTCCTGATCTTGTCTGTAGCTGATGAGACTTCAGGCTTTTATTGGAAAATAATTACTTGAATCTCAGGCTGTAGCTTGAGTCTCTCTTCTAATTATACCTTAGTTAACTTTTTGAAATGAGCAGAGTGCAGATAAGTAGAGATTTTTTCCTCTCTTGCCTGGAGCTCAAATTGCAGCTCTAGGAAATGTCAAGGTAAGCATTTGCTGAAGAAATAACAGCTGGTGTTGTTTTTACAGGGGAGAGAGGTACCATTACATGACAACAGGCCTGCATAATGTAATTCATCATTCCTTAATTAGGATAAAGCTTTTTTTTCTTCTTTTTCTTTTTGTCTTGATATTCATGTTGCACAGACTTTGCAACATTACTACTTTTTTCCATGCAGTGTTTAGGGAGACAGCAGCTGTACTGGCCAGCATGTGGCAGAAAGGGCTGGTACAGAATAAAACCTGAAAAGTGATTACACTGTCATTAGATGGTAATCACCGTAATGCAATATACTATTGGCCTCTATTGGAATTCAAATGCAGCGTTTGTTTCCAAACACAGGCAGTGAAAGGCGGTGCCAGGGTATTGTGATGCATTGCAGGCTTACATATTGGCCAGGCTTTCTCATCCCTCATCATTGGGTCTTGTAAAGACTGTCTAAACGTCTATGAGCACAGCGAGGAGCAAACCGTGGCCTCGCAGCGGAGATGGCCTTCTAAATATAGGCCGGTGTTAGTGTCTGTTTGGGCTTAGTATTGATGTTTGTGCAGGTTTCAGTGGCAGATGTCGTGGTCTGGTATTCACGGAAGGAGATTTATGGGAATAGTCCTGCAGTATTTGACACCGCAGCACGGGAGGTCGAGGTTAGGGCATTACACGAATCAATGGGATTAATTTGATTGAGATCTAATGTGTAATCTGACTGGCTATGCTGATTGATGGGGCAGTCTGAGATGAGAAGGATTATGATGGTTTAGATTAACTAAAAAATCCGATGGCAGCGAGGGAGTTTGGTCTTTATCACACGACAGATATGTTCAGTCCGACATTTCATTAATAGATTCAGTTTAATATCAGTTGTTTGGGTGATACACACACCCATAGATGGATTTGCACTTAAACCAGCATTCCTTTTTTGCAGTTTTCTCCAATTAAAGATGCACATATTAGCAAGAACAGCAATTAAACTATTACCTAACTATTCTGCACAGATATTAGTATAATAACTGCAGCTGCTGTCATTACGGTAATGAATAATGTTTGGGAAGAGATGCAGCAATGTGCCATCTGCCACACTCACTGGGTTTTAATCTACAGTGCAACACACGAGTCTCTCTGTGTTTGCTCTTTGTATCATTACAGCACTCTGTCTCTAGATGAGTTTATCACCTTTCTCCATAGCCTGTCCTCAATCCTAGCTCAGAGTTGTGTACAAAGGATTCTTAAAACCGTGTGTCTGTAGATAATTAAAGCCAGGAGACAAGGGGATTAATTCACAATCCCAGCGAGTCTTTCCATAAACCTGCAACAGCGTCTCCAGGACGACTGCTGTGCCCGGGGGAAATGAGTCCTAATGCTGCCGGGTCGTGCATTTGCTCACTTCAATCCCCACTGTTGTCTGAGAAC
Organism: Naso brachycentron; assembly: GCA_029874485.1. NCBI lineage: Eukaryota > Metazoa > Chordata > Actinopteri > Acanthuriformes > Acanthuridae > Naso > Naso brachycentron. The sequence goes on from JAQFJA010000022.1 coordinate 25,901,418, forward strand.
AATGACACTGCGGATTAAGCGGCCTGTCTTCAGCACAGTGCTGGATGATTGGGCAGAGTGCACGGCCCTCTGTGAACCTCTCGGGGGTTGGAGAAAACCTGCACCTTGTTATTTGGCCACAGCTCCTACGTAACACTGCTAATATGTACAAACTGAAAAGAAAAGAAACATCCTCAAATTGTTGCTTGATTTTCTTCAGTCAACATGGAGTGGAAAAGAGTTTTGCAGAATAGTTTGGAATACTTTTTCTCAGTTCTAAAGTCTTATATTACAGTAAGTTATTTGTTTCTTGCACTGCCTGTTCTTCTCAGCGCTCAGCCAGTTCTGAGAATCATAAAAAATGTGAAGATAAAAGAGAAAATGTCCTTCTGCAGTCAGCCTATTCATCCTATACTGCACGACAGCTGGTAGCTTCTTATCAGTGCTGTTTTTGGCAGTGTCTGTCAGTACGAGTGCTCATTCTGAGTAGTCTGTTTCGTGTCCCTGGGATTTGGAGTGAATTAGTGTTTTAGTGGTTTTTTTTGCGAGCTTAAATGAAAGGATCCCTTTGACCTGTGGAATTTAAACCTGTCCTCTGTGCGTGCCCTCACTTGCTGGCAGAGATCAACACCTTTTCTTATTGCTGTCATTAGCCTCTAATTCCAAACACAGTCCACAGTCATTCTGCTGTGCATCCTGTACGACCTGCAGGGCCGGCCTGTACCTACTTAAGCCAAATTCAGTTTGATTCTATAAAACTCTGATGAAAAAAATGCAAGCCAAGTGTTCTTTATCTGTTGTTTCTATTGTGCTCTTCATCCCCTTTTTCTTGTTTCAGACTGTGGTCAAACTTTTATTTGAGTGCGGGAGATAAAAGGTCTTTCCTGTGGATGTTTTGGTTGTGGAAAGGGAAAGAAAACTAAATAAAATCCAGTTCAGTTGTCCCAGATTCAACCCTCTTTGGAAAAATAAAGCCCAGTATATCTACACATGATGACTCATTTCAGTGTATTTCACAGTATAAGCTTTGATTAATGTTAAAATAGCCCCTTAACAGCTGAAAACTTCAAAACTAGTTTCTTCACTTTAAAATCCGCAAATTTTGTACTATTATTTTCATGAGCCATGCCTCTAGGTATTGTATCTTACCTAATTAAATCCCTGCAAGGAACTTTCATTTTGTGTTGACTGTAGCGGCGCCTGCGGACAAAAACAGTACTGCTTACTGCTTACTTAGAGATCTTGTCTAGCTTGAGATTTTGTTTTGGAGGAGAATGAAAGACACACGCCACTTATTTGCACAATATCTGTTCAGCCATAAACACAAAATATTGAAATTATCTAAAGGAAAATATCTTCCTGCTTCCAACCATGGATAGTAAAAGAGAGAACAGCAGATTAATAATGCTTGTAAACAACAAATCCTCTCTTCTGGTCTGTGTTTCATAAAGAGATTCATAGCATTTCGCTGACTGAGCAGACTGGGCAAAGTCACTGTAAAAGAGAGGATAGTAATCTATGATCTTGTTCCCGATGGTCTCATTTGCAGATGTAGGTAAGATTTGGGGCATCAGAACTAAATTTAGACTGCTTCAAAACCAGTTAAAAGTTCCTCAAAGGGACTTAAATCAGTTTTTAGATTGATGAGATAAACATTATTGTGCTGTTTAGTAGTATATTAGGTTAAGGTCAGATCTTAAGTTTTTGTAGACTGTAAATACTGTATAGAACATTCATTCTTTTAAATCTAAGCAACGTATTAATAAAAATATATTTTAAATACCATCAGCTTTGTCTCTGGGCCCCTATTCTCCAGCTTCAAAAAACTCATCAGGTTGTCCCAGTGCACATATCCTCATAATGCCTTACAGTATACAGTATATGTTCTTGCCTGTGTTTTAACCGTTTTGTGAATATACTGAATCGAAACAGTAAGGGTTGCCTCAGTTGCACCAAAGATTTACAGAATTTAACTTCTGAACACAGCCACTGTAAATCACCCCAATTAACTCTGCAGTTCAGTGGTTCTCCCGGCTTGTTAGCCTCTCCGTGTTGGTCTCCTCTCCACCGCGCAAACCTCCAAACACATGCAGAGGTCTATCATTTTCTTTCTGCTCCACATCTGCCTTCCCTATTCAGAGTTGCAGCCTTCTCTTCTCTTTCCTTCCTCTCACGTTGTCATCTCTTGTATTACAGTTGTGCCAGTCTCTTGCTCCTCTCTTCCCCTCTGCTTTCATCGAAACCCCCTGCATTCCCCCTTCCCACATCCAACCGTCTTTCGCCCCCAACCTTGCATACAAGTGGGGCAATAAATTCTAGAGACGTGCTGGTGTTTAAAGCCTGTAAAAGTGAGCACCCTGTCTCTGTGGAGAGGACACCTCACTGATCCTCCATAGAAATGGGGCATTTAGTAAGAAGAATCCCATAAAGCACATTCCTCATAAAGTGGGACTGTTTGGTTATTTTTCCCTCTCCTTGGCCTCATTAAAGAGCTATTACTTGTTCAAGGTGCCCCATATTTCTGCATTGAGGCAGTGTCAGTGTCTCACCGTGTCAGATCTGATGGCTCCCAGTAAATTTCCTGGACGCTGCAGCACACATTGTTTTGCTCAGTTAATCAGGTCACCGGTCAGGTTTCTGAGTTCATACTCTCTCTTTTCATTGCATGAACCTTCACGGGCCACGTGCAATATATTGCTTACATTTCCATCCTGTAATTTTGAGTCCAGAGGAGGCGGCGTTCCTGTTATCCAAACACAACTCTATTTCTATTTCACTGCAAGGAAAGTGTAAACAGAACAGACTCAAGAAAGCAATGAAGTTTGCATTTTTATGTGTGTAATGCTCTATTCCATCCACAAGTGCTTTGACTTGGCCTCCATGCATCCTTCACAGTCTGGGCGGCAGGAAACGCTCGAGGCAAGCGGGCGGCTCAGACTGATGCAATGTATTGTTGAGTTTCCCTGCATCCGCCTGACTTGTGCTTCTCTCTTTCTCTGTTTCAGCTGCCTTTCTGGGAGACATTGCTCTGGACGAGGAGGACCTGCGATCGTTCAAAGTGGACAGAATAATAGATTTGGCTCAGAGAACCGTCCAGACTGTTAATCACACAGACACAGGTAACAAGTAGAGAGGAAACTGCTTGAAAGATCTCAGCTTGAGGTGAAAAGTCCTCATTACAGCACGGAGGCAAAGTGTTTTGGCTTGTCACTCCAGATAAAAGCCCTGAAATGAATGAACTATTGTTCCCACATTTTGTTTCTCATTAAGGAGTAATTTTGCACACACAGACATTTTACTCTCCTAACACCGAAGCTGACAAACCACTCGGATCCTCTCCAAGTGAGAGTCGGCAGCAACACCTGTCAGATATCCGCTTTGTGTTTTTCATGAGCTCTCTTTAAATGTTTATGCCCACAACTGTCATGTTATCACCGCACGATGCACCTGTATCAGCGTGTTCGACAGCAATTGCCGGCTTTGTCAGGTTAAATGCTGTTCTTAAAATGAAAAGCAGTGTTTAAGCAGCAGCTGTGAGTCAGCGGGGACCAATCGGCTCCGTGCATGAAGCAACAAGTAGATGCACGTTGCTGTCGGTGCTTGAACGATGTTAAGTTTTTATTCATCCAACACAGTGAGCACACTGGGCAGAAGAAACATTTTACAGGATTAGAAACACTATTCAACTGCTCTTAGATCAGTTTTATTCAGATTAAACAGTAACATCTGTAGCAGGGAGTTAAAAGCAGACTCATGGTTTTAGAAGGAGATGAAATGTGTGAACACTCATCTCTGAATAGCCATTTGTCCACTTGTGTAGTGGAAAGGCTACACCAGTGTTAAAAATGGAAAATGCACTCTCAATGCAGTCGCATGAGTTCTTTTAAAGCACATCAAGCGTAGTCACAACATTTCTTCACATTTTGTTTGCATGTACCTTCCTCAAGGTTGCAAGGACAATCTTAGTTTCTTCATTGTGAACAAATATTTTTCATTTATTTTGCACAGTTTCAGTTAGGGATGCATGATATTGGATTTTTTGCCAATACCAGATATGCTGATAATTTACAACTCATTTGGCCGATAATCGATAGCGATATGACATATATGTGTACATTTTCCCCACACCTAATTGCTGAGAAGTAGTGGAATTTACATACAGCATTATTACGCAGACTCTTACCGTGTTGGCCTGTGGCAAATGCAGGCATAAAATGCAAAGCTTAAAATTATGTAATATTCATTCCTTGTGCAAAAGAGGAGAAATACTTGAACTTGCATTTTGTAAAACATGTCATATTTATTTATGACAATTGCTTTTAAACAAAACAAGTCAGATCCATCCTACTTATAACTGAATGATGCTCTCCATGAGACAATCATAACAATACCCACAACCAGGGCAGATTTGGCCTGTTTCACAAGTGACAAAGTGAGTAAGCATTAACGTCTGTCCAATAGCTGTCAATAGCTGTATGTTTAACTTCCTCTTTGTTACAGGTGTATTTGTATCTCTTTCGTTTAAAGAGCAGTGACATTGGGTTAAATACAAAGAGTGTTTGATTAGTTCATGGCTTAGTGTCGAAGAAGATGAGTTAAGCACCTTTTGTTAAATGCACATGCAGCTCAAAACTGCATGATTATACAGAAAGTTTGAAGTAAATAACTTTTGTGATATTTCTGTTTAGGCTGACTTACAAAAAGGAAAAACTCCCGCACATTGTCACACTTGCAGTAGAAGAGGAATGTAATGATGTTTCGGTCTCACAACCTTCATCAAACTGCTCTAACTGAAGCAGTCTGATGAGGGTTACTGGTCGTTTTTGTAAGTTGACCCTTAGTCTCCTCCGACACACCTGTCTTTTCTTGCTGGTGTGCAAAAGCATTGTTTCATATTTGTTTCGGGTGACTAAAATTTGTGAGTCAGCACTGCCCAGAAAATTGGCATCGTCCTTCTCACAGACGTTCAGAAATGCAGATCTGAACTTGTCCAACACCCTCAGACTATTACCTCTTCCCCAAGATGAAAAAGGAGCTCAGTGGGTGCTATTCTGATAGTGATGGGGACGTTGTCATCCTCCATCCATTTCTACAAAGAAGGGATCCATGTGCTCCATATTGCTAAACTATGTGTGTAAATGAATGAGGGCACTATACTGAAAAATATGCCTTTTTTTTTCTTTTTTCTACAATTGACTCCTGTTAGGCCATGAACTTATCAATCGACACTCATTAATACCATGATCCAAATAATAATAAAATCTGTGACTTGAAAATCTTCAGTGTCTCACTATGAATGAAGGTGCTAGATGTTATCATATTATTGTAATTAACACATCTTACACACTTTTTGTCTCTGCAGCAATCTTTCTTATCAGCTAACCGAGCAGATTTGGCTGTTATCAGACTTTTCCTCAGCACATGCACAAGCGTTCATGCTAATTGATCTTGCCAGGCTGCTAAGATTTACTTCTGCAGACTGAAATTCAACAGAACACATTGTTCCAGCAAATTTAAAATAAAAAAACTTACTGCAAACTGTGGCTCGCATGTTAATCCAATTTAGTTAGGAAAGACGAGGGCTCGTAGCTGCACAGCTTAAAGTATTGTAATGGTGCAGAATGTTCTGAAACCAGATGTACTTGTTTTTTGTTTGAAGTGAGATACTTTGGTATTAAATAACACCGTCTTAGTGAGACAAACACGTTTTACCTCGTGGTCCTCATCAGGGTCATCCCAGGTGATGTCTTACAATAAAGACGTTCTTTATGCTGCAAGTGATACTGAAGTTTTGACCTCCTTTGACCACAACCCTGATTCTAAAAATATATTAACACTTGTTTTTGAGGTATTTTATTTATTCCAAACATAAATCAAACAGAATGTAGAAATTTGCTCATCTGTTTTGACAGTGTTTCAACTTTGAGGGATTTGGAGTTCACTGTTAACCACTGAACTAGGCAGAAATCTCTTCTCCACTGTTTCTGCAGTAATCACATAAAACTCCAAAGTGAATAGAGGTCAGTGTGATAGCTAATTGTTTTAACAAATGTTAAAGGACTATACCAGTCCATTTTTTGACTTCTCACTATTAGCGGAGATCGCCCCTATCTTCTAAAAATGTTGTTAAAATCTGACGTGTATATTTTAGTAGATCTCAGAGTGCGTTGTTAGACCCCATTCACTGCCATTCATGTTGAAACAGGATATAGAAACACTATAGGACACATGAAAGTTGCCCAGTGTAGGTAATTCACCCAAGAGAGAACGTCTGCATTTATTTGGTAAAAAAATCGCTGAGTGGGAGAGAGAGGGGAGCTGCGAGCTGTTGAGGTGAAAGTTACTACGCCTGTAAAAATAGTTCCTTGTAAGTGCTGTCTTCCTAGCTCCAGTATTAGCATGGAGAGGGATTTTGACACAGACATTCTTTGAAACTTACGTTGTCACACATTTTCAGCTATGGTTTTATGATTATGGACAAAATGTAAACAAACACGATATCTCATGGATAGAGCTTTTTGGGGAAAATTGGGCGGGGTTTATGTAACCTATGGTCGATGTTGACTACAGCAACACCGGTATGGTCCCTTAAGTTAACACAGACAGAGAAAGGCTTTTATGTGCAAGGTTTTGTAGGGTTTTAATAACTTCTTTAACTTGAGATCCTTCAATCACACTTGAAAAACTGAGTGAAATCAGCTGTTTGAAAATTTATGGAGAGAAAACCTGCAGCTTTATGCAGCACAAAGTTATTTATCCCTGAATATTTAGCTCAAATAAACCTAATATTAAACAAGAATAAAAAGTTGCAGCTGCTCCAACGTCTTCCAATACACCCATTCCATCCCTTTCTTGCATTAACTGTGTCTGAAGGTGTTTTTCTATAGTTGTCAGTCTTGCTGAAGTTTCTCTCCTGCACACATGAACTAATGCTCCTGTTAAAAAGGAGGAAGAGTTTTTACTTTTTTAACAGAGAATTTTTCAATGTTTTTCAATAATGATGTAATGTAGAAGACTCATCAAAAGTCAGCATTTTTCCTTTAAATGTCACACATGCTCAAAACAGTTTTTCTCTTCAGTTCTCTTTTTATGTTTTCTGTTGAAACAGGATGTTGCTGCAGGAAATGACACACTGAAGCATCATGTCACTCCCTGATGTGATGCAGTTCTTAATTAGATTGTCTTGCATTTAAATGATGATAATTTGTTAGATATTTCACCTTGATTCAGATAGGAAGAAAAGTTCATTGTGGCACTTTTTGACAACTTGTATTTGTTAGTTATTGTCCTGATGGCAGAACATAAAAAAATATTTATTAAAACCGAAATATTTATGTTACTGAATAAAACTTTTTCATTTTTTGTCATGAGCCTGCACCACGCAGTGAGTCAATTGTGTGCTAATGTAAACACATGTACTTGACATTAATTATTACATTTTTTTTCTATAAGTGGTGTTTGTACGTCAAAAAGTTTAAATATCTCATGTCAGGTGGTAACAGTTTTATTTACTTTAATGTAAGTTCTGCCTGTTCTGCAGCATAAAGAATGCCAGCGGGTAGATTGTTCTATATGTAGTTCACACATTAGTGTTTCTCATTATAATCAGCAGGTTTAGGTGGGAGCTTAGTCTCCATGGTAACTCTGCATTTATGTGCGTTTGAGTGGCATTAAAGTGGCGAAAATTAATTTGCAAGAAGAAAGAGTTCAGCTTCAGTAAATCCATTTGTGCAAAATAATAGGAACAGTGTTATTTGAACAAATGTCTTTCTTAAGCGAGTAAATGTAATTTCCTAAATGAGAAATAATAATTAGGATTTCTCAATTGCGTCAAACTTTGAATTATGTCCTATAATTTTAGGATAAAGTCTCTTTTATCATTTGAGAGTAAAGAATGTATGCTCTTTTGAAAAATGTGGAGAAACATTTACTCCGTCAGACCCAGATATTAGTTGAATCATCAATGTTGTTTTTGTTTTGGTTTGTTTTTTCAAATTTTCAGGATCCACTAATCAGAGCAGCCAAAACAGTCAAGCTGCACGCCGGCGGAAAAGAGCCGCCACCTCCAGACCTGAGCGTGTTTGGCCTGAAGGTGTTATTCCCTATGTCATCAGTGGTAACTTTAGTGGTAAGTAACAGTTATTTACTGATGAAGAGTCACATCCTCTGCTTTTTTAATGAAGAAGATGTTTATAACATGCAAAACCCAAAGTCAACATTACATTATATGAAGTTCACCAAATCTCAAAATCCCTTTGAGGAACTGAAGCGTCTAAATTTAATACTGATGCCTCACATCTTACCTACATCAGCGAATGAGACCATCAGTGAGGAAATTGGAGATTACCATCCTGTGTTTTACAATGCCTTTGCCCGGTCTGCTCAGTCAGTTCAGCTCAGTTGCGAGCAAGATCAACTTGCTGTTCTCTTTTTTACCATCTATGGTCGGAAGCATAGATTTTTCTCCAGATATTTTCAATATTTTATGTTTATGACTGAGCTGGTAGTGTGCAAAATAAGTGGCAAGTTTCTTTCACTCTCTTCCAAAACAAATGCTTGCACTAGAAAAAATTTTTACAACAGTAAGCAGTACCGCTTTTGTCCTCAGGTACCGCTACAGTCACCACAAATTGAAAGTTCCTCGGAGGGGCTGTAAAAACATCTTTCCTCGATGCGTTTTTCAGGATATCTTGCTTCTATAATTTCCATTGAAAGGGGAAGTTGCTGCTGGAATAAAACTGTTGTGGCATCATTTTTAAATTAGGGAAAAGGTAGTGTACACACATCCAGAAAAAATGTATGCACAGGTGCAGGAAAAAAGAGGACTTGACTGCATCAAAACAGAAAAAGTTTGCACACTGTTAAGTTCCCAATATTTTATTTTACAGGCTTGCAGGTAACGTTTCAATCAACAAGATCTCCCTCAGGCCATTTTGAAATTACTAATTTTTCATTTCTTCAAAATGAAAAAAGGAAGTTTAGAAGCAGACAGACCGCTGTGAGTGTTGTCTAGTCACGTCATGTTAAAAAAGTTAAATTAGGTAGTGGAATTTATTATAATGCGTGCAAAAACTTAAAGCCTTGAAATATAAAAAAGTTAATATCTCAGTGTAACTTAACTTCCAGTAACTTTCTGTGACAATGTCTTGACGTGGTTTCCAGCAGCCCCCTTTCAATAAAATGCTGTGTGTGTGTGTGTGTGTGTGTTTGTCAGCTCCACTGATCTCACCCTCTCTGTCATCCCATTCAGGCAGCCAGCGGGCGATATTCCGCCAAGCCATGCGGCACTGGGAGAAGCACACCTGTGTGACCTTTATCGAGAGGACACAGGAGGAGAGCTACATTGTCTTCACCTACCGACCGTGTGGGTGAGTCAGTGGGGTGTTCTAGCTCCCATGTGAAGGAACTGAACAATGGTCATCCTCTGCTGCGCCCTCGTTATCTGCAGCTAATTATTTAGCGCCTAAGCACTCTTCCTTGCCTCCTGCTCGGCAGCCTTTCACCATTGTTCATCCTCTCTGTTCACAGTCTCTGTGCGAGCTGTTATTTCAGCCCCCTACAGTCCTGAGACAAACGGCCATTCACTGGCCAGGAATGCTTCCTGTGCCTCCTCATCACACTGCACCCATCACTGAGCACTTGTGTCATATATGGTTTACAGAATCGCACTTACCTGGCTTCTCCATAATTCTGTTTACAACACTCCCTTGAAGTTGGGCTCAGAGTCCACTCAGCATTTCTTCTTACTCAGATATTCAGGGGAAATACTGGCTGTGCCTCTTATTGTTGCTAAGCGACAATTGACAACCTGTGTGGACGTGCAAGGCTCTTTATTTAATGATGAAATATCTTTTAAATTAAAGCACTTGCTGCAATTGGGAAGCCAAACCAGTGCAACCTATTAATTTTAGAAAAAGAGGCCAGAGCTGTTAGGAGACGTATTAGAGAGTTTCCCAGGGGATGCACAAACCCAAAATGTTCCCATGTTTTTTAACCCCACACAGATTGAAACCACAAGCTGGAACCATTATGTCATTACACACGATGTACCTCTCCCACTGATATGTATCGTTGAACACAAACAGCTTAACAGAGAGCGGATGCAGCTCATGAAACTCAGCTTTTTCCAGCCAACTGTTGATAGCCATTTTTAGCCTGGTTACTGGCCTCTAGAGCAACAGGGATGACATTATCCACGCAGGCGGCAGCGGTTAGCAGTGGGAACGCTTGACTCTGCTGCATATTCAGCAGGCCCCATCTGTCCTGTGCAAAGTTCAAGGCGTGTCTCAGGAGGGCCTGGCTGGCCTCGCAGTAATTAGAGAGCGGCTGTCTGGCTCACAGGGCCGCGATGTGTGTGCCCGTCCTCCAGACTCCCACACTGAACCTTTCATGTCGCGCTGAGATGGAGCGCTGCAGCCAGCAGCCGGCTCCCACCGTCACTCTCAGCGTTTGCATTGGCAGACGGATGAATGAATGTCACTGCTGTATGTGTGGATGACGGGTCGCCTCGTATGGCTCTCCTGGAAAACAGACCAGAGGCTGTTAATGTTAAGATAATGTTGTTCTCATTACCAGCTCCATTATATATGAGCAGTGCTTGCTGAAATATAGGCGCTAGCAGACATTTTAGAGCTGGAGACACATTCCTCCTCCTTTCCCTTGGGAAACATGACTTTTTTTGGCCTACCTCTGTGGTTTCCACTTGCTTGTTAGTGATTTTCTTTCATTTACCAAAGCATAAAGTCTAGTCACTGTGTTTGACTTTGTTAAGACTGCCTCTGTGTGTGTGCACGCGTGTGTCTGACTGCTGATTCATAGGTGCTGCTCCTATGTGGGTCGTCGAGGTGGGGGCCCCCAGGCCATATCCATTGGGAAAAACTGCGACAAGTTTGGCATCGTGGTGCACGAGTTGGGTCATGTGATTGGATTCTGGCATGAACACACACGGCCTGACCGAGACGATCATGTCAGCATTATCAGGGACAACATCCAACCAGGTAGGAGCACAGGACCCTCAGCAATAATCTTGGAAAGCTGCTGGAAGAGACCAAATAATAAAAGTAATATAGTTGCACACACAGAAGATTGGAGCTAAGATGGTAAAAACAGAAGAAAACACTCATCCTCCGCTTGCATTTCTGTAAATCCAAATGTTTCTTGGAGTTCTGTTGCCTCACTGTTTGATACATTCTTCCGAACTGAATTCACCTTTGACATACATACATAAGGTTGCACAGTATGACTCAGATTCATATTTCAACCATACTTTCCCCTTTTTCCTCTCACAGGACAGGAGTATAACTTTTTGAAGATGGAGCCCGGGGAGGTGGACTCTCTGGGAGAAGTCTACGATTTTGACAGTATCATGCACTATGCCAGGAATACATTCTCCAGGTAGGAGCCAAGCCAAGTTCCACTGTATTCAGCCCAGACGGGAAAACTTCTCTTAGATCAAGTCAGGCCGAGCTGTTTCCCACTCTGCTGCAACCTCTTAACCCATCGTCTTGTTTTCCATCTCTGCTCACAGTGTTTTATGACCATATAGATCTGCAATGCACCAGGTCTGAGTCTATGGGCCACTGCTGAGTAATGTGGCAGGATTCCCAAAACTTGGTTAGAGGGAAGAATAAAACACGTAATTCTTCCCAATAATAAATCACTAGAAAACGAACACATAGCTTTAGGGTATCAAGTTTTAGAAAAGGCTCGCTGTTCCTAGAATGTCTGTCCTGGATCTGGAATGTTTATACAATATTTGGGCGACTTAAAGGGATAGAAACTGATTTTTGGGCCTTTCATGTTTATTAAAAAAAATAAAACCTGCAAAACTTCTATTCTGAGGACTTGCCCCTCTTGTCCTAGTTTCTTTTGGCTGGACTTTATTTTTTTGAACAGTCATCACTCACATTGCGTCGGGCTTCAGGGAGATTGGTGGAGCACTAATGTGATTTATGTAATATTTGGACAAGATTGAATTTCTTATGGCTGTATGGAGAATAATAGACTTGTGTGAGGTAACTTGTAGCAAGAAATCTGACGTGTCCGGTTCCATTTAGCTTCTTTTCCTTTCGGACCCACAGCGGATCAGAGCAGATTTATCAGCTTCGTAACAAGCAGAGTTGTTTCTTCATCGGTTTTATTTGTTTTAGCATCCAAAACTGAATCCTTTACACTTTTCACACTCAGTTACAGCTTTTCTAGCTTTAGCACCATGGCATCAGGAACACATGCTCTGAGCGGGGTTTTAAAATGATTAAAATCCAACATTTCTACAAAAAAAAAAATTAAAAGATTTGGACTACATTTTGTTTCTTACAAAAGTGAAAGCCAAGTTTTTGCAGCCATAGTAAAAGTGCCAGCTCCTTCCCACAGCCTGTTCAAATTAAAGCTGCTTCACTCCGTTCCTGCTGCTTTTGCAGCAGCAGCTCCAGTAAAGCAGCGTCGGTCCTGGGGCTGAACTGGCCCAGGAACAGCAGCTCAGCTTCCTCACAACAAATTTTTCTTCAGCCACTTGCAGAGGCGTGTGAAGCTTCTTGTAAAAGCTGTGGCTTCAACTATGAATCACCTCATTATGCTCCCAAAGGCCCTTTGAAGAGGCTTTGATGATTAGCATCATGATGTTAACCCTCGGCTACTGCACAGACTCTGCTAGAAAACTTTTCTGTATCTTCACCTTCACCTTCGTGGTACTACAAGTCTTCTGCAGCACAATTAACACCGTCATATGATAAGGAAAGGAAGAGTGGAGACCGTGTTGTTTCACTTGTACATGAAAGAAAACATGGAAATGTTCTTATGCTCCTCAGCCTCAGTAAATTCTTTAACATGACTGTAAAGGTTGAGTCAGTAATATTTGCTCATTGCGTTTGTAAAGTCAGCATTCAAATTAGGCCCAAACCAAATTTGGTATAAAATTTTGTAGGATACTTAAAACTCCTCAACTGTGAATGTGTCATACTTATAACAACACTTAAATTTGTCACCAGCTGACCTCATTCCTCACTCCCTCCTGATGCTACAGGAAGCCGCTCCAGATGTTGTGCTGTCATTCGTCCCTACACATTGGTGTTGCGGTGTCAGAGGAAGGATCTCACTAGAAAAAGCCCCATGACAAACCGAAGCAGTCTGGGCTCTTGCTCTAGTCATCTCAGGCTGTGGTTAATTGCAAATGTTATTTACCAGCTGGGTGACAGCAAAGCCAAAATAGACCTCTTGAGAGAAGTTGACTCAGATTCAGCTTCTGAATCATCAATGTAATTTCAAAAACATCACTACTTTCACTGCAGAGTGGTTTCTCGACAACCTGTTCATGTACCTATAATTATTTCCCAAGCTTTCATAGGATTATAACTCAACTTTACACAGAGTCATATAGATTGTGATCTTCCTGCGAATGTGCAGGAAATGACCCATTTCTATTTTGTGTATGAAAACTGCATTTTGACCCTCAATTTTGCTGCATAAATAAACAAAATAAGGAAATCAGTCAGCTGCAGGACAGCTATGCAGAGTTTTACCTACAGCAGGAATCATTTTGACAGCCTTCAGTAAGCCAGAATGGCTGTAATGTGAGCTACGGCATGAGGAAGCCAAAGCAAAAAAAAAAACAACGAGTGAGCCCAGGCTCTGATCATTACCACCTCACTCCGGTATGAGAACCAGCTGTTTGCTGTCCTTTTGTTCTTACGTGGCCCTCTTTGTCAGCTCTATATATATATATGAAATATATTTTGTTTTCATTTTCCGCACCATCAGCTCTCTTGTGCCCTGCGTTGCTCTCTGAGTGTATAAGCCTCTTTTGAAATCAGCTGCCTTGCTCTTGTGGCAAACAGATTCCAGGAAGCAGAGAGGGAATCTATGTCTAAACGAAGGTTGCGGCTGGGTGCAGGCCAGTGTACGGAAATGTCTGTCTGGCCCTCGTGCATCCAAACTGTAGGTCAAGAATGCACTTGCAGAATGCACACAAAAATGCTGCACTTATTTTGCAGAATTCATCACTGTTATGTGCAACATTATTCTCCAAAAAACTCCATTCACTTCATACCAAAAACAACTTTTTCCATCTGTTGGACTTTTAGCTTTCACGGAATGGAACAAAGTCCATTGCAGCTCATACATTGTTTGTATTTGAAAAAAAGAAAAAAGTTGATTTAAAGGGGCAGGTTTGATCTCATAATGGATTTCAGTGAGCTCAGCACTCAGACACAGGACATCCATTTAAGTTGCTGTCAGTCTCAGGTCGAGATTTGGACTTAACCTCATGATCTTGTAAAATTGTGGTATGCAGGGCAGGGCTGCGCTGTGTGCAGCAGGCTGTGGTGAAGTGTGTTTAAATCCCGTAATCCGCCCTGTTCTGTTTTCACTCCAGGTCTGCCTCAGTTGCTGTCCTGATTCGTGGAACTGTGTTGATCAATACGACTGTTTAGACATGAGAGAGGAATGGCTGCCGCTGCTCGGGAATGTTTCACAGAGCTGTATGAGCAGACAAGGGGCTCCTGTTAGCTTTTCACAAGTCACTCCAAGCACTTTTTCTTGAGCTCTGATTGGCTGATTTACCTGTGCCAGTGTCTTTCTTTGTTAATCTATTGTTGGCCAGTGTGTTTGCTCGGTGTTTTACAGTAAATCACCGTGGGAAGCCAGGGCCTTTGCTGCGGGTGTTGTTCGGAAGATTTCATGGCTTGTCTTGATGTTTTGCTGTGTCTCCTGGGGACACGCAGCGTTGATCCCCCCGTGCTTTTTTGTCTCGAGCGTGTTACCCGACCCACAGCCCTGCCTGCCCCCTCCTTCGCTTCAGAGATATTTTTCAGGACCGGTGCATGGAGCTGTGCCAACTCAAATAGAGACCTGCCAGTGTGCCCTTTGTCTGCTCTGACACCGGCTGGAGTGGCGTTTTTCTCCGACAGCCAGCATACGGGCTCCTGGAAGCTCACAGACAGACAGGCAGGCAGAGTCTAAACTGTTAGCTCAGGCTGCTCTGTTTGCACATGCCTGGCGTTGATAGGCATGTCACCATGGGAACGGCCAAGGAGCCAGGCCGTTGCTCGCCAATACTTAGAGAAAAATGGAGATGATAACCTAGCAACGTGTCAAGTGAGACAGTAGTGTGAAGAGCGTTTATCTGGACAAACGGCTCTGTTCTGACATTTCTTTGAAGCCACGTAAATGCTTTACCTAATCGCATTTTACAGGTTTCATTGTGGACTTCTAACAAGAAATGTGGCAGTCATTCAGGTTCCTACTTTTTACGGCTTTATGCAACTAATTTTGATTGCTCAGTGACTCTGGAGGAAGACTCAGGCTCTTAGTTTACGTCCATCTGTGGGGCAGACGTGTGAAGAATGATGGCAGAATTCAAAAACAAAACGCGTGACCCCGACCTCAAAGGGAGATTGTGATAAGTGACTGCAACCGTCCATCTGTTAAATTTTAGCTGCAGACAAGTAAAAATGAAGTCACAGAAAGAACACAGACTGGATTTTTTTTTATTTAATTTTTTTTTTTATTCACAATATGAAAAATTATAATAAATGATGTAGGATCCCCAACATACACACACACACTCTCACACACATGCACACTTTTACCCTCATGACATGACTTGTTGGTGGGAGATGCAGGAACATGTCAGTACTGAGAAAAAAGCATATTTACAGCAAAGTTCAAATGAAAAAATATATTATAAATAACTATATTATAAATAACATCACTGGTCTAATGCATCTCATTAGAAAGTGACAAGGAACCATTTTTTGTTTTTTCCAAGATGAGAGATTTGTTCTGTAAACTTCATTTTTATGCTTGTTAGTACGAGAAAGCAGGTTAGTCTGGATCAATAATAATTGTTTACACAATGCCAGAGGGATGGACTCGAGTCACACGTCTGAACTGAGTCAGACACAAGTCACAAATTTGGTGACTTTAGACTCAAACAAAAAATCAAAAAAGATTTGCAAATCGACTGCAACTTTAACACTAATGACTCGTGACTTGAGGTCTTCCTGAGGACCAAAGATCAAAAAGTATTTTCATCCAAAACTGCACCACAAATCAATTAACTTCCATAATTTCCTGAATGAAATGAATATTCTTCATTCTCACAACTCAACACTTAATTTCCCAGATCCATTTTGTTTGAATCAATCCAGCAGCACCCAATGAAGTCACAGGACAGAACAATGAACAACTAATGTCACATTATTGAACTCCAGTTGGAAAAAAATGACATCAAAGATCATTTTGTTTTCAGCAAAACTACATGTTGGTCGAGAATGCACTTGCACAATTCACAAAGAATTACAACACTTATTTTGGCAGAATTCAATACTGTACAAAAAAAAAGAAAACTGGGGGGATCTGAAAGGGCAAACAAAAACATCTGGGATGATGTAAAACATGAAACATTATACTCCGAAAAACTCCATTCATTTCAAACCTAACACAGCCTTTTTTATTTGCTGGACTTTTAGCTCTAAAGGATCTTTTTGGTAAACCGGACAAAGTCCACTCCAGCTCATGGATTGTTTGTATTTGCAAAAAAAAAGGACAGTTTCAGAAGGACAGGTTTTATCTCATAATGGATTTCAGGCAGCTCAGCTCTCAGAGACAGAACATCTGTTTCAGTTACTGTCAGTCTCAGGTTGGAGAACAGAACAATGAAGAGCCAACATTGCATTACTGAGCTCCATTTGGCAAAAGAGATGATAAATAATTTTGTTCCACTGGTGGTCAACAAAAACAATTTGCTGATCAAAAATTCAAAGATGCAACAAATTCAAATTTTATTTTACATTTGAAGTTGCACAAAAAACAGTAAGTTGAGCTCTGTTTTCAGATTGACAATGCAGTTGTTGAGAAGCACATGAGAAAAATGTGGGACTTGAGACTGGGGTGCAAAGCCTTGAGATTTACTTGGGACTAGCAGAACAGTAAGTTGGTTCCACCTCTGTGGTTATGCTCACACTGAGGTTGACAAGAAGGCCCGACTGATATATTGCTTTACAGATAATATCGACCTATATTGGCCTATTGCAGATATATCAATATCCCGTGTATGTCCTCCGATGTGCAGTGATATTAAAACTGTTTTTTTGAGCTGGAAAAAATGCTTGGACTAGTAATTTAAAATGATGTAATTATAAAGTTTATCCAGCAGAGGGCGATCCATTGTATAACTGGTAATAAGTGAAGTATTTACTGTTCAATGCACTGATGTGTCCGTAACATATCTTTGTCACATGTATTTGATAACCACATTCAAAATATTTTATATAGAATATCGACGGATACATCGGAATTTTCTTACTCCCTAATATCAGTATTGGCATCGGCCCCAAAAATCCCATATCGGTCGGGCCCTAATGGACATTCATTTAACTGGTGCCACATCTCATTGCAGTCAGTCTTACAGGCATTGCATGTTGTAACTGGAAGAAACATGGACAGATTGTATTACATGAGGGTAATCAGAAATCACAACTGTGTTGATATATTTTATGGATACAAATACATATTGTTACAGTATTTTCATCTCTGTTATATATGATTTATTATAGCCAACTCAATGAATGCCCCCTATGTCTGACTGTTTTTTTTCTCAGCCACACTGTGTTTGGCTTCATCAAGTCTGTCAGTTCTCATTCTCACTGCAGTATTTGGACACCTTTCATCATTTAGAAATGATGTCATAATCAAGTTAAGAGCAAATAAATTGCACTGATTGATGGAAAATAAGCAAACATGTTTTGTGGCATGCATGATTGCTGCAACAGTTATTAGGACTGTGTGCAAGCCGTTTGGGTTTCATGCAACATTAACATCAGTCTCTCTTGCTGAATTACAGAGGAATCTTCCTGGACACCATCCTGCCACGCTATGATGTTAACGGAGTGCGACCACCCATTGGCCAGAGAACCAGACTGAGCAAAGGAGATATCGCACAGGCACGCAAACTCTACAAATGCTCCAGTAAGACCAAAATGACAGATCCTGTCTGCTATGGGTTTTTCCGGTCTATTTTTGCATGTGTGTGCAACATAACCCTGAGAGAGAGCTCTGTAGTTTTTTCCTGCCTACTTTTGATGCAGCTCACACTGTGTGGAAATAGCCAAGCATCTACTATTGATGTGGCGTGGTGCCTTAGCTACAGCGTCCAAGACTCCTAAGCTGGGAGGAGTATAAACACTCCCCAGGGACAGAAAGTTTGTCATCACTCTTTCCCAGATAGACGTAAAAGAACAGCTGGACTCGAGAGGACAATGACTAAATGATTGCTGTAAAGACGTTCATGTCCGCACATTACAACATGTTCAATGTAAACTGTGAGGCCATACACTGAGGAGAGTTACATAAGCCTGGCTCTTTTCCGAACTGCTCACTTTGTTTATGCTTCCAGAGAGGAGACAGAGGATTTAATGCTGTTGTAAACAGAATTTATAGCATTAACAGATGTACAGTGAGAACAGCCTTCTGCTGAATGGATTTGATGTCAGACAGTTAATTGTAGGTCAGGCCAGGACAGCTGTGCTGTCAGCCTCACATTAAAGCTCAATGAATAAACACAGTGATGGTCAGCGGAGCAGGACTGGCCAGTGTGGTTTTACAGGAAGCTTTAACCTTAAATGAATGTATATGTGTGCATAAAAGCATTTTGTCTCTTTCTTCACAATGATCTCTGTCTCGTGAGGAGGGAACAGACTGGATGATGTGACACACGGTGTGGGGGATGAGATGAGGTAGTGAGTCTCCACGTGTTCTTGGAAAAAAAAAATCCTTAAAGAGCCATTCATGCGGCATTCCTGGGAGCATTTGTCATTCGATGTGTGCCCTAGTGCTTTTTTAATGGGTCAGAATGGGCAAACCTCTGCCAAGTGTTTTTACACACAACTCGCGGATCAGCGCAGCTCGTTTTTATTGCTTACACACAAACCGCGAGTGAGGCAATGAACTCAAACAGTCGAGGAAGCTGTTTTCCTTACTCCTGCTAAAAGCAGCCCAAGGTAGAGATAACACAGAGGTATTAATGAATGCAGCCACACTTCTCAAGATGGACAACTGAAGATGCAATCTCTGTCATTTCCTCTCTGTCTTAATTAAACATCTTTCCCCCACTTAGCATGAGCTGCCCTCGGCCTTTCCTTCCTCGCACACTTAGTTATTTTGCCAGTCAAACTAAGGTCGGTTTTTCACTGGCAACACGTACATAATGCATCACATCCTCCAGCGGGCCGGGTTATTTATAGTGGGCCAGGTTTATTTTCAGAGGATGCTCAGAGAAAGTGTCTCACACTCTCTACTCCTTTGTGTGATCATCATCTGGAGTCGCTGGGGGAGGGGAGGGGTGAGGCGCGGGGTTGTGGGTGAATATTACCAGCAGATGTGCCTTTGAACATAAAAGAGCTGCCCTTTACTTCACATTCGGTGTTGCGATTCAAGCATAACACCAAATGTGAGGTGCAGCGAGGTTTCAGGAGAGTTACCTCACAGCTTGTGTGTGTGTTGTATTAGCTTGATTTAGCGGTTTAGGTGTTTTCAGGCAGAGACTAATTGGCAGCACTGCTCTGCGTGTGTGTGTGTGTTTCTGTGAACAGGATGTGGGGACAGTCTGCAGGACAGCAGTGGCAACTTCTCCTCTCCCGGCTTCCCCAACGGATACTCAGCCTACATGCACTGCATCTGGAGAATATCAGTCACACCAGGGGAAAAGGTACAAGCTAATAGAATGAGACTGGTCAGCTTGGAGATACAATAAAATAAATTTCACTGACTTTTCAAGCTGATGTGGTGTCTCGGTTGCTTCTTATTTATTTGACCTTTGGCTCGAAGCCTGTCAATAATCACATTTTCTTGTTTTTTAAGATCATACTCAACTTCACCTCCATGGATCTGTACAGGAGCCACTTGTGTTGGTACGATCATGTGGAAATCCGTGATGGATACTGGAGGAAGGCTCCACTGAAAGGTCAGTTAAAACAGAAGAATTCTCTATTCAGACTGACGGCTAATTTCATTATCCATTAATTTGGTAATATGGGGCTTTTTTTTACCGTGCATTCAGTTTGAAAGCATGGCTTATTGATTTCATGTTCAGATGTCGCAATATTTTCCTGAAAACCTGCCTGTTGCCCTCAAACAGCCTCTGCTTGCACTTAGATCTGCTCTGCCTCTGTTCAGATTTATTGTTGCTTGCACCGACTTCCTGTGCTCCACCTTCAAACTTTCTCCACACTCTGCGTGTGTGAAATGACTGCTCCCAGATTTTTTGCAACAACCGTGTCAAAATTATCCAGCCAATGAAGTGCCAGGTGTAGTTTTGACCAATGAAATGACCCATCCCTCACTGTGGCTGCATTCGGTTTACTTCTTAGAACGTGGATGGCAGCAGTTGATAAACGTGGCTAAAAATTAATTGCCCAAAGAGATAGGAAAGGAAAAATAGGGGAAAAGCCCTAAAATTGTTATTTTCTCAATTAAGGGTTGACACTACAATAAAAAAAAATTAAGTTTTCCATGGGTCAAGTTTAGTGCTATGTTAAAAAAATTGATCCAGCAATATTTCACAAAATTTGTTTTCATGTTATCTGTATCGTATTATGAACCTTAACCTTAAAGTTCAGTAACACAAAAGAACACTTACGCATCTCATTTTTATACTTTTCGTGTTTCCACTGTTTCAGCGTGTCCAGTTAAATTGCAAGAGTGCACTTAAATTTCATTTGTCATTTTGATGTCACGGCAGCTACATCAGAGTGTTTGGTAATATTCCAATACCATTCAAATAAAGTGGAAAGGAAATTATGAATTAAATTGTTTTGACTCAATTTGTCAGTTATCAATATAATGAGTTGTGATGTATGAAAACTACCCAGATTGTACACAGGAACTTGTGCCTGGTTTTACATTTTCAGTGAACTATTTTGAATATCGCAATATATTGTTGTATAATCACATAGTGACCCATGTATCATAATGTGTATCGTATCATGATGTTATCGCCAATAACCAGCCCTAGTAAATTTTTTGTGATTTTAGGCTGTATTTCTTCTGTAATAAGTCTTCTTTCCAAATAGTTGAACAAAAATGTCCCAAATCTGCACTTTAGCTGTTTATTTTAGTAAAGATTTCTGTTTCAGAGACCTTTAAAAGTTGTTGCATATTAGAAGATGACCTAATTTGTAAATGGAAAATATTATATTATTTGTAATGTAAACTTGTAATACAAAAAGTAATTGTCTCATTTTTGTCTGAATATTAATGGAATTTTACAGCGTAGACGTCTTCCCCCTTTTTCTCAGGGCCATAAATTACACTTTCAGCAACCTTTGCAAAGTTTAGGTTCTAAAAATGTGGCAAAAACAGATTTTTTCATGGCTGTTGACAGTTTTCATGATTTATGGAGTATTAAAAAGAGATATCTCAAATTTCCCATGTAAAAACCTTTGACTCTAATACGTCAGCACAGACCCTGGTGTTATTGATTGTTCAGATTTCTTATCTCGAAATGAATCATATCTAGTGCATATTTGATTCGATAATACATTTACATATTT
>JAQFJA010000022.1:25943545-25954108 GCA_029874485.1 Naso brachycentron
TGCACTGTCCCTGAAAAATAAACCAATAAAAAAGAAAAAAATAAATTTCACTTTAGTATAATCCACTGCGGGTCTAAAATTTGTGATTCTCTGCCAGCATATGCTTAAAATTTGTCTTTACACCAGTTCAAAAAAAGCCCTAAAATCACTTCTTCTGTCCAGTCAATACTTTATAAACTTGGTCCTGTCTATGTCTTCGTTCACCCTCATGATTATAGGCTTTTTGTGAATACTGCTGGTTTTACTGCCCTGTAATTATTTGTTGTTAGTTGTTTTCACTTAAATCTTTCTTGTCTTATATAATCTTAAAATTAAGTCACGAGAATAGTTTCTTATACTGATAACAATGGTGTTTCTGCTTACTCCTGTGATTAACTAAGTGCGTGTTTAAGTAACCGTGATGACTAATTTTTTGAATTAATGAAACAGATGGTGTTTAAAGGAAGAATTAATGCCTAGAAAAGTCTTTGTCTACTAAAATGTTATAAATTTAAAGGATTTTCATAACTGTTGATGTAATTACTACCTGCAGAATGCCACTTTTCAAGCCCCTGGAAGGTTTTGGGTGATTCTCCTCCACTTTTCTTTTTAATGATGCATTGTATATTCTTGTTTTGTTTTTATATGTGGAAATAAAAAAATGAAATGAAATAATTCAAAATCCCCATGAGTACTCAGAGGTTAGAACAAAACTCACCTAGCACGGCTTTTCGTTGCTCCACAGCTGGCTCGGCCACAAGGTGCTTCAGGGCCCACTGGAGATTTGTGCTAACCACACCCACATGCCGCTGCCCTGGAGGGGACAGAGATGTCTCCACTGACAGGGAAATAATGGCTGCATCACCGTCTGCGTCACAGGAGCCTGGCCGACACAGAGACAGAGACAGGGGCTTAGTGGTGCTCGGACAGCAGCGTTTTACAGCCTGGATTCATTCCCTTGTCCCATTATTCCCCCATCACTCAATCAGTGCTAGAACGATAATAATCTCACCTGGCTCCATCTCCACCGACAGAAGTGCCACATCATCGTCCTCATCTGACAAAGGGCTGTGGCTCGCTGACAGGCGGGAAAACAGCTTCCAGCTACAGAGGGAGGAAGAAGTTTAGGAGGAGAGACAGCTGAAGGGATTACATCTCGCCTGTGGTGTCGCACAGCATGCACAAATAACATCACACAGAAGTTAAAGAAAGAAAACGCCTTACCAACTCAGCCAGGCATGTTCCTGAGACTCCACACACTCTGTCCAAACACACAGGGCAGCTGGCATCAGAATGGACACCCAGAGCCAGCAGCAGCTGACAATGAGGGCCATGAAAAGGCCGAAGTCGTGCACGGCTGGGATCTAAGTGTCAGTGAAATGAGGCACAGTGTAAAGGACCTTGAAACATTCAATTTGTGCTTATCGCATGAAAATGGCTGTCTGCTGAGAGAGGCACTTCTATTCATCCATAGCAGGAGAGCCATTTACACTTCCTGTACAGATCCTATTAAATGCTGCATTTCTCTTCTCTGGTTACCTGAGAGAAGGTGTTAGCAGCATATGCAGCCGCAGTGGTGAAGGAGGTGAGGAAAGTGGCTCTGCCAGCTGTTTTGATGGTGTAGATCATTCGCTGCTGCGGCTGACGCAGATGAGAGGCCTGTCTGAAGGTGCTGATGAACACAAAGACATCATCCACCCCTGAGCAACAGTGAGAGAACAGAAGAGATGCCTCATTATATATTCTGATAAATGAAGAGTAATATATGTGTTTTTTCAACCTTCAAATTCACAGTATTTAATTTCTGCCTCTAGAGATCTCTCAATAAAAACAAAAGACGTTGTTTGATGTTGTCGTGAAGTTGCATGGGATCATGGGAGTTGTTGTCGTAATTTTTAAACAACCAGCATTGCCAATGAAAAGTGCTCAGACTGAAACGTTCATGGATGAGGTATTCAAGTTACTCTCACTGACTTTCTACCTCAATCTTTGACGCATCACTGTGAGCGAGGAAAGCTGGTATGAAACGGATACCTTGAACATATTCACAGATTTCTCTGGATTTGAACATTGTTGGAAACATTTAAATGACCATTCCAGTCTGTTTTTAACTTTTCAACATTAGGAGAGATCACTCCTATCTTCCACAAAATTGTTGAAATTTGTCCATGTGTATACTTTAGTACATCTCAGACTTCATTTTTAAACCTCATTTACTGCCATCCATGTTGAAACAGGATATAGAAACACCATAGGACACGTGCAAGTTGCTAGGTAAGTGTAATTCACCGTTCTGAAGAGAATGTCTGCGTTTATTTGGTCAAAAACTGCTAAAGTTATTATGCCTGGAAAAATAGCTCCTTACAAGTGCTGCCCTCCTAGTTCGAATATTAGCATCAAGAGGGATTTTTACGCAGATGTACTTTTTAAATAACGTCACACATTGTCAGGTATTTTCTGTCACTTTAATGGAATATGGACAAATTAAACAAACACGATATCTCATATATAAAGCTATTTTGGGAAAAATTGGTGGGATTTATGCAACTTATGTGACCGATGTTGATAAAGGAAAATGATATGTAGTAACACTGGTATAGTCCTTTCATATAATCTAAGTACACAATGCAATCAAATACGTAACATAAATTTAAAATGTTACATATTTTGTCTTTTAATGAATATGCATTTATTTACCTTCCTGCTAAGAATTAGATATAACAATTAAAATATGAAGATACATATATTAGCTTAACTAATCCGCTGCCAGAGGAAGTTTTTTGTTTTGTTTTGTTTTGTTTTGTTTTTTACAGAGGCCATGCATGCTGTTTTCCCCTGTTTCTAGTCTCTTAATTCTAAATTAAGCTAACTGGCTTCCAGCTCTGACATCATATTTACCAAAAAGACACAAGTTTGGTATTAAACATCTAATTCTTCTGATTTAGCTCCCAGCAAGACAACAAATGAGAGTATTTCCCAAAATATGGAACAATTTCTGTCACAAAAAATCTGTAATTCTTTTCCCTTACCAATGCCAATAATAATAAAGGCTGCGACTCCATTGAGGATGCCCAGGTACCTCACACCAAAGACAACATGGTAAAAGAAAAGAGCCATTAAGCAGCTCAGTCCAATGCTTGCAAGTCCGAAGAAAGTCAGAAATACTGCAGAGAGACAACAGCAAGGAGCTTGTAAACATTCATGAGGTACCAAACAACTGACTTTGACAGTTGTGTCCAAATCAATGCAAGTGGAAAAAGGAATAGGTGATGCTGTACCAGAAAAGGAGGTGAGAACACAGACGAGCACAGTGATGCAGGCTCCACTGATGACAGCCAGCATCATGTCATTGTGGAAGGTGTGTCTCACCTCATCATCAAACAACTCCGTTCCCCCATAAAGCACCTTTACCTGGCTGGGAAAAGGGAAGCAGGAAACAAAATACCATCAAATATCACCTGTAGTAACCATAATAAATAGCCAGCACTGCAGTCATTCGCTCCTGACCTGGTGGACTGTTTGGCGAGGATATCTGCGTACTGGACCACAAAGTTTTTGAAGTGAGATCTTTGCTCGTCAGCTCGGTCCTGCAGGGAGTAGTAGGAAGGAAGAGGAGCTCCAAAGTGGATCTCACTGCGTAAGAGAGAGGAGGAGAGATGCTCAGGGGACAGACTCTCATCCACGTACCAGTAGAACTGTGGGTGGGTGATGGCCAGACTCAAAGAACCTGGGAATACACACACAGCAAATCAGCACTGTTAGGAAAGACTCAATACATTTCTTTATGCATAGCTTCCAGCTGTCTTTTCTGAGGACTCACCTTGAATATCAGCGAGATCTGGGCCCATACCATCATAGTATATCTTCCCTCCTCTCTCACTGGGGTAGAGGTAAGACAGGAGTGAGCTGGGTGGGGAGCAGTAGGACGGTCCCAGTGGCAGATCCCTCAACATCTCCAGAGGCTTCCAGCAAAACTGATGAAACTGCGGATGCTGCATGAGCAGACGCTCCACATGGTGAATTGTCTGCAGCCGTTCTGGGGTGAAGATGTTGCGATCTCCCTCCCCCTGAGCTACAAATACCAGCTCGATCCTCCACATAGCCTGGCTCTGCAAGTAGTAGTTGGGAGCGAACCTGCGCCTCCTAATGAGCGACAAAGTGGAGTTTCCATCCAGCAATCTCCTCTCGCCCTCCTCTGCTCGGTGATCTGAGTTCTTGTGCTTTCCAACTTGCTCCTGACCCAGGTCAGAAGCTGTCCTTTTATCTCTGCCTGCTGCAGCCCCTCTCCTCTGATCATCTCCTGCATGTAAAAGCTTATTTTGAGGAGTGGAGGACCTCATACCCTCATTATCTGTCCTGTTGAACGCTCCCTGTGTGCTCAGCCTCTCAAGCAGGAGCTCCTGCAGGGCCTCAGACGCACCATTATCTATGTCTCGCCTACGTCTGTCCCAGGACCCCAGCTGAGTCTTTACTGCAATAGCAAGGGCATCGAAGCGCTCAGCAGAGAAGTGACTGTGAACCTCAAAGGCACTGTAGGAGAGGTCTATATCCAGAGGAGGGCAGTAGAGGAGCATGTAGGCGAAAAGGGCACATGGTAGCAGGACAACTACCCCTAAAAGCACTCCACTGGCACACGGCTGTGTGTACACCCAGGCCACTGCCCTCCACAGCCCACACACCCCAGCCTCCCCTGCAAAACAGCTCCGTCCTGCTGCGTGTGCTACTCCATCCTCTTCCTCCTGCTCCTCCTCCTCATCTTCCTCTGCTCCCCAGCTGGTCTGAAACGGCAGCGGCTCGTCCTCCATATCCGTGGTGTCACCTGTCAGGGACACATGACATCACCTGATCATCACTCACTTTAAGTACCACCCCCTTTTCTCCTCGGGCAGGTGAACATGAGAGATAAATGTTCGAACTATCAGCAGCTGACACGAGCATCAGACACAATGAAGGACAAGGTAACTTTCGAAGTTGCACTGAGCGAGCAAGGACGTGAGAATTAAACCTGCCCTGGAGCAGCTGTCGACGCAGGGCTTCCACTGGCAGCTCACATGGAGAAAATTGAGGAGGGGAGACCTTTTTTTTCTCAAGGGCTTATAAGAGAAAATGGTTGGCTGAGTCCTGCTTTAAGATGCTGATCACAAGAGCTTTGGGGTGATGGAGGCTAAAAGCTGTGATTTAATTCTTCTCTCTGTCAGGCCATTATCACCTGCAGAGAATCTGCTTGTGGCCCTCTGCATATCGGCAGTCAACGATGCTGTGTGTGCCCTGCAGCAAATTAAATCATCTCACTTGTCTAATTACTGACAAGAAGAGCGTGTGGGATATTACACAGTTGCAGAATAAGAGAGGGTTTATCTCCTGTGATGGGCTGCCTTTGACTAATAGTGTCAATAGGTGCACCTTTGTGCCCACACCTCTGTACACAAGTCAGGTTTGCATTCAAGTGGCAGTGAGCCTGCTAACTGCAGCAATTTATCTATTCTCTCTCGGCCTGGGATTTAAGGTCAGCCAGGTAAGACACTGAATTTTGATAATGTTTAAAAAAGAAACCTGCGTTCAGCTCTGTCGCCAAATTGTAAATCTATCATAAAAATAAACAGTTTACAAATTATACCATTAAATTGATTTTTGTAAAAAGTGTAACCAAAAGTGTTTGAGAGACAAAACCCAGAGCTGGAAATGAACTGGATTCCAGCTGATTTATGAGATTTCTGTTTGTGTTCTTATATCTGAGGAACCCTTATTTCATGGTTCTGCAAAAGAAGAAAATGGGCTCATGCCTGCTGCAGTAAATCAGCTTGTGTGCGGTCACTGTGTCCACAAAGTCAGTCTCCAGTTCAATGATAATGGATGTGTTTCATGACCACATCATTATCAGTGTGAGCTCTATAGTTTCGCACTCTCAGAGAATTTTTAATATTCTCAGATGGCCACAGGACTTAATGTGGTTTAATGCTGGATTTTTCCTTTTTTGGGAAAGATAAGAAGGCCTGTTGGGTTGAAAAACCCAGAGCTCCACTGTGTCTAATAATCTGTGAAAAAAGGGACTATTTTGGGCCATTTTGAAACTGCACAACACTTCCTCTTATTAATCACCATGTCATCTTTCTACACAGACAAGGACACCAGTGCACTTTTTAATGGGAGACCAGCATCTGTCTACACAGTGTGAGCATCAATTGCCTCCTCTTTTAGAGCACATATTCATTAATGATGTTGGGAAACTTTGGCTTCAAGGTGTGAAAACAGAGAATGAAATATGCAATCTCGACAAAATCATCTAATTGTTCTCATTGCTAGCTTGTTTGTTTGTTTACAGGGTGTCATTTAGGGACATATTACTTGGTATTTGCACCCATCACTGGCTGTTATTTCAAAATGAGCACTATTATGTTGTTCTCTGTGATGCCATAATGTAATCCATTATTCCCCTTCTATCATTTTTCTGTTAAAACAACATCACCAGTTGTGTGACCAATCGCGCATAAAAATATGTAAGATAAACTCATGCGTTTATTGTACATAAACTGGAATGCAGTGGTGAATTTTGGCAATTAAATTACTGTAATCCTGTTACATCTCATCTCTGCTGCTCCAGCATGTTTTGATGCTGATGCTCTCATCAACAGAGGATGAGAGGAGACGCGCAGTGAAATATGCAGAGAGAAGAGAAATGGAAAAAAAGGGGGGGAAAAAAAGCTGGGGGAATGACTGTAGATACACACACACAAACACATACACGTAATACACAGCCATCACCCTTAAAACAAATGACCACAGCCTCAGATATCGGTGAAAAGAAATTGTGTTTTTCTGCTGTTTAAAATTCATTAAAAACAAAATCTGAAATAATGGAGTGTCTGCAGAGCTCCATTTTTGTGTCCGTTTCTACATCAAAACAGGCTGGTTAGTGATGCTCATGTCAGAGTCTGACAGTCTGATATGCAGATTTCATGCTCTGTGCATTATTCTAAACCCATATCCACTGTGCACCCCCACCCCCACCCCCACCCAACAGGGAGCATGCAGGTACAGTGGAGCAAAGATAACCACAGTGATGCACGACCTCAGGGACGCATCCTTTTCTCTCTTCTTGATGAGTCTGACGCTCGTTCTCATCCAAGAACATTGCACCTCATGTACAATAATCATGAGCGGAGTATAGCTGCAGAGCCCTGCGAGCGCTGCAGAGTCTGGTATAACTAATGTGTTTACAAGCTCGCACAATTGTTCATCCGAGATTAGGAGTACACAGTTGATTCAAACCCTTTGCAGGTGTGGATTGGAAAAAGCATGCAATTTGGCCTCTTGCTTTCTGTATTCATTGGAATAAAAGGTGTCTCCGATCTGCTCAGTCTATAGTAAAGCTATACCATTCTTAATAGTGAAGCTATGTTTGACTAAAAGAAAGTTTTAGGCTCAAAATTGAGACAGATAGTTGCACTGAGGCCTGAAATTAACTTCTATTTGCAGCTCCTGAGGTATGAAATCTTGTATTTATCTTTTTGAAAATCAACCTGCTCTTGTATTATGCATGCTGTGTGACTGTGTATTGGACGCCCTCGCCTTCCCTCATACAAAACTCAATTTTAAACTTTCTGTGTAGCTGTTTTTATTGAATTTTCTTTAAACAAGTGCTGCCTAGGTGGCCACACTGTACCTGTCTGCCTGTTTGAAGTGCAGCAGCTGTATCTGATGGACCGTGTTAAGCTGAAGCAGTTAACCGAGCTGCATTAGAGCTGTCTCATGTGTCGTATTCAGAGAGTTGTGAGAAGAAAAGGAGGGTGCAGCTCCGGCGGATCAGCTTTCCTGTGTATTTTCTCTCCAATAAAGACATGGATAAGATGAGTGTCAGCATTTTTACCCCTCTGGATTGTGCCTTCTAGGTGAGGTGGGAGCTCTGAGCAATCCAAACCTGCTGTGAGCCTGAACCCATCACCTATAATCATCTCTCTCTTCCTAGCTTTCGTTCATCATCCCTCACTCTCTCCCTCTTTTCCTCCCTTCAGTCTGTCTGCTTCTTCCCTACGTCTCCTTCTTGTCCACAAAGGTGAGAGATCTGTAACCTTAATGAGTAGCAGCATCTAAAAATAAACCCTTCAGTTTATCTCCTCTTCATCTCATCCAATATGGATATCTCATGCTGCCTCCTGCTCCACACACATTGAGCCCCGTGTAAACTCAGCCTGCATACCACCTCATTTACAGGGGCATTGATTTCAGCTCTAGTGCTCTATGAATATATTCCTTATGCATGAGCGCTCAGCAGTATGTTTATAGGGGACGTGCCACCAATTCTTCATGCACTGTGAATCTGGAGTCAAGTCAAACTCTCGAGATTCATTTGCACCTAACAGAGGTGTTCATTTTCTTATTGTCGATGAATGTGTGCTCTGCCGAAGAAAGCGCAAAGCTCAGTGCACCGTGCATGAAGCATCGCGGGGCTGCGCCGTGCAATTTCTCTCATTCTCCTGAATAAAACGGAATAAATAAGCCCCACACCACAGTGAACTGAGTTTCTTTTTCTGGTGGCATATAAACAGCACATTCAAGCACACAATAAAGCCCATCTCCCAAAACTTATCCGCTTATAAGTTACTCTCACGAACAAAGCTTGCACTCCAAGCTGCCTGCGAGCAGATAGGATGAGCTTTTGATTTGTCTGACTTTTTCTCTCATTCTTCTAATAAATTCCATCAGCTGTTTTATTTAACATTTTTATCAAAAAAAAAGCAAGCAAAAGATAAAGCATCCCCATCAAAGCAAACGTCTGCAACACTGAGGAGACTCTTACCTGAGGCTGATGAGACAAGAATTACAGGTGGAGCGTTCAGGCCTACTGGGTCCACTTGTAATTTGCTGAACTTGTGCTCTGCAATTTCATCGCCTTCATGCTCTGGTGTGGGGAGAAAAAAATAATTTGCTGCTTTATTGTTATAGTTAATAACTCATCAAGAGAAAGAGATACACCGAGGGAACCCTCACAAGAGAATGACACACAAAAATCCACTTTCTCTCTTCACACACTCTGGAGGAATCCTCTAATCTCAGCAGTTTATAATGTGTTGCTTTCCTCTTCTTTTATGCTCCCCAGTCCTTTTTCTCTCCCGTGCACCCTCCCCTCCTCTCCTACCCAGTTGTCCAGGCGACAGAGTCAGTGAGAGACATTTCTTCCCAGAAGCTCCTCTCTCTCCCATGGCTTTGTTCAGCTTGCTCCGCTGACTAGCTCACCGGCAGAGGAGAGATGAGGAGGGGGATGCGGCATCAAAACAGCTGTGAACCGCTGGTGGGAAGCAAGAGGGCTTAGAGGGGTTTAAAAAATGAATCCCAGTGCATTTTGGACTGGTTCTTCTGTCTTTTGGCTAGTTTTATGTGACCAAAATGATGCAGTTATCATGATGTTGCAGCAGAGTCCCCTGCATTTCTGCAGAGTTGGTATGGTCTAGTCTAGTCTCAGTTGGAGGGGAGGTGGGGTGTGTTGTAAGAGGGTGATCAGAATAACTGGCTACAGTGGGAGACAAAGTGTAGGCAATTTAAAATAATCACCTGAAGTCAGAGTTTATTAGCTTTTGGTTCATTTTTGGAGCTCTGACAACAGATGAGGTGAAGCCATTCCGTCCAGATCTGCAGCTATAATTTAATTTCTGAGTTTATCACTGATAATCTGTGGGGTTTTGGAAATTCAGCACTGGTTTGACTTGTCTGTTTGTGTTATTGTGCCAATAACTCTTTCACCTGGACTTAATGCCCTCGCTCATTCTCATCTAACATTAATGACCGGTTCTCCTCTCTTTACTGCCACATTCAACTCATCCATCACATCACTTTTCAGCCTCGGCGCAGCTTAAACTCGGATTTCCTTGACAACCAAAAGGTAATAATCCATCATCTAAATGGGAGCGGATAACTTTGAAGTGGGGTTTCAGCCTGCGTAGCTCCTTTCATAGCAACTGCTGCAGTGTGGAGTCAAAGAAAAAAAACAAGTTTGGAGTCCGGTGCGTGTGTGTGTTGGCACCTTTCAGGACACTTTGTCTTCATCCTGTTTGTGCGGCTGTGACAGACTCATCAGACTAAACAGACTTTTTTTAGTCACTTAGTTCAATAAAGTGACACAAGGTGAGTCTAATCACATCTATTGCTGCGGCGCTGTGGGAGACAAACAGATCTTATGAAAACTGATCAACTGTTATAACTGCGCATCATCAATGACTCCCAGACAGACTGTGTTCAGTGTCCTTTGTTCGGGTTTAATGAGTCCCTCCAATCGTAACAAACTTCATTCAGTAAACATGTTTCACAAATATTGGCAGGCAAGAACTCAGAGGCAGTTGACACATAATAATAATAATAATAATAATAATAATAATAATAATAATAAACATTTAAATTATAAAAAATATATATAAATCAGTCATTCATACATACACACATGCACACAGAACACACATGCAAACTTACACTGGGCTTTCAGATACAGACAGACACGATGTTTTCGCTCCCTGATCAGTTAGTCAAAATAGTTTCTGTTTTTTGTTCCCAATACAGCAGGTCCTCCTAACAAAAAAACAAACAAACAAACAA
>JAQFJA010000022.1:26040247-26053556 GCA_029874485.1 Naso brachycentron
AGTGACTACAAATAAATAAGTATTGGCAAAGGCATTGATTGCTGCAGGCATGTTTGTTTTATAAGTACAGGTTACAGGACAAGACATTGTTTGCTTTGTGTAACCCAGTTCAGTCATTCTCTAGATTAACCAAATTGTGCAGATAAATCTAAATCTGAGATCCGTTTGTCTGAATGTGTTCTTAACACGTGTGCTAAGCTGATGTCACTTTTATGTTTGGCAAATGTCAGGCACAATAATAAGAACAAGGTTGGCTGTATCATCACAACACATTTGGCACATTCTTTTGAGAAAACAACATTCAAATAGAAAATAAAAACACGACACCTTAACGAAAAACCAACAGAAAGACAGTCAAGTGCCACTAATAAGGTATCCATGACAGTACACAAATATAACCAATTGCACTTTTAAACAGCCTAATAAAATTAATGCATACCTCCCAGACAAACCCACTCTTTATAACTAAGCTCCACTGTCATTTTGTCTGTTTTGACTTTTATGATGGATTCTGACTTCCTTCCAATTTAGAAATTGTCAGTAAAATTTACAAAGGTGTATCCACCCCAAAACCTATAGATACACAGTGGCCTTTTGGACAGAATGTGCCATGGTGCCCTTCTTTGTGTTGGCACTGTGATACAGTAGCTGAGGCTCTGAGTTACTGGGAAGAGAAGGGCGTAGCAGCCCTACCCTTCTTGCTTAAACTAAAGGCATCCATCTCAAAATAGAAGGAACTGAAAAGAGCAGTGGGATGTAAAAGAGAGGAAAAGAGTCACCTATTTATCTCAAAGTGGATGTGATCCCTCTTTCCTCAGTCTCTTTATGGGGCATGGTGAGGGTCCAGTCCAAGTGCACATAGTGACGGTCATGATGTTCCCACCGTTGGCCCCCCACAGGAGCTGGGTGGCGAGCTGTGGCTCCCAGCTGCCCCACTGCTCTTATCAGCTGGCTTCTTGTCCTTCTGTTTCAGGTGAACCTTTGCGTGTCTCTTTCGCTCGTCGCTTCTGGCAAACTTGCGTCCACAGAACTCACAGGAGAAGGGTTTCTCGCCCGTGTGTGTGCGGATGTGTGTGGTCAGGTGGTCACTCCGACTGAAGGAGCGCATGCATATTCGGCACTGGAAGGGTTTGTGACCTGTGTGGATGCGAAGGTGACGTGTGAGTTCGTCTGAGCGTGAGAAGCGTCTGTCACAGTTCTCCGCCGGACAGGCGTGTGGCCGTTCGTGGACGGGCGTTTTGCTGGGACGGTTAGGGTACTTCCGAGGTCGGATGGGTTTGAGGGTGAGAGTCTGTGGCGGTGGGTGGTGCTGAGGAGGGTGCTGCTGCCCGCCGATGAAACCTGGGTGAATCTGCTGCTTGTCTTTGAACGCTCTAATGGTCTCCAGGGGTGTGATGGGTGGAGGGTTGACTCGGATGGGGTCCATGGTCTGGAAGGGCTTGTGCTCCATCACGCCAACCTCCCCCTGATGATGGAAAAGGTTGTAGTCAGGGATCATGGAGAAAAGGCTGCCATCCATGGAGGCTTTGGATGTGGAGTGATAGTCATTGCCAGGGTAGGCTAGAGCCGTGCTGGTGGCAGGGCTGTGGTGGAAGGAGACCTGGTCCTGGTACAGGTCGCTGCAGGTGGAATAGGCAGGCAGTGGTGGACCATATACCTGCTCCATATCTGACGTCTGTCCGCCCATGCTGGCTGCGGAGGATGATGTCTGCGTTGTTACCGTGCCGGGTGATGGAGAAACGCCCAGGATCCCTGCACTGACAAGACTGATGATATTGTTGTCAGAGCACCAGCCAGAGCCACCGATGCTACCTGACGGAGGAGTGTCAAAGGCAAACTTCCCCAGATAAGTGACGGTCTGCCCGCTGCGGTTGGACTGGAAGCTGGATCCATACTGAATCTCTGCGGCTGCTTTCTCGCTTCCCATGCCCAGATCCATGATATTATCTAAATAAAAAAACAAAAAACAGATATCACAAACAAGTCATTAACATGGTTACTCAAACATAAACAGGTAATGCAATCACTTGGAAATATAACCCTCTAAAGGTAATGTAGAATGTTGTGGAAAAAAGTCTAGAAAATTCACTTTGTCAGGCTTAATGCACTTGAAATGGTTTGTCCGAAATTCAGCTTTTCTGCATATCTCTATGACAGTGTGCCAACAAGAGATCAAAAAATAAAATAAGTCCAGTAGAGTTCATAAAGAAATGTGAGCGCTGTCAGACCTGTAAGTAAATGAGTGACTGCTGCATGTGAGACAGTGGTGTGTGTCTCTCTCTCTCAGATCCCACAAGCTCTCACAAATCAAGACCTAAACACCCCCTTTGATCCAGTCATTGTGTCCCTCAGGAGGACAGCCAAACTGAATGGCAAGATCTGATTTCTTTACAGCAGGGAGGATTATAAGCCAGACGCCAAATCTATCATGCTCAAGGATTCAAAAACACATTTGCTGCAAAGAACATCTGCTCATAAAACGGAGTAAAATTTTTTTCAGTGTTTCCTATCCAATCTGTGCATCGATGAGCATAACGACAATTTCACAAATTTCCTTGATATTTTATTTGTACAGAATCTGAAGCTTCACACTGAATACGCACTCACACACACTCTCTCACACACGTTTAACTTATTCAAAAGATGCCATAAAAACCATTAAATGCAGATGTGCTTGATGGGGATACATTTAATTGCACATGCTGAACATGCTCTGAAGCTTAATGTGAAACATTCGAAAAGAATTCTTTCTTTGAGAGAAGTTAAAATAGATGTGTCTTTGCATTTGCAGGAAATCATACACAGGGGTGCTCATATACTCACTCCCAGTAATTACAGCCTGCTGGAATTTGGCTAAGGCAAATCGTAATGAAACAAACAAAGCAAAATTATATATATTGCACAATACGATTCAACATGAGCTACACAGGAACAATGACACTTGTGACATTTTTTTTTAATCTTTGTGAAGAGGCATGACATTTAGAAAAGAATTCTGAGTTGATAGTCATTTATTTTACTCTGAACCTTAAGTATTTTTTGGTAATTTGAACAGTGGGATATTAAACAGAATGAGGGGTATGACTTAAAATCAGCACTCTTTCCTCACAGGTCAGTTTTGAAGAGAACAGCACACACGTTCCTTCACCTGTAAAATCACAGCTTTCTAATTTTTTTTTTCTTTTAACAAAAAAATATATATTTTGGCTTTTATTTACTCCAAAATAGCAAAATGTATAAAAATTTCGTATTTATAAATTTTGGGGTTTAAAATGTGAATTTTGCCAAGAATAGAGAAAATCTAACACCTGCACTCTGCAATACGTTTTTTCTTTTTCACTTTTATTCCATTTGTTTGAATCTCTCCTCTCAGAGGTCGTATAAAATACATTTCATTGCCGTGTTTATAGAGAAATGTAATATATCACATGCACGTTCTGAACAATAACTCGCTTATATTTAATACACTTATTTAAAATCAGAAAATATGCAATTTTTCAGACCTTGGCGCTGGGATGCTTAATTAACGCACAGTTCTCAGATAATTAAGAGGTAAATATTTCGGATTTAAATCGAACTGAAAGGTTGTTTTTGTCAGCAAAATGGCTTAAACATTAATATGATAAATAAACAAAGTTCGACGAGGTAAATGCAAAACGTGGCCACAGCATCACATGCTGATGTTCTCGGGCAGGAAACTAGAGATGTAGAACATTTCGTGCAGCACTGACCCATCACCTCAGAAGGTGAGCCTGTGCGAGCAAACAAGTCACCTTTATGGAAGCGTCGGAATTACTCAGAAATATGCGTTAATCTGGACGGAGCAATAAATCAATCCACATGTCTGGCCTCACAGTTTAGTGAATATAGGATGGTTCAGGGGCCTGGCGTTCAAATTTGTCTCACATAGGGGAAAAGCAGTCACACACGCCTCCAAAAATCCAGTCTGTGACATGTTAATAGAGTTGTGAATGAAAGTCATTGTCTAAAGTAGTTGACCTATCTTTGCGGGTGGATACTGGATAAATAACTCAGTCGCATTTGTAGCTCGACCACATTAATTACACACATTTTCTTACAACCTACGGATTTCAGTTTCGATCAGCAGCCGCCTGCGTTTATAGTTCACTTTGCGTGAAACAGCCTTTTTTTCCACAGCCGTGCAGAACACATTTCCTCAAACACGCCACAACAATGGAGAATTAAAACCTCAATGAGTACATTAAATTTGCTTTAATATAGGCTAATATGTTGGCCGATTATTTATTACAAAAAGTTTTGACATGAGACCAGTTGCCTGTTTCACGTTGCGTTCGGAATCCTGACATTTCGGTACGGACAAAGGAGAAAAGAAAACGGGGGGGAAAAATATCTCACAGGCGATCTGAAATTCACTCATTTCAAAGGTGACTCTATTCAGGGTGGACTGTGTTACACCTGACTCCGAAAAGTGGTCAGCATGGGAATCTGCCTTTGTGCGCAACAGCGAGAGCGCAAACAGGTGCTCCAAGCCTCAAGACAACTGTTGCCCTCCGCGCACATCGCAGCTTGAACCACTCTGAAGAAAACACACACTCACACACACAAACACGGAAAAGTAGATTAAAATAATTCTTACCTGTGTTCATCTGTGAATAGTGGTTAATAGATTCCGTATTGGTGAAAATATTCATAGACGTCGGGATGTCCTCTTCTGGGTAGAGACTGTCAGGGATCGTGTTTATTAAACTGCTCATGGTAAGAGGGAGCTTCTCCGCTAGTTTCCCTGTCATAGCAGTTATATTCAGTCCGACATTTAGCCTGTAAAGGACAACGCGCAGGTATCCAAGTAGTTACACGCACGAAAAAAAAAATTCAGCGGGTGTTCTCAAAGTGAAAAACACAGGTGTGGATCAGGCGTGAAGAAGGAGAGAGGCGCAGGGATGGATCCTGTTGCTGTAGCTATCCAAGTATCCCGCGGAGGACGAGCAGCGCCGGTTATCTCCCCCTGTGTGATCACAGGCTATTGTTGTTATTAATCTGATCACTGTGGAAGCTGATGGGCCGTTTGTGGGGGAATTTGAAGTCTGTGAATCAATGGAGGAGGTGGTGGTGTTGGTTGCACAAGAGCGGCTCTACTTGCTCTATTGGAGCTGGTTAGGGGACTCCAGTTAGCCTGTGTTAAATAGGGGGATGGAACATTTGCGTGACGTAGATGACCATATATGGAGAGAGCACCCAAAGCCAGGCTCTCCGCGCGTCAGTCGGTGGAAACTACAGTGGAGGCAATAGGCTCCGACAGATAGAAAGATACAAAGTTAAAATCTACATGGCACCTCCAGCGGTGTCCTGCCTCTATGAGCCGGCGGTTCTCCCTTCTTCCTGTCCGCGTGGAAAACATGACAGCACGTTTTCTTCTAGACACATCTATTATCGTATTCGTCACACACTGGGAGTTTTTTTATGCAGCTTTGTATTTCTGTGAGACAGAAAGAGTGTGTTGTGGATACAGGGGCTAACTACTTTTTTTTCCCGTTTGTCAGATTCCGCCAATACTGACCTAATACTTGAAAATGTTTCTCTGTTTGCTTTACTTTCAAACAACTTTTTGTCCAAATAAACTCATAGAAAAATGACTCTAGACCGGCTAATGTGGATATGCACTCACTTGTATTGCAGAACACGGGCTCAAAACCCCGTTTTCGTGCAGCAACACTTACACAGACAGTAATTGGCGGAGTTAATCGCTTGTAAATATTGCATGCGCTCTGTAAATCCACAGGCTTGCTTTGACTTGGAGCCCAAGTGACCGCTCTTAGTGGAAGCTCCAAATAAGGCAGTGTCCGGCCACGCCCACTCGAGTCTGTATTTGGTAATGTGAGTTCCGGGTGAAGTAGTAGTGGAAAAGTGATCGGAAGCCACAGACGTTCAGAGATGTCAGCGGACAAAGCGTCATGGCTCGCTTTTTCACCAATTTGGTAACTTGCGAAAAAATACCCTCACTGGTTCCCTTAAGCTATTTCAAACATATTCCTTTATGTTTCAACATCTAACCAAAAAAAGCTCATAATATTTGTTGGGTCATTCACACTCACATGTATCTCTATGACATCATGTTTATTAAAAGTTTAGTACTTTAGTTTGGTGAAGATGTAGGCCCACTTAGTTTTGGCATGAACTTTATATGTATTCTGTTATAGCTGCAACAATACAAAACACAGAGGCCTCTGCAAAAATTTGAGAAAATATTGAATGAAATGTCAGTGCCTGAATATTCAGACCTGAGAAATTAATAGTACCTCAATGAACCAGAAGTGTAAACAGAATGTGTGGGAGAATTAGTCTGAATCATGCTCTGTGTTTAGGGGGCTTACACAAGCAGAGCAGCCAGTGATGTGTGTTTCTCTACCACAGGCAAGTCTTCTTAGCGTGTGTGTGTGTGTGTGTGTGTGTGTGTGTGGTCATACCAGCAGGCACAGCAGCGTCCTGTCGCGCTCCCAGTCCAGCACCTTCAATCAGCACTGTGGATAACAAAGACCCTGACAGACTTGATTCAAAACTCAACACTCTTGTGTCCAACCAAAGATAGATTTTCAATGTTGACTTCATCAGCCTCATACTGACTCACTCTGTAAACTGGTTCGCTGAATCACTTTTTTGCACACTGGTCCAGGTCAAAAGGCACCTCATTTGTGTTTGAGTTGTTCACTGAGTTAAAGCTATATATCAACTAACGAACATGTACAGAAGTTGACATTTAAACATTTATTTATTAATTTTATTTTTAATCTGTCCTTGTTTTTATTTATTTTTTGACACAGTGACTGTCAAGGGCTGTGAATGTTTTGTTATCTGTAACTTGTACTTTCATTTAAAAAAGACAGACATGCTTTGGATGTCACACAACAGTTCTGAAAGCTTATTATTATTATTAAGTTTGATTTCTATAAGGCAAATAAATATCACATTATGAGACTTTTTAATACTTTCTAAGCAGGCTTAACACCTAACACCACATCTCTGGAGAGTAAATGGCATTTGAATTACTTAGTTTTTTTCTTCATTTTGTACCAAAACATTCTGAAAAAACCCAGGAAGGTATTGATATATTTGGTTTGGACTAAGTAACAGGAAAGCCTGACAGCATGCTGTAAATCTGAACAATGCCACGACCTATGGCCTCATAAATGACACAGTTCAAATGTAAAGATTGTTATTAGCTAAAAGTTTTGTTTTGCTGCAGGGATATTTTATCATTCACACTGTGTCTTCCTGTTATTTGTACATCTCCGTGAAGTTGCACAGGTTGATCAACGCAGAGGGAAAATGGGTGCCACAACTGTTGTGTTTATTGATGCAAAGCACAGAGCGCCCTCAGGTGAGGTTGAGGACTTATTGTTCTATTGTGTGTGTCCTCTGAGGAGACATCTGCGTGGCTCTGTGGTTGGAAAGTTGGTCAGCCCCGCTGGAACACCTACCTGTTGCAGGCTTATTTCCTCGACTGTGTGTGGGTCACATGGCACGGGCCTGCAGTGTTTGTCCACCACGTGTAGCGTTAGATCTCTTTGACTGCAGCATCTGGGCTTATTTGCATACAGGGATTCCATGGAAGCACAGACTCATTTTGCAAGGCCGTGGAAAAACTAAGCAGGCACTGCGGATATCTAGTCAAATTAGTTTTGTTTTTCCGAGCTTCATGGGGAAGGATTAAATTTGTGTTCCTTGCTGATAGTTAGTTACTTATTGTGTTGGAAAGACAAAATATTGGCAGTTACACCAAGGGAAACTTTGTATCCTTTATTCAGAATTACTAACAGCAAGCAAATTACCTAATTTTTATCACAATACTAAGAAATATTTCTGATTATGCTGACATATTCCAGTAATGATGCTCTATTAAAGACTCACCAGTCTGTCTTTGACTTCTAACCATTAGCAGGGACTGCCCCTAACTTCTACAAATGTTAGGATTTGTCTGTGTGTGTACTGTAGCACATCTCAGACTGCATTTTTAGACCCCACTGGTATAGGTAATTCAACCTTCTAAAGAGAGAGCGCCTGCATTGCTGCTCAAAATTCACTGAGCAAGAGAGAGACGGGAAGCGGGAGGGGTTTTGATACAAAATCCTTTTTAACTAATGTCACATTTTCAGGTACTTTGTGTAACATTTATGAACACGGACAAAATGTCAACACAATATCTCATAGATAAAGCTATTTTGGGAATTTTATGTAACCTATGTGGTCGATGCTGACAACAGATAGTAACATGTACTAACACTGGCATGGTCCTTTACTCTTGAAGTTGGTAAATTTTGCTAATGAGCTAACAAGCTAATGTTAGCTGTAGCATGAGACTCATTGGGAAGCAACACCGCTGCAGCCGTTTGCTGCAGCTTGTGCTCTATTTTGTTTGTTGTCGCTCTCTCTTTTAAGTCCAGTTCAAATCGAGGCAAAATATTTGCAGGGAAAGTTGCAGCAGAGTAAACTGGTCCATCTCAGCTAGAGATGACTGTGGCAACTGTGTTACTTGCAGACACACTGTTGTTAAGGACAGGTCAGAGCGTAAGACGCAAACAGCTAATCAGCTCGTACGGACGTCACCTGTCGCAAGCCAATTAGAACAGAGAGAACAGAGAGCGTCACTGATCGGGCAAATAGAACAGGAGTGATAGGCTTTTTATCAATCCTGAAAACAGAGGCCTGGGAAAACACAGATTTCACAATACTCCCATTCCACGTCACTTACTAACAGCTGTCTGTTGTTATTACGACATTTTTTCCCAAACAGAACATAAAAAAGTTATTGATGTTTACCCCAAAGAGATCTTCAAATGACTTAGTCAAGCACTACAAGGCCTCTTCTTTATCTGCATGAAATTTCCACAGCACCGTCTTTGAAAAGTGGTCACTGGTATACTGTTAGTGGTTCCTTGGTTGATACCACCATGTTAAGCTTATGTTGTCAATAAATAATGTTATTTTTACTTAAATTTTTTTGAAGAAGACTGGCATACTGCTCCTGGGATCGGTATGCCACTCCAGTGACCGGCACATGCTGCTGAACCATCGGAGGTATAACATCGACCACTTTTTCAACCACTGTTGGGATCGGTGTACCACTCAGAGATCGTCATATGCTGCTGAACCTCTGATGGGATACCAATGGCCACTTTTAGATCTCACCACACTCGGAAATTCTGAGTTATACTGTGTCAAATCTGCTTTAAATTAAGTAAAAGTAGAATGCTTTTCACACATCAACATGCTTGACTAAAAGTGTTATAGTTAGACATAATCAGGTCATCCATACAGGTGTGATTATTTAGTTTCTGATAAAATCCAGTGTCTTATAATAGTTTTACTGATAGCTTCTGCTTATGTGCCATCTTTCACAGTTAATATGAGAGGTAAAAACATGTATTTAAGACACAAGGCCATCGCAGATACCTTGGTGAAAATGGACTTGTTGGAGGTCATAAGGTTGTAGGTGTTTGAGAGACAAAAAATAAGGACATTCATTTGAGTTTTCCTCAGTGGCAGGATTCAAATCTGCAGGGGGACGAAACCTCCCTGAATCTCTGCAGTCAGATTTGCAGAACAGCAGCAGTCTGCTGGGGTCGAACGCACAGAAAATAAATGCTACAAAGTGGTCAGCAGACCATACTGTTGACACGCATTGAGCAGATGTCACAGTCAAATCCATTTCACCGCTGCTCAGAACAAGTAATGAACTGCAGAAATTCTCCAGTGGAATAAATCTCTTGCACTTCTTCGGCAGCAGAGAAGGAAAAAAAAAAAGAGACTCAAGTCATCATATGCATATTAGATCACTTGGTGCCGGTTAGGCAATTGAATTGATTAAACAAATTCCTTTTAATTAATGTAAGTTTGAATAAATTAAGAAAATATTAAATGCTTTTCCCATATCATCAGGGGATGTGAGGAGATATTTTTTTCAGAGAAGGCAATATACTGTGCACTGCTGAACTACAGCTGTCAGTTTTTCTTAATCAGAATATTTCAACTCTCCTGACATTTGGAGTAAAAATAAACACATTCAAGGAAGCTGAGTGGCAAAACCCAGCTGTTTTGGCAGGATATCTCCAAGATATAAATGAGAGAGAAAAAAATGCAGTGTATTTGGAAGTACAAAACTTGGCATTTCAGTGATGCACTGATGGATTCAAGTAGGTGGTTTTTTGGAAGAATGCTCTCCCACTTGGCATGTTTCACAATGAGTGTGGAATTATACTCCACCTGCCAATTGTTAAAAATGTGATTTCATAAGTCAAATAAGATGGATAAATCAAGGTCAAGAGTGATATTCCAACTGACGGATACTTAACATTCATTTTATAGCAGTGGACTGTCTGCATAAGTGTGTGTTTATGTGCACTGTTTTGGCTGCTTTGTTTGTGAATGTGGTTGCTTTGACTGTTAAGTCAGGGGAAGCAAACAAAGCAGATGCAGGACAATCTGATCAATGATCTCCCAGAGTTCACTGAGAGGGCAAATAGGGGTTTACCAAGGCTGGCTTAACCACCAAAGGAACAAAAAACTCCATTACCTACTCCTGCCTAGCCCACTGATGAGACACCAAACTAGGGTCAATGAAACCACCAACTAAAGATTGATCATCAGAACATCAAAGTCCTTCATGTAAATCCAGCCTTTTTCAGACATCTGGGGTATTGATACAAACCCTCTCAGAGGAGAGTTGCTGGTTAGAAACCAATATTCCTCATGGGGGGTACTCTGACCCACCCTCTACAAAGACCCGTGGAGTCTAAAAAGTATCTCCTCGTGAAAGGGTTGAAAAGTTTATCTGCACCATCCTCAGCAGACCTGCCAGGTGGGCCTCTTATGCAACTGTCTAAAGTTC
Source organism: Naso brachycentron (assembly GCA_029874485.1). Lineage (NCBI taxonomy): Eukaryota > Metazoa > Chordata > Actinopteri > Acanthuriformes > Acanthuridae > Naso > Naso brachycentron. The sequence goes on from JAQFJA010000022.1 coordinate 26,051,112, forward strand.
AAATAGGGTTCATTGTCCCAAAGTCAGATTCAAGGACACTTCAGCACATGTCAGAGCAGCTTTCACTTCAGAAAAAAAAAGATCAATCAAGAACCTGAAAGGAACTCATTGTTTCCAATTGAGGTGAGAGTGGTCAATGGAAATATGACAAACAATTACTCAAACAGCAAGTTCCCTTCACCCAATACACCACAAGCAGCCCCTCCCCCTGCCCTGTCACTCTGTAGAGTATTTTGGTTCAAGTTCCACTGCGGCATCCGGCTGTGTTGCGGTCTTGGTTTCACCTCCCACTTCCTTTTTTTGGCCCTGACGTGTTTCCGCCCCTGAATTAGAATCAACTCTTTCCACACTGAGTTGTGATATCAGGCCGTCTTCCTTCTCTTGCCAACAGCGTTCGGAAACTAATAAGAAATCCCCTGTGAGGTTAAAATCTATCTCCTGAACCCTTCGCTCGGGACGACATGACAGAGATATGGGGCAACATCAAAACCCAGCAGCTGGTGTAACACAAAGAGGAAATCTCTCACTATCTTGACGATAAGATAGAGACAAAGGGGGCTGAACCATTGCAAACTTTGAAGAATTGGTGCTGTTTAATTCAGGATAAGTGGGGAAACATCTTAGTGTGTCATTGCACTGGCATGCACTGCACAGGCATTTGGGCATTTTCAGTCGTTGTAGTTTTGGGTGTGAAACTGCAGAGTGGCCACAGGTTGCCCAAGATGACATCTTGCGATGAAGGCCTCAACATCCCATTTACCTGTTAGAGCAGAATGACACATGAGAGATACATTTTTTTAGTATTGAGAAATAATTGGAGGTGGATTTAACTTTAAACGTAAGCAAAATAACTAAAGCAGAAAAACCTCACATTTATTAGGCAACATGTTTCTTTTGCAACAACATCCTACATAAATTTAGAACTGTCTTGAGTGCAATCTCTGGTGCATCACAAGAGCATTTCTCATGACCGCTAGCTCCATGTTTAAGGGATCTGAGGCCTAACTGAGCAGCACATGGCTCTGGGATGTGAGTCACTGAGAACAGCACTGCTGAAAATAAAACATGTTGCTGTAATGATGGAGGTGGGAACGCAAGGACGTATTGGCAAGAAGATATGATTCAATCGCCTGCACTGTTTTTTTCTTCCCTCCCCTTTTAAACAAACACCAGACGGCCATCCGGCTGGTATGACAATATCACTTCTTAGATTTTGACAACCACTGATTCCCTGCAGCTTCCCCTCCCTTTACAAAAAAAAAAAAAAAAAGACAAATTCACAATTATCATTCCAAGGCAACAAAATCCTGCAAGCGTTAAACTCGCAAACTTCAACAGATTCTAGAGAAGACGAGTAAATGTTTGGGGTGTACATAAGACAATGCTGTGCTCCGTAATCCAGGGAATCGCTGACATTCTGGTATTTCCGTACGTGGAGTAATGACATTAACAGATGCTGAAGAATAGGGTAGGAAAGTTAATCTTTTGAAAAGAAAGCCAACTATTGAAATGGTCCAAATCTGTAGAGAGAATGGTCTCACAGTTAGGATTCGAGCTCGACTCTGCCTGGATAGAAACATTACTGCCTTCCACCTCTGGCTGCAGCTGCTTTACAGGCCTTCGCTGGGACTGTTTTCACCATCAGAGAGCCACATTTTTTATCCTTCATCATCGTGGATCTGGGAGAAGAAACACACTTTGCCGCTGCCACGCACATCAAGTGCACTCACCTCCCATGAATGCAGAAACAAAAATCAAAAGGATTCATTTACATTTCTGACAAAATGTTTTATTCCAGGCTGTGATATTTTTCACGTTTTTTTCAGAAAGTATTACTTTAACTCTTGAGAATCTTTGAGTATTTTTTTTAATGTGTTCTAATAGCAAAGTTTTACACAAAATGACAGTGCTAACAAATTAATCGACTATTTTTATGCTCATGCACCCACTCCTATCCTCTCTGCGTGTTTAGCTAAGAGACTTGCACCTTGATGTGTGCGTGTTTGCCATGAGGGAAGGTCAGTTCAGGGCTCTGCTGGAGAAGATGATGAATAATACCGGGAGACGAGCAGATGAGTACCTGAATCTTGCCAGGTCTTTTCTGTGAATGAGGATTGCCGGCAGAAAGGGCTTCAATAATCAAGTGAGGGCAATGGAGTCGTGTGACCTGTCTGTATGGTAGGGCATGGCCCCAGTGGCCCCTCTGGCCTGCACTTCAGTGGGAGATAATGTACCGCCTCTGCAGATCCCCAAACTCCCCTGCACGTCCAGAACGGCAGCACTTAGCTGAGGGGTGAGGCAACTGGGGGACAACAAACTTTATACTAAATGTAGGGATATAGTTCACAAGTCATAAGTCATGGCTTATTTGACTCTCATGACAGTCATGCATTAATAGTCAAACTTTCTCTTTCCCTTTTTTCGTGGCGAGAAGCTGCCTTACAG
>JAQFJA010000022.1:26053656-26068561 GCA_029874485.1 Naso brachycentron
GCCTTACAGTGGTATTAAGCAACATTTCCTCTAACGCAGAATGTCACACTGTAGATCATTTTATTGTGGACTAACGATCAGACGGAGAGTCAAAACCAGGCGCTGCTTGTAAAGCTTTAAACACCCCTAATCCTGTCTAAAGCTATGCAATCATTGGGCGCGATCCAAAATGAGGCGAATTCACAATATCGGGTGCTATCGTGCTGGCTGGTACCCTGCAAATGCCTAGACTTACAAGTGACCTTAAAATAGGCTGATGTCTGTTTGTAGTGCAGAGACGTGTTTCCACCTCTCCCATCTGCCTGCTCATGGAAAGGACAGATAGTGTGGGACCTGAGGGCGATGTTAAAGTCTTCCTGCCTCCCCTTTTGTTTCCACCTTGCATCTCTGTCTGGGTATGGCAGGAAGATCAGGACTGCTGTGAGGTGACACAGAACTGCTACATTTAGTGGTGTGGGCGGTGTCCCTGTTAAACCTCTTATAGACTCTCAAAAATACTCACAACCAAGTGATCCTGTTCATCGCAGTCGGGTAAGAGAAGCCGTATCAGGGTAAGAGCGCTCACTGAGCTTTAGCATATAAAATTCAGAGTCATAATAATGCAATTGTAAAATCGTGAAGGGTTAATTTTTTGAGCACGACACAGGTCAGAGGTAGGACAGAAAACAGTATTGTCTCGCTAAGAGATGCTGCTGTGGAGGGACCTGAGTCAAAGAACGATGTCACACAGTTAGCCGTCGATCTCAGCCAACAGCCTGCCGTCAGTGTAGCTGCCTTCGCTGTTAGCAAGCGCCGTGGGCTCGCCAGAGACTCCATATTCAATGTGAGAGGGATATGGCACATGTTTGATAATCATCATTATCTTCCTCCTCCTCTCCTCCTCCTAGTAGCAGAAAATGTTTTACATTCCCTCTTCAGTTCCCATTTTTCCAGATAAATGGCTCTAGCAGTTAATCAATTATCTGCATAGCTGATTAGATTTCTGTCCATTAAACAATTGATTATTCAAATAATCACTCCAGCTCTTGATTCATCAATTAAGCGGAGATTATTATTTTTCTTAATCAATCAACCATTTGTTTTATAAATTGTGCGAAACTAAGTTCACATAATCAAAAGAATCATGAATCCAACATTTATCAAACAGCCTGATAAAGCCAAAAAATATTCAGTTTACTTTTACACATGACAAGAGAAGTAAATTTAACTTCCTGAAGGCTTTAAGAAGCTGAAACAAGGGAATATTTGGCTTTTTTTCCCCTTAAAAAATAATTAAAGAATGATTAATTGGATATTGGTTATTTTCTAATGGATTAACTGTTTCAGCTCTACTTTGATTACTCATTTCAGCAATTATTTCTGACAATACTGTGAAGCTATTTATAGAGAGGGGGAGATGAGGACAAATTTAGAAACTTTTACTCTGAACCTGACAAGCATCTGTGAAAAAGAAAAAAAACAAAAAGAAATCTGCCAAAATTTAAAACGTCAAAGTGTTCCTTTAAGGCAGCCGACTCCTGGCTGAAACTCAGGCCTGCTGTAGCTACCAAATCCTGGCTCTCTTGACTCCACGCAGCTCTGATTAATGGTAGAGGCTGTGGGTGGGTGGTAGACATGGATCTGCCCATTACCACACTGCAACATTGCAAATGGCTTCAATTACTGTGGAGTGTGCTGAGCTGGCAGTAGGGGCTCGGGGAGGCAAGATGAGCAACGTGCACCATCCAGCAGCTAACTCCACTGTGATCCATTCATTCACACTACATGATCGTCATGTACATCCTCTCCCTTGTAATTTATCGTGAAAAAAAGGGGGAAATTCACAAGAACTGATATATTTTTTAATTTTCAACCTTTCCTTAAATTTTTTTTGACTATTTTTTTTTTTGTTTGTTTCAGGTGAATTTAAAGTATCTGTTGAGGTACCAGTCTGGAGACAGGAGGCTGGATGTGTAACAGCGTATGTGCAAACTACCGTGTAGGCTGAAACAACACTACACATAGCTGCTCTCAGGGCCTAAGCGTTTTCCTCCCCGGCCTTGTAACACTGTTTCCCTTGACAAACTGACTCGGCAGCACTAAACAGTAGCAGGACATATTGAGGGCTTGCCAAGTGGCTAACAAGTATCACAAGGGCCTGTGTGCCCACGCCTGCCCCCCACCCTGGCACAGGGGCAGCCTCCAGACAGGGACAGCCTTCCTGAGCCAGAGCGAAGGGGATTCCCTACGATCACGCCCCTGTGCCCGGTGCCAAGACTGCAGCCCCCCTGTAGTTCCGTGTTTAACAAACCAGCTGTCTCCATCAGTTCACTGACCCACATTCATAACCTTAACACAGGAGGCACAGCAGACTCCCACAGTTACTCACAACAGCCCTGCTCCACCTCTCGCTGTTCATCCCCTTAACCGCTAAAGTGATGTCCAGAGATGAAAAGAAAAAAGACGACAAATTTGCGATAAAATTGAGTCAATGACTGCACTACTGGAAGTGGAAAACGATCATTAGAAGTCTCCCACCCACGACTAAATGCGCTCCCTTTGCAAATCACATCAATTAATGTCATGGGCTATGAAAAATGCTCTCTGTGTCATACCACATGGAGGGAGGACAGACGCTAATAAGTGAACATACTTAACGGAGGAGGTGGGGAGACATGGGATTCCCTCTGTTCCTCTTGTCTGTGCGGGAATACCGTGCTCATCATGGCCAAGTGGAGGCCGATAATAATACAGCAGGTACACGAATGAATTCAGCCAAACCAATAATGACTGTGAAAATCGAATATTTTTCTATTCCTAAACCATGGCTGGGCTTTTATTCTTAATATGTCACACTGAGTCCAGTTACATTTGCCTCTATAAAAGGACAGTTATCCTCTTCAGAATTGACCCATCAAATGAAACATTTGATCATCCAAGAGAGAATTTCTTAATTTCATTTCCCTTGAATAGAGAAACAGTTTGCATGAGAGAGGAAGTACAACAGAGGGAGTTAAACTCATCCAGCAGATTAAGGATGGGTGGATCTACTCAGCTCAATCGCTTCATAATGTGGGGGCAACAACTGTATCAGAACTGGCAGCAGAAAATGAGTACGCTTGAGTTTATCTTGTACAAAAAATATATTAAAATATTCTGAACAGCAGATTATTATTTATGCTATTATTGTTTTCATCCTAACAAGTTCTGACACAGTGAATACAGTAACAGTGTGATAAGAGTTCATCTGAAACTCCCCAAATGTGACTCTGAATACACAAAATGCTCCAAAATACATTACTTTTGACATTTCTTTTTCCAGAGATTTCAACATCAAACAGACCTCAGCCTAATGTGCCTGGATTGGTTGCTGACATAGCTGTCAAAACTTCAAACAGCCAAGACTGGCAGCTCCCCTCATTCAGGGCCGCAGCGCTTGAAGTCTCAAACCGCCCTGATCTCCCCTCAAATCACCGACTGTGACCCGACTAGAACAGACAGACGGGTACGCCTCCTGCGGGGTACTGCACTGTACATCCAAGTGCAGTTGCCCACCTTCGAGAGACTTTTCCTCAGAGGGAGGAAAAGTCAGAAAACCAGAAGTCAAAACAGAACAATAACTCTGCTTCCTGCAAGACTCACACAGTTCTCCTTTCAGAGACAAACTAAGAAAATGATCTGGTAATAATATGAACAGCAATCAAGGTTGTAAGTTATATGCTTCATGTGTACTGACACGACTGATAATGATTTCAGGTTTGTCAGAGGTTAACAAGATGTGGTCAGGCAGACCCGTGCAGGTGTGCGTGGGAGCCAACAATACTTGTCTTGACCTGGCAGGCATTAATACTGCAGCAGACTTACTCACTAACCTCATTAACATTTCCCTTGTTAAATTCAAGCAGTGGAAGTAACAGATCTTTCTAAAGCAAATCCAAATGCCTCGATCAAATCCTCATAATTGTTTGTGTAATATGTGTAATGACGTGTGCAGATGAAACAAAGCCACAAACCAAGTCCACGACTTAAAGACGGTTAGATGGAGTCTGGCTGGAGGGTCTCGGGTCTATGTAACAAATCAAATCACTAATAATAGCAGCTTTAGTAGTGTCATGGATACATTTGTTGAAATCTAATAGAGAAAAATTTCACTCTAATTAAAGGATTAAGCCCACTCAAAGACATGATGCAATACCTAAATCAATCTAATGTTGTAAAATGACACAACTTCCTACTGACTGCCAGGAAACAGAATAATCTACCTGCTAGTGTTTAAAAAATACCTGCAAAAACCTCTAAAGGTTCCAAAAATACAAAACCCGTAACCACAAAAGGCATTATGTGGTTAATCTGAGAGGAAATGTTTGGGCCTTGAGTTTTGATGACCTGCTGTAATCTTTCTGTTGCTGATTCAACAACTAACTGTTGGCGGTTGTGCTGCTTGTTGCTGTATGATAGATGATACTGCAGTGGGCAGCAGTGTTGTGGAGTCATTACCGCGGGACGACTTCTCCTGCTCGGTGAGTGACACTGGAGCATCCGGAAGCTGCTCAAACAACATGAACTGGTAGCGGTGAAACCCAGACTTCTGTGGTGGGGTTGGAGGAGAATAGTCTGCATGGAAAAACAAAGAATCTGAATCAGCAGCACGCAGACCCGTAAGTGGATTTACATGCTGTATATGATTATCACAATGATGCAACTAAAATCTGACACTTGATATCCCAACTCCTTACAGTGTAAAAGGTTTCCAGCAGTTACTTTAAATGCTCTTCATACTCGAGAGTTGTTTTTTTTAGGTTACAATAAACAAGAGGCAGCTGCAGATCCATAAAACTGTAACCCTAAATTTGAGCTTTCTTTAGTCACTCTGGCCAGTTTTTCTTTGGACAAACTTTTAATGGACTTTCAACAACAATGTGTCCATGGAATCTAGAATCTAGTGGCCCTAACCAGAACCATCGTCGCCCATTAAATACCTTGTGAGTTTACTTTGCTGTCTGCCAATGTTATTTGTTCGCTATTCCCAAGTTCATTCAGTCTTCACATGCAATCCTATCATCTGAAGATGTGAAAACCCGCTGGATTTAATGTACTTTTAACTACTGGAAAGGTTTTTTTTAATGAGATCAGTACAAAGCAAGATGTGCCTAATAACTGAAGCTCAAGGATAGACTGATACCGACTATCTGCGATCGAAGTTCCATTTTGAAGCTGTACATGTTGCAATTGTTCATGCTGTTTTACTGTTTGCTTTATAGGTTAGCTTGTTGAATCTAGTGTTAGCATATATTGCAACAAATGTGGCTAGCTTCGAATGCAAGCCCACATAGTTACTCAATGTTGGAAAATATAATTATGAGGGAAAGTCAGAATGTCTTAGGCTATATTCAGACCAAATCAGGTGATCCGGCGAAAACGCAGGTTTCGTATTCATTTGAATGAAGCCTGTCCGTTTGGCTGTGCCGGTCTGAGCCAAGAAGCAGCAAAGAAATTTGACAACGGTTCAATTTTTTCACCGCAGCTGGCTGTGTCACGCTGCAGCAGCAAATCACATAAAGGGGCCGTCTTCCAGCGATAAACTGCGACCCGTGGACTGGGGGAAGAATAGAGGACACAACTTGACATCACACAATGGGTCCTGTTATGTTAATTAAACGACAGTCACACCACTGGACAAACCTGCGGCGTTTTCACCTGATTTGGTCTGAATATAGCCTAAGAGTAACTGTGTTACTATTAAGCCTGATTTGAAGCAACCGAATGATGAGAAAAGTCATTTTTTCATCACATTTAGTGGAACATTATATTTTAACATTAGCTTCGCTGTCCTTTTTATTACACCAAAGCCCCTCCTACTCCGTGATCCTCACTAGTACAGTATGTGTTTGCTGCTGCTGTATGTAACTTTGTTAGATAGAAATGCCCAAAAGGTAAACACATAAAAAAAGAAATGATCAAACTACAAGGATTTTCAGAAACAGTTATTGCTAGGCTGTGTTGTGCAATTTTTATTTGCACTATGGCACAACTCAAACATCAACAGTCCAGGACAGTATTGGTAGTAACTTCACTGTCTCTGTGCTCACATGTGACTCTCAGCTTTACTGTTGTCAGCTACTTGTTACATCTGTTAAACTCAAAACAATGAAAGGCAGAAACTGATCTCACCTGGAGGCAAAGGGTCTTGAAGGAGCAACTTAAATGTAGCACATAAACAATAATTAAGTTAAATTTTCCAAAATAATATTGTGGAATTCTTCCATCTATGAATCTACAATTTACCACAGTACAGTGTACAGCTTACAAAACAGAGATGAGTAAGATAAACTTAAGTCATTAAGGTAAACCAAGATGTGCTGAGTACAGTAACTGAGGTTGTAAAATGAATGGTCAATTTAAAACCATACTCACCAGTGAGGGTGTTCCCTTGTAGCTTTCCTTTCTTGAGTGAATTGCCCTGGTAATTTAGACATACAGTCAGTCACACAAACTCATTTGGGATGAGAGATTGTTAGGTCAAATCTGAAACAACAATCTAAGTAACAATTTGACAGGAAAGACAGTACATTGCTTCCTACAACACTAACATAATGCCACTCTTTCCTTAGTTTCGTGCTCTCACAGCCAAATATTCTGTGCTCGCTGAGCTCAGCGGTCAGTCCTTGAATTAGCACCCGCTGTACCAACTAGAGAGAGGCTGGAGACGCCATTTAATTCCTAAGCCAATTTTATTTGAAGCCAATTTTGTTATAGTCTAACTAAATTAGAAATATACTGCCACAGCAAGGAATTTTAGCATTTATAGATCCAACAGGCATTCAGGCTGGAGGAATGATTGGGAAAAGACAATCATTTGTTGCCAGAAAATGCAAAATTTCAACCTTACAGCAAGCTTGACGACATCAAAACTGCAGGTTAAAATATGTCAAGTAAAATGTCTCAAAGATCTGTCATAATAACATCTCAAGACAAGAGACAATTCCCAGACAAAAGGCAGTTCTCAAGCAAATTAAACCACTAAGTGGATTTTCAGACGGCAATTTCCCATATTATCAATTGTATATTAACTTCCTGTTGCCTAGAGACAGACATGTACCCCGATGTGAGGCATAGATATTTTTCATAAGCATTTTCCACTGTATATTTGTCAGGTTAAACTCGCTCATCCCCAGGAAGCAAACAGGCAGGCACCTCACACTGCAAAACACACAGGAATGTTTGTTTAATAGACTTGGCTGCTCACTGCAAGTCGGCTGCATCCTTGAGTGGGAGGAAAAAGGACTAAATATGTTGTCTGTGAAATGGCCCAAAACCCACTTGAGGTAAGCATGGAAGTCCCCATCACATGCATCAAATATCTGGTCTCAGCACCTTTTCCTGTCCTCCATTCGCCACGCACAGGCTCCCCCCACAGGGTGACAAAGGTACTGTGTCACCAGACAGCATATCAGGACAAAAGACGAGCAGGACAAAGGGGCTTTTTTTCTCATCCCCTCTTAACCTTAGGCAGAACTTTTAGTTGGTGGAATGACTGAAACAAACAAAATGCAGTCTATTGCAGCATAAAAATATTAATTTGCACTGTCATTTTTAAGGATGTGGACTTGCCAAATCAAAATGTAGAATAGTATTTTTGTGCATTTTGCACTCAGCTATTAAACCTCCTCTGAAAAGGGGACAATAACTTTATAAACTGCTGGATGCAGTAATCCAATAAACAACGCATTATTTGTTATTTATATTTAGTGTTTGCTTTTTAATATGGAAAAAAAAATCAGGAAGGTGGGCATATCAGTCTGACTTTTTTAATAAGTGCTGCTCCTGGCAGCTGTTGAAAAGCTGTCTGGAGGTTATCATGGTACATACTGCATTAAACACATAGTATTAAAATGTTACAACACTGCAGTCATAAGAACATAATGTGTCTGCCAGAATGACTCATTTATCAGTATTAATTTTATCATTTATATTTGACTCTTTCAGTATAAACATGTAGCATTAGCAGAGCATGTGTCCTCCATTGTGAATCATCCCATCTATAATCCCATAACTGCTGTTTTGAAGGTTTAGCAGTAAGTATTAGCGTGCAGAGCACCAGTGTTTACACAGACTGGTAAAATTCAGAAGATTAGTTTCAACTGTGAGTATCTTCATCCACTGATCAGTGAGAAAAAAAAAGCTTTATTTAGAAATAGCAAGAGTCCTACAGCCTGCAGGATCCAAACCCATTGCCATAGCAACAGGTAGTCAACATTTGAGCGTGCAACATTTTCCCACATCTTAATGTTCGGTTCTCGCTCACTCTCCATGGCACCCTCTGCCCTTTTAATTTCATTATAATACATAGAGTAAAAACAACAGCAAATCAATCCAATATTGAAATTCAGCCAAACAATAAAAGACAAGTCAATCACATGCAGAGCTCGCATGAAATAACATATATTAATATTCACGGATATCAAAATCTTGAAAATAATCAGTTGTGCGATGAGTGCGGTTTATTCCCGAGCAGAGCTGGTGTCACAGTAGCTGTGACAGGGCAGGGAAGTGTTGAGGTCGCTGACTCTTGCTGTTCACCGGGGAGTGACGGACTCACTCACACTAATCAACAGAACATTCTCACATGGTGGGCAGCCTCCCTCAGGGACCCTGCTGTGGGGGCGGGGCACAAAGCGTGAAAAGTTCTGACCGCCAAATGACTGACAGCCGCTTGTTGTGTTAATTGTCAGTTTTAAGAAAGGTCCAGCTTAAAGCATGACTTTTAATATGTGTATTATTCTATTCCTTCTTTTACTTCAATAATTCAGTTTTTACTTGATATGTTGGAATTCATTGTAGTCTGAACTAATTACACAGCAAAATATGTAATTAAATGATTTTTTTAAGCAGCATGGAATCACTGGAGTTGTTAACTTCATTGTTAAACGGTCATCACAGCTGATCAAAATCTTTCTGTTTGACTCGGGTCACTTTTGTCGACTTTCTCCTTCCCTGATGAATCATCTGGTGTTTCACACTGAACGAAATGCACCTTTACCTTAAATAAAATTACAGATTTCTCTATGTTTAAACATTGTCAAAATCATTCAGGACAAGCCAGCGCCAAACTCAACTAAATTACATAAGTCCTGTGGATATGTTGCATACTGTGATCACAAAGCTCACACAATGAGGTTGCCTTCCCACCAATGAGCTGGCGAACAAGCACCTACACTGTACTCTAATTCAAGTTACAGTATTGCAGCATGGATGATAATGGCATGGCTGCTTGCCTGGAACCACAGAAAGTTTTTCCTGTTCAGGCTTTGTTCGGGGGAATCGGACGTGCACAGTGCATTGATGAAGTTAATCCCGGATCGTTGATTTCCTCAGCTAGGATGATACTCTTGAGCTCGGGGTTGGAAAAGTCAAAAGCATCAAGACTCAACACTACAGACACTGTAAAGCCCCCCCCAAAAAAGCAAAAACAGTATCCTCTATAGACTAGGGATAACTATTTTAATGGACATGGATACCATAAAAGAATGAAAGTCAAGCTAATGGATGTCATGAGATAAGCATCAAAAAGGTTTGATAAAATATGTTTAAACGACTGTAATAAATTTAGAATAAAAGCTTTGGTTGAAAATCTGATGAGTTTTAACTGTGTTGGCTTCTTGTCACTTCTTATACACTGCATTCTCCAGTATATCAAACTATGGTGTACAGCTATCATGCATCAATTTTGCAAATTTTCAAACAAACACACTACAAATAACTGGTGAAACTCTTTTGCTGTACAATGCATACATAGTGACCAACTGCAAGCTGATTTATTTTTGGATTGTCTGTGCTGGCCTCAAGCTGAGGATAAAAGTTACATTACATAAGGCAGATGTCAGAGAAAACAGTAGCTGGGATGGTTGTTACAGTGCAGCGGGTTCGCTCATAATACAAACACAAGGCAGACTGTGCATTAAAACAGTTCATATGGGCATTAATATGTACATCCACTACTTACTAGTGGCCTCTGTAAGAAATGTGTTTAATCTGAAGCAGACAAAAAGTGTATCTTTACCACGAGAGCTCAGCAGAGTTCTCACAGCTGCTGTGTCAGTTTTTCAACTGTTGAAAATTTGCAAGTTATGTCATTTCCACAGCTGAAAGTTGAAAACGATGAGGAACTGCTTCATTACATATGCAGTTACCAAGGAACACACATCACTGTTTCTAAATATTTCCTTGTCAGGGCACTACATTTTAAAATCACACGTTCATGAGCAAAAAACATCACAATTTCTTCAACATTCACTCAATCAGAGAGCTGAATATGTACAGCACCACCTAATTTTGTAGTTGTATTGTATATTTTGGACTCTTCTACACACATTTCTAATATCCATATTAATTGATTTATACTTATTTAACATTTCAACCGTTTACAAGAGCTGAATGTTTGTGCTTTAAACTATTCGTATCAAAGATATAAAATGACATACATGTTTCATACACCAGGATCACATCACAAACTTTTTCAGCTAAAAAAACAGAGGGTTTGCAGTTTACAGCTCAGTTACAATGATAAAAACACTCCACTTACAATTTGAACAAATTTGAACATTGCGCCAAGTATTGAAAAATAAACATATCAGCACAAACACAAAACAAAGTTGGGGTCCTGAACAAAATAAAAATCAATGAATTACATTATTTGTGACAATAATATTTTAACAATATGTCTTTTTCAGTTGTTATCAATCACTGCATATTATAATCGGAGTGTTCTTTTTCAAAGCCAATATTACAATTTTTAAAAAATAACACACACCACTAAAGCCAATCAGATTTGAGCAGAGTTATGAGTGACACTGATATATCAGAAAGTTGCCGTGCCCCTGAAAACTAGATACATACTTTGTACTAAAACGGAAAAAAATTCTGAGAAGAAAAAGACCACCAGACCTCTAGACTGAAGATGACTTAGGTGCAAAAGAGCCACAACCATAATTTAATAAATGTTGCCACAGGGAGCCCCTGCTGGAAGCCAGTGCTATCTGAGGGTCCCTGGCATGGCAAAGTTTGTGAACCTCTGACACAGACTGTGGAAAAAATCCTGTCACCAAACCTGAACTTTCAGACCATCATTAAGTTTCATTCCTATTAACAGTCAAGACAACAGCAGAGTGGTGTCGGTGTTTATCAGACCTTGCGTGAAGAAATATGCAAATGCTAAACACAAAGTGGTTCTCTAGTTAAGTGTATTTATTAAGTTGTAGGAACAGGTAAACCTTTTTTTTTTGCTTTTGATTCAACTGCTGATAAAGCAAACAGAAAGTGGCACAAATGACCTGGATTGAGTTAGCATGTGAGTTAATAAGTCAAACAAAATGTTACTACACTTTGCATCCTCATACTAGGGGAATACCCATTCTGGTAGCTGTGATGGTGAATCACACGCTGAGCAGTGTGGGAGAGGCAGAAACTGACACACAGATAAAAACTGAAAGCGTCAAAATGGCTGTTTACTGTTTTACATACTTAGAAAAAAACAACGAAGAGGAGAGGAAAAGGAGTGTTTTATATTTCATATGAGAAACGAGGAGCCAGTGAGCAATAAAAAGCAGTGCAAGAGTTATGATATCTATTGAACCAGAGGAAGCCTGAATGTGGTTTAATGTTTTGTCTCAGTTGTCCATTCTCTCCTAAATAAAAAACTAAAAAGTAATTAAGTTCAACACTGCAGAAGTATGGCAGTGACAGATTTCTGTTTGGCTGATTCTAACTCCAACTAACTGAAGCAATGAGTTGTCTGGACAATGTCCCCACAGTTGTCAGTCTAGTCATGGGTACCACTGATCAGCTAAATACTGTTTACATCTACTGATGTATTTGTGGCAGCGGGGAGTGCACTGAGTGGGGACATCACCATTCAAATGAAAGGGTTTGAGTTCATGATTCTAAAACAGGAAAGATGCTCCCTGCTCGCTGGCCTGTGAAAAGGACAAAGGTCACATCAAGTACCCTGACCTTTATTCTTCCTGTTGAGGGCAATCATGGGAAACTGTGTCTTAGACTGAAATACAAAAAATTACCCTAAGAAGAACTGATCAAATATATCATCCAAATGTTTACCAAAAATGCCTTCTAAGATTTCTTAAATTGTCTCTACCTGTTAAAATATAGCAGCCAGTTCCCTCTTTTGGGACCAGATCTAACTTTAGTCCAGCTGTGGTGTTACGGACACTTCTTCCTGCCTCTCCCTGTTGTTCATCGTGCAGCTTGTCTTCATGTTTTACTGACTCCATTTCTCACTCTGACTCAGACAAAAACAGAAAGGATCCCGAACAACCTACACGTTATGAGCAACGAATAACTCGGAAAAAAAAAATCTCAAAAAAACAATGCAGCACAGCTTTTTTTGTGGGTCACGTATTATCCGGACACTCCAACCACCAACATTCAACGCAACAACTCTGATCCCAGCAAACCAAGGATGATACAGACCAGATAGATACAGATAGAACTAATTTATCAGATTTCACACAATGAAGCTTAATTTGTTTAGAGTTCAAGGCAATTTTATTCATCACAAAATGCTTTAAAACATGACCATTCATAGGAAACCGATGCACCTCCTGTGTGTTTAGAAACCGCAAATTAAAAAAGATACTACACGTATCGAGGTAAACTTTCTCAACATTTGACATTAAACTTAATAATATACGTGAATTGTTAACTTCTCCAGGCCTTCAGGGAGATGATGAGCAGTGTGTTTGTATAATATGTCTACATAACTTCCGCTAGGAATCCTCTGACAAGAGCCAATAGGTAGGAGTCCGCGAGGAGGTGGTGGGTGGGTGCAGGGGTGCGGTTTCACCAGGAATACCCACTTGCCCAAGAACCCTTCTCTTTTCTCTGTGTGGGTGAGTGCTTCCCTTTGTCGGTTACTCATGCACCTCCTTGTATATCCACTGCTTCCCTCCCCCTCCCTTGCACACCCTGTAAACCCACACCTACGACAATCAGCACCCACGTTCTTCTAATGCAGTTCTGAGAGCATCATTCTCCCTTTTACTTGCAGTCAGGCTAACAGACGGGGAGAGAGAGCATGACAGATGGTGTTCACAGCTCTATTTCTGAGGCTGGACTTGTACCGCCACAGCCACCCCTCCCCTCCCCCCTGCCTATTCCACTCAAGCCAAGTGCTTATGACTGCCTCCTCATCTTCGCCTCAGTAATCAGCCCATTCATTTGCAGGGTTATTGTGAATTAAAAGTCTGTGTCTCACAAGGAACCTCACCGTTTACAGGTTGGACACAGTTTTTCTTTCCCAAAGTGGAGGAGATAATTTACACGACTGCTCAACTAGGGGATTTTATTATCTTAAGGAAGTTACAAATGAAAGATTTTAGTGTTATCTTCTAAACTAAAAATTAAAAGACAAGATTCTTTAGAATAATAAGTGAAACAATACCAGTGAGATCACCTGACTTTTGAATTTACTGGTTAAGTATATAACAATCTACTGACAAAAGCCAGTCTGCCTTCAGCCATCAGTCCCTCCTCAAGCCTTACATTTATGATCACCCGTGATTTAAAACCATGCATGGAAATTATTTATAAAAAACTGCATTCTGTAATTAACAAAAAATAAAATAAAATTAAATTAAATTAAATTAAAAAAAAAAAAATCATTTTGACGCTGCTGCCCATACCAGAACAAGGAAACGAGGGGGAGTGCTCGGCTGTATTATTAACCTTATGTCTCCAGCAGTAGAGAGCAGCCTCTCTGCTCCTCCGTTGGCCCAGGAGAAAGCCGTTGCTGTACAAAACCCTGAGCGAGTGAAGGGTTTTTGAGGTGAAACAGACTGAACGCAGAGTTTTTTTCTTCACTTCGGAGTTGGTCTTAATTGTTTTTATGCTGCAGTGTGTGAAATCAGCTGGTCTCGTTTGTTAGAGCTGATGGCTGCTCTGCTCCGTAAACAGTCTCTGAGTGATGGCACTGAAAGATCAAATTCACTTCACGTGACATTCGTCTCGCTAAGTTCAGTTCCGCCTTTATCACCCTCCCAAAATCATGTAGCTACCTAATGCTTAGAAAAATGATTTTTGACATTTGTAAATAAATGCAGAATCTTGCATGTCTTTCTTCTACAGATATTCTGAAGTGCACAGAGCAAAGCTGCTGCCACCTCGCATCTAACCCCAACAGAGAATTTCCAGTATGTGAGAACATGTCTGAAATGCATTATCATAATGGCTGTGTGCTTCGTGCGCAAAGGGGCAACGCCACACAATGTCCTGATCTGATTCTGGGGACACTATTTCAAGTTCATACATGAAAATGACTTTGGAAACTGTTTAGACGTTTTGTTCTCTATTTGAAAGTTACTCTTTCTCTTATACACTTCCAATTGGCATTTGAGCAACACTGGTC
The DNA here is from genome assembly GCA_029874485.1 of Naso brachycentron. NCBI lineage: Eukaryota > Metazoa > Chordata > Actinopteri > Acanthuriformes > Acanthuridae > Naso > Naso brachycentron. The sequence continues at coordinate 26,068,055 of JAQFJA010000022.1, forward strand.
TCTCCCAGCTTTGGTTTATCTTTGCCAGGAGGCCCTCAAAGATCTAAAAAGAGCAGTCAACTTTTGTTAAGGTCTGTTGTCACGTTGAAGTAAAACTTGCAAAGCCTCGTCTGCTCCACTGACGCCACTTGCAGACTATGCATTCTATGCTCTTATTTATGTCATATGTTTTTTTATTCTTGTGTACCTGTGAGAGGCACATCAAAGACAAATTTCCACTGCTTTGCAATGGACAATAAAGTTTTTCTGATTCTGATTCTAATTCTGAAGCATACATTCTAGTCAAAGGGCTCAGACAGGCGGCAAAAGTTTACCAGACTGTTTTGCTGCGGTGTGGAGGCCATCATGAGGAATCTTCCCACCAGCCAGGACCTGGCAGCACGTCTTGAGTCTGATTTATGCTTCTGTGTTGGCTGCATGCGGAGCCTAAGCCATAAGCTTCATAAGTGCCCATCGCCATCGAGAGCATTCATACCTGTATGTCGGCATGTCCTTGTTTTTCTCCAG
>JAQFJA010000022.1:26164566-26175473 GCA_029874485.1 Naso brachycentron
AGATCCCCTGAGTTTTTGCGTTATGTTCAAGTCATGCGGACATCTGTTTGAGGAAAAACACCATCCATTCAGATACAACAGAGGGGGACATGAATTCAACATTCTTACAAAAGTCATCTGAAACATTACACTCTCCATTCTGGTGATGTGACAACAAGTATTTTGTCAGTCAAAATCGGACATTTTCTAAGAATGGTGAATTCCACAGAGCCACAAGAAGAGGAGAGCCCGAAACAGAGCAGTGTCTGCTAATTTCAGCCTTGCTGAGCGGTGAAGACCACTTGTGTGTTAAATGAGTTGAACTGTTCAGTGTGCCCACAGAAACAAATTCTTATTTTGGTTGCTCAATTTTTGGTGTTTTAATAGACTTTCCTTGAAAAATACAAAATGTAATTGTGGTTTCAACGGCACTGGAAAGGATCATTTGATTTAAGGCCTTTTAATAAAATTTCTCAACATCCTGAGAGGTTTATAGAAAGATGTACGCTTATTTCAGATCTTTTCTTGAGACTTAAAAGTGAAATTGTCAGTCTTTTACTGTAGGGGGTCTCTCAATTTTCTGCCGGCTGACGTCTCTGCAGGGTGCCACGTCTTAATGGAAAGATCATGGTCCTCTCTGCTGTGCTCAGCTCACCTCCTGTTCAAAATACTTCCTCAGAAATGAAGTGTTATTCTCATGTGAACACCGCAAGCATCTGCCGCGAGAAAGCAAAACACATTATCCCCCTGACCAAACACCACACGTCCGAACACACAGAGAACATCCTAAACGAAGGTGCAAACACATCCCCACTGACGGGTTTTCCATGTAGGTAGCTTAATTTTTATTACGCTACTGTAGAAATCTGACAAATCATCAGGTTTCCCCTCCATCCCTCTGATACGCAAGGAACAGAGTGTCTACTTTCTACAGTTCTACAGTTTTAGCTCTTTTAGGTCAGTTAAATCTGGCAAAACATCACAAGTAAACAAGCACTGTCCTTCAAGTGACATCTTGCAAGTGCTTTTACGTAACTCGTCGCACAAAGTCGTTAAAAAGCTTCAGCAACACATTAGCGATATTTGTGATTAATTTTGCTCGTGCTTGATAAAAGCTGGACATCCCATTTATGACACTAATTTAAATCTCTTGCTCATAATGAACAATCTCATAATCTTATAATTATAGAGGAAGCTGCTGTCAGGCAAACAGCAATAAGCTCAGGGCAAAATTCAACTTAGATGCAAAGTGACCTCTAATCAGAGAATCAGTTCATCCACATCAATGTAAATGAATGCAAAACTCTCACGCTGCTGCAGCAGGCTGCTTTTTCTACTGTTAGGATTTGTCCTTTCAGTGAACTCTGCCCTCTATCTCTCCAGCACCGTGCCAATGTTGTCTGTTATTTTTCTGAAAACAAGGTGAATCACCTTCTTCTACCTGACAAAGGAATTCATTATCCTTTCCCACAGAGGACGCAGACGTGGTCTTCTCAAATGTGTTTGTGGTGTGGCTACGCTCCGAAAAAGAAGGAGTCTGCAGCGATGTGCTAACAAGGACGAGACCGACTTCCAAACTCATGAATAAACTCTCAGTTTAAGTCTTCAGTTTCAACTGAGAGACACCGAACCCCCCCCTCCGCCCCCGCCCCAGAAAAGGGAGAGAAAAAGCATAGGGAAGCAATAAATGCAAGAGCGGCAGCATATTCATGGAAAGCATGAACATCAGCTCAACATCTGACTTGAATCTTATTGTTCAGATTGTTGTTTTTGTTCAGGTTTTTTAAGGAGCGCTGACATAACCAATAAGCAAGCAGGCTGGTCTTTGACACACTGTTTTCCTCACCTAATCTGCAGGGAGGGGAAGCAGTCATCACTCTGGAAACTAACAGAAAGAGATGCTAAAAGTAGAAAATGGTACTGTCAGTCAAACTTAAAGGACCATATCAGTCTAATTTTGTCTTCTCTCTATTAGCAGAGATCACCCCTATCTTTGATAAATGTTAAAATTTAACCGTCTGTGTACTTCAGTAGACCTAAGACTGCATTTCTAAACCCCATTAACTGCCATTCATGTTGAAACAGGGTATAGAAACACTGCAGGACTCATGAAGGTTGCAGGTAATTCACCCTTCTAAAGAGAATGTCTGCATTTATTTGGTCAAAAACTGCTGAGCGGAAGAGAGACGTTACGTTTACATGACAGTAGAGAAAATCAATTTATAGTGTCAGTCCGGCTAAAACCAGTCTTTTAAAATGCATGTTAACATATTAGTCAGACTGAGATTGTACTAAATCGAATTTCTTGCAGTCGAGCTAACACACCCAGATAGTGGGTTGGAAGTCGAATTACTCCTGCATATATACACCTCAACCAGACCCAGACTGGACTAAGCAATCTGTGCATGATCAATAGTCCCCGCCCCGGTCTTTGACCCAGAACTTCAACAGTATAAATTTGTATAAGAAAGCTTTTTTCTTTTCTTGTGTGTATTTGTGTGTTGTGTGTGTGTGTATGTGTATAAGAGTGGACCATTTTCGAGTCTATAATAAAGATTATATAGTATGAAAACAAAAATCCTCCAACCAGGAGGGGAAGCGTCCGTTGAAGTTGTACCAAAAGCAAAGCCCAAATTTGAAGTGCACTGTAGTGTACTGTAAAGATGTCCATGTTTTCCCCATTCTAGCTGCTTGTTAACTTGTTTGTAGCTTGTTTGGCAAACTGGAAGAAGGTCCAATAGCAACCAGCTGAACAGAGTATATCGCCGCATACCATAGCTGAGTCCAACAATAAATCGATTCTCCCTCAGCGCTTGCATACTCAGACAAGGAAAGTAGTCCAACTAAATGGCCTAATCAACTATAACTGTAGCTCGACTTAACTGTGCATGAAAATGCACTAGGAGAGGGGAGCCGGAAGTCTTTGAGACAAAAGTTATTATGCCTCAAAAAATAGTTCCTCACAAGCCCTGCCGTCCTAGCTCAAACATTAGCGTGAAGAAGGATTTTGACACGGACGTTCTTTTTAACTAACGCTGTCACACATCTTCAAGTACTTTCTTTAACATTTATTGAATATGGACAAAATGTTAACAAACATGATATCTCACGAAGCTGTTTTGGGGGAAAATGTGTGGTTTTTGTAACCTATGTGGCCGATGTTGACAATGACATGTGGTAACAATTTGGTCCTTTAATATTGGAGATATGAATAAATGAGACTAACACAGAGGACAAAAGGATCTCTTGTCTCTTTTGAAAGAGTCATCATTCTCCAAGCACATTTTGAAATTTCCAAATTCTTAATATTTGCATATCTAACATGTAACTTTTACCCTTCAGGGACTGAGATGTTCGTAATGATTGATTGTGACAGTAAATGATCACTCATTCATTAGCTTGTAACGTTCATATTATCTTTCCATTACAAAGGTTATTGGTGCAGCAGGCAGGGGCCCACATTTGGATTCCCCTGCAGAGATAAGGTGCCAACAGCTTGACATCATGCCCAACTGACAACGCTGCAGGAGAAATTAGGGTTTCAGGATTGCCAAAGACAACCAGAACACAGGGGAGAGACACAAAGAGGCCTTTTCTGCTCTCTGAAACACAACAGGAAAAGTGATTTGACGTAACAGGCAAGGAAAATATCATAAATCTTTCAGTAATGGAAAAACTAATGGCATGATTTATGCTTGGCACACACTGACACCTGTAATGAACTGTATATCTGATGGCAGGAGGACAAGCATGACTCGAATCATTTTAGAAACCTGAAGAAGTTTGTGTGTTGATCTACTGTAACTCAGTACCTAAAGGCTATTTCCACAAATAAATGTGTCTTTTAGTCGGCTAAAGACTTTACAGATGACTGTTGAACATTTTCTTTTATTCCATATTTTCTTATCAGGATAACTCAGCTTCCCGTGTCTAGTACTGTCTGTACAAGTCAAAGCGCTGCACTGGATGAAGAGGCGTGAGGCCTCCGTGATTAATGATAGCTTAGTCCCACACATCATCCTCTGTATGCCGGCACGTGCAGCTGCAAGTTAGCCTTCACAGAGCCAACATTTCACTGATTGGGAAAAAGAGAATGGAGCGTTAGGTCAACAGCAATCATTTCCCACAATTAATGTCAACAACACAGGTAGTTTATCTCTGTGTTAACTAGATTCCCCTCAGTTAAAACAACAGTGGTGTCATCGCTGAGCACGGTTCAGTAAAATGCCAGAGAGATAAAACAGACGTCGTTTGAATATTCTGGTTTGATATTTGGACAAAGGTGTTCGAGTCTGACAAAGTGCGCAGTGCATTTGACTAAAATACAGACTGCTTAATTTCTCTTTGCATCTTCAGTTTGAACACAGGCTTTGCATTTGTTGACACAGGGGACTGCAGAAATATTATTTGGGGTGGAGACGAGGGCTGAATCATACAAACAAGCAAGACCCTCCCCAGTGTTATTCATTTTCTTTTGTCCCTCCCCTTAAAGAAGAAAACATGCACCTCTCTCCCACAAATATCTCTAAATAGTCTGTAACTTAAAGAAAAGAAACATCTTTAAAAAATGTTTAAAAAGAAACTGAAACCCTAAAAAACTTTATGGAATTATGATTTTCATAATTGCCTCAAACACTCAGTGAGGTCTATCTGCTTTAGAAACAAGTTAAATTATTATTTTGCAAATTTATAAGTCTAATCACAGACACACTGTAGTATGTGTAATACACTTAGAAATAAAAGTATGAAAAAAAAATCCAAAACTGAGCTGTAACAAGAAATTACCAACTCATTGTTCTAATTGTCACCAAAAAAATTGTAAGCAATGTTTCATGCCAATTTTTTTTTTTAAATCACCGCTTATCCTTTTTTTTAAAACCTATTTCTGACATATAAAATTCTGCAATGAAAAATAAAGTGACTGGCTTGTAAAAAGGAAACGTGTCCATAGTCCATTCTGTGTTTTCCATCTGATGTGTTGGTTCAGTAGTTAATTGTTACAGATGAAAGGACTGTCATCTTTTAATATGGCAAAGCTCACCAACTATTTTGTCATTTTTCCAATAATTTTGCAAAAAATCTAAGAATGGGAAGCTTCAATAAAGATTTATTTTATTTATTTATTTATTTATTTTTTTAAATAAGACCCTACAAATAGTCTTTAAACTGTCTGTAGGTGGGCTATCCAAATAAAGTGTTACCAAATCATGTTTTGATAACAAAGGCATGACTGTAATCTTCTTCATATAGGCCTGGCAAAGCTTAACAACTATTTGATCATTTTTCCAACAATTTGACAGTAATTTTAAGAATAGAATGCTGAAATATAAATTAATTAATTTATGACCTTCCATTACTAAAAGTCAGACTAAGCTCCCTTTAGACTAAAGTAAGAAATAACTTTGTCACTGTCCCTTACTGTCATGTAGGCCTACTGTATGCAAGCATGGTTTTATGTCCACATGCAGAAACTGTAAAGCAGCACAGAAACCTGTTTGCAACAATATGGACAGCCAAAAACAGAAGTAGTAGTCTTCAAAACTCTATTCTATTTAAATTCTTTAATATATCATCCATAAACCAATTTATTCCATAAATTAGGAGCTAACGTGATAGTCACGTGATAATGTATTAGGTTATAGAAGACTGCTCAAGAAGCTCAGTGGATGGTGAGCAGGAAATGTCATCAATAAGGATAACATGTGGCCTAGTAAACAAAATCTTTATTAACGCGATTTAAAAAGTTTCTATAAGGTACATAATAAAGTAAATTTTAAATTCAAATTTTGTTTTATAAGCTCATTATAAGCAATAATTTACATCTTCCTCATGCTGAGCTGTAAGGTCTTCCGTGTTGGCCGCTGTTCAAGGATTTTATCAATTAGTAGTGGAAAGAGCAGGACCATGGTGTTGAATCCTGCGTTCTGATTGGTCCAAACGCAGAACTCGTAATGTTCAGCGCTCCCATATAAACCCGTGCAGACTTGACATCGGTTCTATCTGTCATGCGAGTCAAAAGGATAGTGAAGAGTCCAACGTAAAGAAATTGCTGGCAGCTCACTTGTCGTAGCCTACATTTGTTGTGTTCCCGGTGCTGCAGAAGCTCTTGGAGCGTCAATTCTTATGAATTACACACAAAGCAGGAGGCGTCTCTTTACATTTAGTTGTATAATCTGTGTTGAGAGGACGATGCCTTTGAGGACCGGACTTTTTCTCCTGATGGTGCTGAACGCATCTGCATATGAACTGGATCAAAACGAGTCTTATTCGCCCAGGAGAGCACGCTTTTCTGCAAATAGCCCTTGTAAGTAACACGCTGCTTCCCATCTGCATATCTCAGAGTGCACTGCTTGCTTTTTTTTTACACCATTTCCACAATGCACAGCCTTACCTTTGCTCGCTTACTATGTGGAGATTTTTTTCCCTCTCTCTCTTTCCTTTCTCTCTCTCTTTTTGGCCTATGCAGCCTTTTCTGTCTAAACGAGCGTGTTGATTCACGGAAAAGGCTGCGGGATTAACGCTGTGGTTTTTGCCGGTGTCCTGCCGGCAACAGATGAGCATGGAGCTTGGTGCTGACACCTGAGAGTGCAGGCTGTGTCATGCTGATAGTGTCTTTCTCACGGCTTTGCCTGCTGCATAGGTCCCACTGTTCAGCATTATAGTGGACTTGAGGGGGCTTTCAGTGCATTAAACATAAAGCTTCCTGTGCAGCCCTTATGTGTAGCCTTCAAGTCAGAAAAAGAAGTAGGCTACATCACTATGCTTCAATAAAAGCTACATTGTCACTGAGGCTGTGCCTTTTGGACAGATTCATGTAACCCTATTAGTTGACATTTCTTCCACATTAAAGAAAATCCTGTACAATAACCATCAGCAGCATAAAATCTGCATGGACTTTTCCTTTTTAACATAAAGGTACAGCCCAGTGATTAAAGGCAGTGGGTAACAGGGATGCTTATTGGCTTCTGCAGGAATTGCTTCATCATCATAAGATTTGCAGCTCACTCTCTGTATTTTGAGAACAATCTCTGGTCCCTGATGGCAGGCAGACTTTATCTGACTGTGCAGGTCAACATGGGGCCCCAGATTCGAAGTCTGCCAAGTAGGCTTAGGCTCGGCAGTGACATTTCTTAATGGTTATTACAAAGGATTTGAGTCAGGCTGCCTGCCATCACAGTGGATTCTTGGATGAGGAAGAAGTAAAGCCAACTATCTGGATACACTGATTCACAGATTATGTTTTATAGCTTTGTCTGGGTGTAAAATTTCAAGTCAGTTGCATGGACTTAGAGCTGTGCTCCTTATGGACGAGGTCAGCTTTTGGAAAAATATTCTTGCTTGAATGATGTTGCAGGGAGGCTGTTTCATGGGTTTTACAGAGATGTGGACCAGGGTTACTCGAGGGTTAATGAGCCTGATAACTATTTCTGTCATGTGAGGCTCCTGAAATGAACATGGCAGCATGTTCTGAGTGTTTTTCATACGGAGATGTTCATGGGATCAGTTCTGGATATTTGACTGGACTGTGACATGTGCTTAATTAATAGTTAGGCAGAGTCCTCAAATTCAGCTTGACAGCTAGGGTTTGTGTAAAAATTGACAGAGCTTAGTGGCAGAGTGTGTTTGTGTGTATGTGTGTGAGTGGTACAAGTGTATGTGTGTGTGTGAGTGCACACCAGCGATTTTCAGGAAACTCTTTGGTATTTCTGGTGCTGTTCATCCAAGCTCTGCTGAAAAGAACCAAACAGTGGAATATAGGTCCCTGCCAAGAGAAAAGAGCCGTTGTGCCAAATAGTGTCTGAGACTCTCCAAGTTGTCAGGTGTCCAATCTCCAGTCAAGTCACTATTTGCCCCCAGTGACTGTATGTCTTTTGTGAATCACCAAAGTATGAAAATTCCCTTTTTTTCGCCGCATTTTTTCGCTGAAACCCTGGCAACCCTTGTGTAATGAGCTCAGTGAGTGTGCAGTGATTCCCAGTGAACCCACTGTTGGCCCCCTGCTGATGGTCCATTCTTTGTGCCCACAGCAGATGTGGCACGCTGTCTCAACAGTGCCCTCCAAGTTGGCTGCGGAGCCTTCGCCTGCCTGGAAAACTCAACTTGTGACACAGATGGCATGCATGACATCTGCAAGTCCTTCCTATACAGTGCTGCTAAATTTGACACTCAGGTACACACTTCAATTCATTTCACCAAGACTACACACAGAATGCCATTTTTATTATGCTTTTACATGCATGTGAGATGTGTCAAATTATATGGGTCTAACCTGTCAGGGTAAGAATGTGTGAAGCACTGCTGTTTTTTTCTATTGTAGGGTAAAGCATTTGTGAAGGAGAGCCTTAAGTGCATTGCCAATGGCATCACCTCGAAGGCATTCCCCACCATCCGCCGCTGCTCCACCTTCCAAAGAATGATATCTGAGGTCCAAGAGGAGTGTTATAGCAAGCTGGACATCTGCACCGTCGCTCGATCGAATCCAGATGCCATTGGCGAAGTGGCACAGCTACCAAGTCACTTCCCCAACAGGTGAGCTCCTCCTCTGCTGATATACAAATGTGTTAAAAACAAGTCAAAGAGGGTCGATCTGCTGATATGTTACACATTGTACATGGTTTGTTAACTGGCATTCTGAAAAAAATAAGTCATTTCAATGTTTGAATTTTGTGATGTTCAAAAGGCTCTGTGACCACAAAGTGGGTTCAAGCACAAAGGGTTTATTTCCCCAGTAAATTACAATCAGACAGTAAATACAGCTGCTGTTCTTGTGAAGTGAAGAAGAGCTTAAGACATGTGTTTCAATCATCCTAAAAAATACAAATATACATGCCTGGCATCTTTCAAATACCCCTCTGACCCTGATTTATGCAGCATAACAGATGGCTAAATTTGTGTTGATTTCCATGTTTTGGTTACCATCTGCTTCATGCATTCTTTTGTACAGTGAAAGAAAATGAAACAGGAAAATCAAGTTTGCATGTTCTTGTTCCTTTTGTTGCTGTAATGCATGTAGGATTGCAGCTTGGGAGTGTATACAAAAGGGTTAAGAGGGTGGAGAGGGTGGAGAAGGGAGGGTCACTCCCATATGGATGACATCAGATTATAGAGCACGTGTGCAAATACATTGAAATTCCGAGGACAATTTGATCTGTTAGAGCGTACAACAGGAATGTGTTTGTCATTTTGGCTTCAGGCTCATAAGAAATCATTTTGTGATTCTTTGTTCTGTTGTCCCAGGTTTTATGGGAAGCTGCTACAGAGCCTGATGGACTGCGATGAGGACACGGTGGACCGCGTCAGGACCAGCATGGTGTCGCGGCTGGGCCCAGAGATGTCCATGCTCATTCAGCTGCTGCAGAACAAGCCCTGCCCATCCACTGCTGTGGCTGCAGCTGCCGCCATCCCCACTGGAGTGGAGGGCCGTGGGAGCTGGCGCTGGTCCATGGGTCCCCATATGTACAAGATCCAGCCTAATCTGCGAAACAGAGACTCCGCCAGTCATTTTGGCAAAAAGCGCTCGGCCAGTGACAGCTCCTAACTTCCACTCAGATTCAGAAAACTCCACGCACTCCTCAAAAACATCATGAAAGCTCCTCTATTCCCTAGGGGTGATAAAATACATTCCTCCGCTAGACTGGAAGTTACAGAAATATGCACCTTTAGGGAATGCCGGAACGCCCATAGAGTCGATATCAGAGTTTGATTGTTGTTATATTGTATATCCTACACTTTAGGCTTGACAGAAACTCCCCTCTCCATCGACTGTTTCCAAACGTGTCCGCTCACAGTTAAGTGTTGAACATGTGGCTCGTTGCATCTGTGCAACATGGTCCTGCTCACTCCTCGTCATCTCCTCCGACAGAGACGAAACCTTAAGATGTCTTTTGATGATGCCAAGCAAAAAAAAAAGAGAAAAATAACAAAAACAGCCATAGTGGTTCACGCCTCTAGAGCACAAGTCCGTACTTTAAAAGACAAAAACACAAATCTCATAATCCAGATCTTTGTTCATGAGTAGAAATAGTTGGATTATTATAAGTTCATTAATAGGAATGGGAAATAATTGGTAGATGTATTTAATATTTCAGCAAAGAGAGCAGTCAAATTGTGAGCATGAGATTGTGGAAATGAGTTTCATATCTATTTTCTGACATAACAGCTAAAAGTACTGTAAACTAAGTTATCTGAGACAGCCATAGCTAGCCCTCTAAAAGAGAGTGCACACACGGAGTGAGGTCTGCAGAGGTTTCATGTGACCTTTGAGAGGTTACCTTAAACTGACCAAAAAACTACAAACTGCCCTGAATGCTATTCATGAAATACCAAAATAGTGTATAGCTATAGCACTTACAGTTGCTTTTGTTTGTTTCTGGTGGCAGATGTAGCCATGGTCACGTGTTTCAAACCATCATCCTGCACATAAGGATTGTTCAGGTCATGGCCAAGACTTAGTGTCAGAAAAAGTCCATTTTGCATATCTTGTATCCAGACACTTGTAATGCATATGACTGTTGAGCTCTGCAGTATACGTGGGACCATGTTTAGTGGAGTCTGTGTCCATGTTCCTTGGTGAGTGTGAAACAGTCGTGTATGTGCAGTAGCTGATTAGCACGTTCACCGCGGAGACTGAGTGCAGCCATCTTCTTGGACTGATGATCATCATTCTCTGAGGTGAATAACGTGACATACACACTGGCTTCCAGTGTCGAGATTGAGAATGACTATTTAAAAAAAAAAAGCCTTGTTGGAATGCTATTTATTTTCCTACTATATTATTTAATGTTTTTTTTATTTTAATGCATTATTGTAGTTTTAATTAGTTTACAGATTTAACAAGCAGTTCAGTTCAGTCATGGCTCCTATTTGAACATGAGCTCTATGCCAAAAAAAGAAGAAAAAAGAAAAAAAACATTAAATAATATAGTAGG
>JAQFJA010000022.1:26239292-26251194 GCA_029874485.1 Naso brachycentron
ATGACATAACAGGACACCAAGACGATACGGACGAGGCATACGGGTAAACACAAGAACCAGAGTGTTCCTGACAGCGATGAAACTATGAAGGAACGACTTTAGAAAAACATATCAGCTGATTGGAGACTGGAAATAACACTACAAATTTAAATTACTGGGTTTAATCTGTATTCAGTCAGATTGGGGTCAATATTATCGAATGAAATAAACAAAACTAAGAATTTAAGAGAGGATAAAACACACTGAAGCAAGTTAAGGCCATCCCAAAAAGTACACTCATACCTTGCAAACATACTATTTGTAATTATTGATAATATGTCTTCTTGTTTACAGTTCACGCTGCTTCTTTTATCACCCATCAGACTTTTGCCCTCACTGCAGCTGACTTTTTTTTGCAGTTCTGACAAAAAACTCTCACATGAGCAGCGTTTTTCAAAGCTGGGTCCACACTTGGCTAATCAGTTGTAAAGTGACAGACTTTTTACAGACGTCCCCAACACGAACACTCAAGAAGTTCCTCAAGAACATGAGGCAACGTTTGGTGAGGGTCCCCGTCTCAGCGTACTTTGAAGAAGGTGAATACTGAACTCAAACATGGCACCGAGAGACGACTGCACAGTGGCAAATGTTGTTTATTTTCTCAGACAGTGTTGACTTGTAATTTTCAATTACCCAAAACAGAAAAATTTTAGACTTTTAGAATTTTTTGCAATAGCCTTCACATTTTTCATCAAGTGCAGACACTTTAGTGACTTTACAAGCTATAAAAGCTTATATGTATGTATGAACTGACAACCTCACCACCACCCACAGATCACCGTCATTGATTGTCAGGTGATCATTGTGAGCTGCGGGCGGGATATTTTGCAGTATAATAGACAGTAACATAACATGACATGAAAACAAATAAAACAACAAGGGCAAATGCTACTAAATAATGAAAAGACTGAGTCAAAATATGTCCGTGTGTTTGAGTGCGGGACATCTTACTTGCAATCTTGCCCAGCAGCAGAGATGCGTCTGTATGTATCGTAGCAAAGTAACATGCAGTGGTTGTTCCGTTTCTCAGGGTCCTTTTCTGAAAAGCACAGGGATCATCTTTCAGGATTAACACAACGTTCAAGCATTCTTCTCTCTTTTGTGACAATGAGAATTTTTCACACCCTTCTCAGATTACAGGCTGTCTGACTTTAAGGTCGACATCAGTAAATTTTCCACTTTCGAAAGTGCAATTTCATGTCAATTGAAATTCCTTTGGGGATTGATAAAATACATTCTATTCTGTTCTGTTCTATTGTGATTAAAGACTCTTTAAAACGTGTTAAGACTTGCAGCTACAAAGCCCATGTTTACAGTTCATAATCAACAACTTATTAGGCTCAGTGACTCTACAGGTTTTTACTAATGCCATGATGCTAAACTCACCACTACTTGAGAATAAACTCTCTGGGCGAACTCTAAGTCCTTGAAGCGCGACTCCACAGGAAAGGTGTAGGCGTTAAGCCACTGCAGTAAGGGCATGTCCAGGGCTGTGCCGGCGTAGCTGTACTGGGATGCATGGATGTGAGTGTCCACCATTCCTGGCATGAAGAACTCACTGCAGTGCAACAAGTCATGAAAAAAAGCTCAAATACTCATTCTTGTTCTTTTGTCCTATGCAAGAAATAATGTAATTATGCACACTCATGTTTTACAGTCAAGTGGGTTAATATAACTGCTGATGCAAAGAAGACTCTGTGTTCTTTCTTAACAATTACTCTTTGACCTAGAAAAGTAATTTAATATCTACTTCTACAATACTACTGCAAAATTCAATATATTCATTATTCATTTACATGTTCGACTTACTGTTCTGCCAGTTGAGTGATTTTAGATGAACGGATTTCAAAAGTCTGGGACAATCTGTCTTCCTCATCACTTCTCACAATGAAAGCAATCTGATGACAGAACATTAATCAGGTCAGAGCTAATGTGATTTAACATGATTAGAAAAAAGAAGTTCATATGTACGAGAGGATGATCTGGATGTCTGGAAACATTAAACATGTTTGCTTTAAGTTTTTCCTCCTCGTGACACTATGGTTAGGAACAGTATACATTGGGCTTGGTAAACTTGTGCAAAAAGGTGTAGAAGGTGTAGAAGAAGGCGTTATATGTTATATAATAGTTTAATTGTTTTACAGTGAGCTGTGGTTGAGCAACTTTAACCAACTGTTCCACACTAAGATCGCACACACAAACACCTGAACAACAGCCTGAGGCAGCCTCTTATAAATATGAAGTAACAGCCAAACATGTTTATGCACACGAATGAGTCCACCGTCTTCTTTTTTAAAAATCCATGAACAATTAAGTTTTTAAAGTGTGACAAACCTTTCCGTCTGTGTCCACTCCCAGGAGCGCATCCTCCAGGACCTCCACTGGGTTTTGCTGCGTCGCGTGGATAAATGTTCCCCTGTAGATGTGAGCAATTTCGGTCGCGAGTCCTTTGGAGTCTGCCATTCCTTCAGCAGATCAGTCGGAGTCAAACAGAGAAATACCTGCCACTGCAGCAGCGCACCGATGTTTGGTCCTCTGATCTCCAAGACGCACCAGGACGCACCAGGACGCACGACTCAGCAGCCAATGAGAGCATAGGGTGTGTGTTTCCGCGTGTGTGTGTGTGCTTGAACGTCAAGTCACGGCGGTGAATCTACCTACAAGACCGAGCAAGACGAAGACGTTCCTAGTTTTTGATTTACAACTGATTCACGTCGATGCGATGGTTAGCCTATCCGTCAGGTGCTGCACTCACCCTGAACCGAGACTGTCTGATAATTCATCACAGTGATCTGAAGTAGGAGGTTCACTTTTTTTGGTGCTTGATGGACGCCTTAATATAGCCCAACATATGCCCTACTGCTGTTTTGTTGACCATCCAGAAGCTGAAAACTCAACACTTGATTGTCCAATTCTCCTGCGTAAATTTACATAATGATATCCTTTGATATCTTCCATATATTAAAGTTTTGTGCAAGACTGAGTATAATCCACATTAACTGCTTTTCATTAAAATTGTTAAAGAATGACGACAGTTTGTGCCAGTCACTATCACTGAGATGAATGAAGCAAACAGCCCAGTCTCTGCACTATGAACAAAATCACTTCAGATCAATTTTTAGACAATGTGACCACTGCCAACTTATTGTTTTCTTCACTCCTTATCATAAATGTCAGTTAGTGTCATTTTGAAATAACAATAGAACAAACAGATCATGGCTGATACAGAGAAGATGAATATCTTTAAGTCTGATTAGGTTGGTGTCTCTGTCTGTCACATCAAGACAACATTTCTTCATGTTTAACCATCACCTAAATCTCTGTGACTGGCCCTAAACTCTTCAGTTTGTGTGTCACACAGTCTGTTATTATCCAAGTGGCTCTGTGTGTTCAAACTGGTTCCTGAAGTCATCAAACTGCATTTTGGGTGGTTGAGGCTATATTTACTTTGAAAGAGGACATTCTGTACCATTTGTCTTGGAGGAGTGACAGCAACAGGTCTCCAAAAATTAAAAAAAAATTAGATATAGATTTAGATTTGTGCCCATCTTACATCATGTGCCAGTCAGCATTTATAAATGTACGGTATGTCCTGTATCATATTGAGTAACTTTTTGCATAGTTGTTCGTTCCTCTTTGTCTGTGTACTTTAGCCATGTTTGACATACATTGTCATAGTGGTTGAGATGTTCCCACATATTTTTGTTATTTGTCTTATTGCCTTTACCTGCTTTCATAGTGAGTTTTTTATTGTAACTTCTGTTCATATTTTGCTTTATGAAAAAACACTTTGTAACTTTGTTTTGAGAAGTGTTTTGAGTAGAAATATATTTTTAACACATTTTGACAGCACTTAATGGGAGAAATTAACTGCAATACCTTCAAAACCACAACTGACATTTCTCTTTCCTTTATTCCAAACATTGCTTTCATCAAAGTGGACAATCATTTTTAGAAAATTCCTCCTTTGAGGAGAGTTCTTATGCTTTTCTGTCTTTTCTGACCTATAAATAATGTTAATGTGGTATTGTCGTGTTAAATGATATAAAAATGTCACATAATGAGGTACACCCATTTGGAAGTGAGCTCTGCATGCTGTTTCAGGAGGTTTTTGTTAGCTCTGTTGTTACACTGGCGTTAAAGTGATTATGAGGATCTTTTAGTATTTGTTGATTCTAGCGGCCCCTTTGGACAAAAGCGGTAGTGACACAAGCACCTACTGTTGTAAAGATCTTTGCTGGCGCGCATGCCAGGCAGGCAGAACTCTGTGTAACACCGGCAGCACGTGCATTTGTTTTGGAAGTGAGTGAAAGTGATACCGCAAGATGGATCACAATGATCACGATAATGTATTTATATGTGACTTAGAAATAAGTTATAAGCCAGTTGTATGGCAGTAATGTCCCCCGAGACCTATTACCTCTATTTTCTGCAGGCTAAGGTTAGACTGCCATTTGCATTAATGTTACATGCTAAGGTGCAAACTAACAGCCGCAGGCATAAAATATAATTATGTTATTGTCATTGCACAAAACAACGAAACTAAAAAAAAAACAAAAAACATATTACTGTTTCATAAATACTAAAAAGTTCCTCATAGTCACTTTAATGCATGCTAGCTTTCCTTAAGGGCATGCCAGCCTCATGGCCACAGTGCTGTGCCTACCCCCTTCCCTTTTCTGCTCAGACACCGCTGCACTCTGCTCTCTGCTTCAGGGATTACTGTCAGCACTTTACTCAAGATGGCTCCAGTTAAGTGGGTTTTTTTCCACGTTAATGAAGGACAGTTAACTTTATTTAGCTCTCCAAAAGAGGCAAGCATCAGACAGAAGTTGACAGTGTTCCTGTTTCTTGGCCAACAAAAGAAAAATATCTCTGTGAGGATTTTACAGCACTTTCTCAACATGAGCACATGAGCTGGATTAATGGCTAAACTGCTGCTAAAGGACAGCACTGTTCTGACAATATTTGGTCGTGTTGAAGAGTCAGAAACACAAGCTGGAATTAACATTTTATCAGTGACCTAACTGTGTTTATTTTACATCAGTTGCAGAATGCCAAAAACAAAGGGAAGAGAGAGGGCCCCAGTCGCAGTTTTCTGAAGATCTATAGACTTTACAGTTCAGTCAGTTGTGTCTAGCTGCTCTATAGGAGTCCAAAATCAAAAACAAAGACCCGAAAATGAGTATGACATGTCCTCTTTAATACCTTTTTTGTCTGTGTTCATTGTCTGATGAAAGTCTACGAGGTTTTATTTTTCCAGAACAAAAATGTTTGTCCTAGCCTTGTCTTGCTCACACACTAAAAAAAGTATAATGAAGATGGCTTAAACATTTACAAAGTATTGCAGAAACTGAAACCTAAACTCTGTTCAACTACACAAAAGCCCATTAAAGTCAGCAGATCTTTCTGAATGAAAGTGTATTAATTAGGGAAGCTACAGGGTTCAAGTATTACAACTCAATTCAGCACCGTCACAACAAAAATATCTTTACAGCCCTCATCAAGACAGACTGTATTACAAGGCTTTTAGTTAAGCTGTGGTTAACTTGTAAATAAGTTGAAGTTTTATTTCTGGTGCGAAATTACTTTAACTGTTACTTATTGTAAAGCACTAGTGCCAGCACTGAGTGCTATTCTTACTCCTTGAGCCAGACAGGTCAGTAAACCCGTAAGATGTGACAAACTCTATGTCTACATCAGTTCAGAATGTTCAGTCTGTGTCATGAGTACATAAGGAGAACAAAAAGCACATGAGAAATGCATCAGACTGATGAAGAGGAAACCTATGAGTTCAGTGAAGAATCCATTCATATGTCATGTAGTCCCCAATCCTAAAGAGGAAACAAGGTTTGAAATATTGCTACATTTTTTTACACGTCAACCCCACATGATGAATAACAGCCCACGCTCATTTTGGGTAACACCAAATGATTTCAAGGAACCTCAGTGTAACTGCAGGTTATTCTGTGACGGGAAGTATGAGAGGCTGCAAATAATGAAGAAAAACTAGAACTGGTGCAAGATGATTTTCTGCCAGACAACCAAGCAGCTGTACTTTTGATGTGAAACATCTCAGCTGTGTAGTACTGAACAAAAATACTTGTGTAGCAGGTTGCAGCTTTTAATTTATTTGAAAAAAAAAGAAACTGATGATAAACGTGATTATTTTGACCGATTTTGGTGAAAGATGAAAGTGTGAATAAAAGCACCATTAAAACTGTCCCCATGGAGTGATTTAAACTTCACAAAATGTTTTTAATAGAAAATTATTGCACTCTTGATAAATATTTAGTCCAATGTTAAACTAATTTAACTTTCCATTTTATATAACACAGACAAAACTCTGTTGGGGATAACCTGCTCAAAAAATGTGTGAACTCAACATTCATTCATAAATTTTAGGTATTATAAGTCAGTCATGCCAAGCAAAAGCAATATTTAAGGATATCTGTATCATATGAAAATATTTTTAATAAGCCCAGATGGGGGCCAAACACAAAACAGTGACATTCTGGCACATTTAATCTTTTAACACACTGTTATACTAAAATAAGTTTCTCATGTTTAGTCTGCCCTCAAAGATATAAAGACAGTGTTCAGATATTAGAAACACAAACTGCAGCTTCCAAAACTATCAAAAAGTTAAATCAACATCTTGTTAAAACAGCTTTAAAAGAAAATGCTAATTATAAATAAAGGTACTTGTGCAGTGGGCAGTCACAGCACGGCACCCAGGGACCAACTCCAGATTCTTTGCCAATAACTCGGTCAAGGGTGCCGACTGGAGATAGACCTATAAATGTTTTGATGTCGAGGGAAACTGCAGCACCCGAAAGAAACCCATGCGAACATGGGGAGAACATGCAAACCGCACATAGTAAGGCCCTGCCCTAGGTATGAATCGCACCTAGGACCTTCTTGCTATGAGGCTGCAGTGCTAACACCTGAACCAATATGCCGCCATCAACATTGTAAACAAGAATGATTGATTGCAGGGCTGTTCCACTGGACAGCATTTGTTTTCAATGGGTGGACCTAATAAACTGGTCATGTGAGTTTAGCAAAGTTTAAGAGTGTAGACAGCAAAATTACTTCATAATCAGTTCCTAAAAATTTTAATTCTTTTTTTTTTAGTACTGCTGATATATCACACTTTACATGAATTCAGTTTTTGTAATTGTAAATGGAAGCTTACAATAAATAAATGTCATTTATTTTTCACATTTTTTGATTTGCTTTAGTTGATTTGAGGTTGGTGGAATTAAGAACTACATACTTTTATAAGAAAATTTGCCTCGCATACAAGATTAAAAAAAAAAAAAATCCATTCCAAGGAAACTTTTTATTGTCTTTAGTCTTTAACGCTGACTCTGGATACATCTGGGAGAACTTGATCAGATTTTTTCAGTGTCATCTGTGGTTGTAAGTCTTTCTCAAGACGTCCTCTTTCACCATCATCATCTCCATCTCCGAGGTCACTCAAGTCATCGTCATCATAATCATCATCACTGTCCAAGTCATCCATGTCCTTCTGTCCTCGCCCACATCCTTTCTTTTCCTGTTCACCATTGTCCTGTTGCTCTTTCTGGTCCACTTGTGAGTTAACTCTACACAGTGAGAAAGGAAAAAAAAACAATTTAGAGTCACATGCCTTCATTGAAAATCTTTTCAGCCTTGATTTGAATATCCTATAGTCAGTTAAGGAGTGGACAGAATGATGCCTGAGAATGAGGGGACGTGAAAATGTTGAATAAAAACACTTTGTTTTAAGGCCATTGAACTGAGACATAAAGCCTGAAACTAAAATTCTGTCAATGACTTAAAGGACCAGTAAGTGGGGGTTTAGGGACATCTAGTGGTGAGTTACAAAGTGCATCCCACTCAACCCTCACCTCACCCTCCCATTAAGTGTGCAAAAAACCTGTAGGGGGCTACAAAATATGCAAAAAACACAACAGTAACACAGCAACCTGAAGGACCTATAAATTAATAAAAACATAATTCTTATTATTGGTTAATTAAACACCAACGAAAACATAGTTACAATTATAACATTTCATTTCTGCCAAAAAAATCCTTTAGTCTTACAAGCTGCGCCTTTCAAGTGATTTGCACAAATCAGTTGTAATGTATTTTGTTGTCCACATGATGGCAGACTTGCAGTAGAATTTACATTATGTGTTTGACAATGACGAAAAGCACACTGACTTCATAAACAGATTTGATCCTGCCTCCAGATGAAGAACACATGTACCACATTTCTTACAATCATTAAATTCATGCACAACATGAGGACATGTGGTATTAGTGGCTTCTTTGTGTAGGAAAAATGACAATGAGTGCAAGAAAAAATGGTTACATCAGATACAAAGAGGTTTTCTCAGAATTAGAAAGGCTTTTAATGTAAGTGTTTTGTATTTATACACTGGCACACACATACACACACACACACATATGATACGGAATCACTCACGGAATTACAATGTCTTCTTTCTTCCCACACTTGCAGCAGATGTCGAGCTGAAGGGAACAAGGCTTACAAATAATGTGATACGCATCCTTCACTGTCTTTTGAGAACACTTGACACTGAAAGAAGAAAACATGCATGCAGAAATCAGTTTTTACCTCATAACAAACTACAACAGGAAACTTTCAACTTTTGTCCCCTCAATAACTAGAGTGAATGAGTCTGACATATGCCAGCAGAGGATAACTGGATATATGCAGGACTCCAGGAGTGTCCCCAAATCCCAGTTGACAGACAGTGAGTCCAGCAACACCAACACAAAATGTCCAATGCTGTTCGGTGTTCCCTGTTTTGGAACAAGCATGTGTGTGGATGACAAATCTATCCAAACAGTCTGGTTTAAGTTTCCAGTGGCTCCGTTTATTCAAAGTCTGGCTCTCTGTGTCAGAGGTGATAGTGAGATGCCTTCACATTATTAGGAAGCCTGACTGGAAGCCAAAAATCTCCCCATATGATTTTATAATGATATAAATGGAGAAAAATGATCTAATAGATCATTTAATAAGTGTGCTGCCATAAGCATTTGTAACAGTGCCTTTATTTAATGCAATTACATGAATGTCTGCAAGTGTACTCACCATTTTCGTGGCTGTGTAAGTGGCTTGTATTTGTTGTACTTCACTTTCCACTCAAGAACACCTTTACAATGTTGACAGAGCCCATCGTGGATCTTTGACTTTGCCTTCTACAATGAAGATCACATAAGCAGAGAATATGGCTTTTAAACAACAATGGGTAGTAATTAAAAACAGGATTTATGCCTTAGCAGTTACAATACTGGTGAAGAGGGCTCTTGAGAAAGTATGCTTTTATGCAGAATTTCTAAACAAATCTACAATATTGCCGGACAAAAAGTAACTATTACCTCGTCGGAACAGAGTAACGTTTCATTGTTATCTCTGTAATATACAGTGCAACGTTAATTCAAAAGTTTATAGCCTGTTTCACTGAGCTAAGTACCAAGCTAGCTAACAAACAGCTTCTCATTTCACACACCTTCACTTGTACAGTCGCTCCGTATTTGTCGTTTTTGAAGGCAGAGGCGTTTTGATGCTTCTGGCCTCGGGAACGAGATACGTTACCTTTCTGAGAACTCATCTTACTCCTCAAGTTTTAGTTACACATGTTATGTGGATACGCAAAGGCAGAAACCACGCCAGCGAGAGCACTAACCCGGAAGAGGTACAAGCAAGCCGTGTGACGTCATTCTGGTCAAAACACGAACAATTTACTTTTTCTCAAAAAATGGTTTAAAATATTCAAGAAGAAGATTTTTTTTTTGTTAAGGGCAAAAAATGAAAAATATGTCTTTTTTTAATTTTAAAAAACGGACTTTATGGCAGTTATGATCGGCCGCGTTAGAAACGCCTCAGTCGATGCTGATTGGACACTGCCTCTTCATAGTAATCTCCGGTTGGTTCTTCTGAACGTCAGTCAAAACATTAGGTCACCACTCTGCGGTGTAGACAAGGACCGCCCATAAATTTCCATCCTTCTCTCCATTTGTAGGTTGATTCCCTCAAACTCTCTGCCATTGGTCCATAAAGCTGTCCGTCACATCCTTCCTCGAGCGCAAAGATAACAAGCAGAGCGATATATTCACAGTGAAAGCGGTGATGTTTCTGAGCCAAGTGATACTACAGGGAAGTGTTTGGCAAACCGCTGTAGACGTATGACACGAAATTTAGTTAATTTTAGACACTTTTCAAATTCACCCATGTCGCCGTTGAGCTTTATTGACTTGAACGTTTTTTATGAATCGATCTCGTTATTATTCAGGACCATATGTTGAGAAAACCGAGCGGGGGAAGAAGAAACGGCAGTTTCGGAGGTTGTCTGGACGGTAGGACGAAGACACGGCTAACTAGCTAATAGTAACTCACAGCTGCGGTGCCAAGAGGGATATACACACGCAAAGTGACATCGCCAACAAATAGGACACGGAACAGAGGATAATCTGGCCGAGGGCAACCTTGTCAATCTCCCGGCGTCGAGAAGAAGATAAATTAGTTGGCTTGGTGCGAAGATAACACCTGACTACGGCGACTTTGGCCAATACTGTCACCTCAAAATAGAAAGAAAAAAGCCTCCAGCCGTCGTCCAGGTAATGTTGCTGTGGTCATCGCACCGTCCTGTTTTGCTAAGGAACACACACACACACACACACACACACACACACACACACACACACGCATGCATGCATGTTTAGTGTTGTAAAGTGCTTCTTACCACTGGATGTTAAGCCTCCACAGACCAGCTCTGAACCACTGTAACCCCACTGAGTGCATTGATGTCTCCACCACCATTTTACAGTAAATCGCTGCGGGGCTCCATTCTGTCTCCATGACTGAAGATTATGGACTATTTTGGGGAATATGGGAAGCAAATTGCTTCCACTATGTATTTACTGCTGCGTGCTAATGTTGGATGCCACAGCATCCTGCAAAAGTGCAGGACGAGAGGCTATATTAAGTATTCACTGTACATCATCTCTGGCACTGCCAAGTTTTTAAATCAGAGGCATATAGGTAATTAAGTTATACTGAAGCCACCTGTGTCTTATCAAGAGCTGGTTTTTAGCTTTAATTAACGTGTTTCCAGGGGGTTTAAAAAATGATTAACCACTTTGTGTCATAAAATTACTCATGGAAAAAATAGAATCATTCCAAACTAATCCATGTTGTTGAAAGATACCAATTCGGGCAAAGATGTACCCGAACATTTCCGAATATTTACTGTCTAAACTAAATATATGGATAAAGTAAAAGAACAGCTGTAAATCTGCCAAAGGCCGTTTAGAAATTTGAGTGTACAGGAAGAATCCTGGAAGAAGGGCCACCAGAGGCCTATTAAAATCTGTGGCTTCTTGAGAGTTTTATAGATGAAATGGAAGATGGGCAACATTTGTTGTGTAAGAGCTGTCTCATTTAGTTCAGTAGGAGTAAGTCACATCCCAGCAGCAGTAGGCTATGCTGCAGGGATGCTTTTTTGAGGCAAGACCTGCAAAGCTTGTAGAACATAAAATAAAAATACAACATGCCATCATACCCGCTCAGAAATAAAGGGTGTTAGAGAATTGCAAATGCATGGCATGCTTGTATCGACTCAAGGACATAATTGCAAAAATGTCATAGGAGGGTGTAAGTTCTTATTTGGAGCACCTTCATTTATAACATGTTGTCATAACCTGACAGTGATCTGCTTCAGCCTGTTCAAAAGGGTATGTGTAGTTATGCAGAGTCAAATTACAAAGCCCACCATCTCTCATGCTGGCCACTGCAACTCAAAGGCACCTGGAATATCTAAAAGGTAGCCCCCCCCCCCGCGGGGGG
>JAQFJA010000022.1:26251294-26263785 GCA_029874485.1 Naso brachycentron
AGGTAGCCCCCCCCCCCGCAGGGTGAAACAATATTGTCTGAGTGATTGTGGAGCCAGTCAGAGCTTCCTTTTCTTCTCTATCTTTTTTATAATCCTCTGAAGAAAGCCATCCATTGCATTCTATTGAAGACAAGTGATAGTGTAATTAAACAGTGGCCTGACATTAGCCCCCTTCCCGGAAACCCCTGGCTTTTTCTCTTAACAAAGATAAGTATTTGTGTTCTTGGAGAAAACATCATTCAAGTATTCAGTGGCACAGATTTGCTCTTGTGGTGTTTTCCTTGTGATCAGTCTGCAGGGGATGCAGTGGCGGAGTTGTGTGTCATTTGTTTCAGAGCCCAGATGCTCTTGTTGAAGCTGTTGTGTCTGCTTTCTCTCCTTACATCCTTACATTTTATCTGTTGCTGAAATGTATTTATTGTTGTTGAACCACTGTCACTCTCCTTGTCACAGTGATTTGAGGATGAACCACTTATCCCTCAGCGAGCTATGTTGCCTGTTCTGCTGTCCACCGTGCCCCAGCAAGATTGCCTCCAAGCTGGCCTTCCTGCCCCCTGAGCCTACCTACAGCCTCATGTGCGATGAGAGCGGCAGCCGATGGACGCTGCACCTCTCCGAGCGCGCTGACTGGCAGTACTCCTCCCGCGAGAAGGACGCCATTGAGTGTTTCATGACACGCACCTCAAGAGGGAACCGCATTGCCTGCATGTTTGTCCGCTGCTCCCCCAGTGCCCGGTACACGCTATTATTCTCTCATGGAAATGCTGTGGACTTGGGTCAGATGAGCAGCTTCTACATCGGTCTGGGTTCACGCATCAACTGCAACGTCTTCTCCTACGACTACTCGGGTTACGGGGCCAGTTCTGGGAAACCCTCGGAGAAAAACCTGTACGCTGATGTAGACGCTGCATGGCAGGCACTTCGGTCACGGTAAGGAGATGATGATGATGAATGGAGGGAAGATGGAGACCCAGTACACAGCCTGTAGAGGAAGGATGCAGTGATCGATTTGTAGTGATCAATGCATTGATATTAGAGTAACATACTATTGCACTTCTGTCCCAAGCAGTCAGAGCTTGCTAATTACTGATAGCATTAAAATTCAGTATGTTTGTCTTGATGTTAGAAAAAGTCGATTTATTGTGTTAGTCTGACTAAAACTGGACTTTTCACATACATGTAAGCATGTTTATCATTTATTGGTTGTAGTTTATCGCGGATCCCATCAGTCATCATGGTAGCAAGACTATTCTTCCTGGGGTCCACATGTTAGTCTGACTGAGATCATTCTAAGTCTAATTTCTGGAGGTCAGACTTCACCTAGATAATGTTGTTGGATATCCATTGTACTCTTGCATGTATATACCTTAATTGGCCCTGAATTGACCTCAGTGTTCTGCGCATGATCCATAGTTCCAGTGCCGGTCCTTTGACCAGAAGTCGAAACAGCATAAATTCGAAGAAGAAATCTGGAGAGAAAACAAGAGTGAGGCATCAAAAAAAGTAAATCGTAGAATATGTACGAAATGGGGCTAAAGACATCCACGTTTCCTCCATTTGACATATAACCCAGTTGCTGTTTGCTAACTTGTGTGTAGGTTGTTTGGTATGTGACATAACAGGTCAACCAAAATATTTTCCAATAGCAACCAGCTGAAAGGGGGCATATCACCACCTACTGTAGTAGAATCAAACGTACTTCCTTCAGTAAATCGATTCTCTCCTGGTTCTTGTGTACTGGGACAAGGACAATAGTCTAATTACTTGTGCGTGTAAACGCAGTGATTGGCTGTAAAAGAAAACCTAAGTGGAAAAGATGAGGCTTGCCAAATACTTAGAGAATTGTAATTTGAGCCCCATAAACTTGCAGAGTTTGAATGAAACTCTCACAAGTGGATCAGCACCTGAAATGCACCGTATGCTTTTAACGTGCGTGCAGTAAATAGTGTCACAACCCAGATTAACAGGGGAAAAGGAAGTAACATAAAACAGATGCAAGAACTGTGGGCAGAAATGTAGAAGTTTTTCAACTCAATAGTCCTAGTCTGAGTAGTTAAATTTTGTTTTGCATAGCGCAAGTCATAAATTAAGCTGTCTGCTGTGTACACAGTAATAATTACAGTGACCCTCTATTGAGGTAATTCTTGTTGACAGCTTTGCATTGCTAGTGAGAGACAATGTATAAACAACAATGGCAACCTGCCTTGGATTCTCACACCGTAAATGTCTTCATCAATGGGAAAGTAAGAGAAAATGAATGGGGACTAGTGAAATAAAGCCTGATAAAACCAGGCTGATGTTGACTGTAAGGGGAAATTACAGAGACATTAAGGAATAACAAGAGGAGCTGAAAGAGAGTTGAAGATGTGAACATTGTACAGAAGGAGTTGGGCGGAGGGATGATTTGATTGGTCCTGATAAAATCATGGGTGGAGATGATGAGGTACGGTTCAGTATGGGTGACATGATGTTCTTGTAGGCGATAAGAAGGAGTGTGTTTTCTCTGATTATGCTGGCCAGCCATATGTAGGTGTGAGTGGGTGCTGTGCTGCATGTTTTTGCTCTGCGGGCTATGAATAGATTGATATTTACTGGCCAATATTCGACCTCTGCTGATTTTCTGTCGGTATCTGTGATTTTCCAGCTGACAGAAAGTACTTAGTCAGTGCTTCTACTTGATGATGTCTGCATTAATCAGTATCAAAGCTTTGGAATGAAACACGTTTTCTTAATCATGGTTTAATTTTCTATTTTTTTCCGTATCTTTTTCCCTTGTAATGACATTCAGAACTGCGTAATATTCTAAAAATTACTTGAAAAAGACTTGAACATAGATAGATATTGCTAACTTGACCCCTAAATAATTGGTGTCTGTCCAAAGTCCCACTTGGGTTTATCACTACTTTGGCAGGCAAGGACTCTTCATTCAGCTGTAGTTCCTTCCCACAGATGAGACAGTATTCATCAGTCTGTATGTTTAGCCCCCTGTCACTCACTTCCTTCCACCCATGTTTAACTCTCTCGTCATCTCCTTCTTTTGTCCTTTTGTAACACCATAGTCATTGTACTCATTGTCTTTGAGACTGTTTTGCCAGGAGAATGTCCACATTTGTTCCCTTTATATCAAAAATTGAATACGTACACATGTGGAACTGAAGAAACTAGTTGAGTAATTGATAATTTGTCAACTGTTAATCACTTGTTACTTTGGCAATTAATTTTTTAGACAAAAATGTCCAAATTGTCAAGATGTGAATATTTGGGGATCCTGTAGGCTGTTTTTTGGGTTAGTAGGTTATTTTTGCATACTTCCTGCTTAAAGACAAACAAATGACCAAGAAAGGAAATGAGGAACTTTATTTCAGGAAAATTTAAAAGGCTAAAATAGACGAGCTGAAGAAGTATAAAGAGAAAAACTAAGTTTTAGTGTGGAGCGCTCCTTCTGTGTCATCGCTGATGTAGGTGTATGTTCTTTCTGCGGTAAATGAGGGTGTTGGCACAGCAGAGATTTCAAAGCACTGATGGATGACCACGGAAGGGCCACGGGCATTAAAATGTTGCTGCTTCTCAGCTACTGACTTTTGCTGTGAATCTCTCAGCATTTTTTTCACATTATACACCCTTTTACAAAATATACTCAGTGGTCTTGTGTAAATAAGGGCCTTTAAATAAGGAAGCTGACAAGTTAAACAGGAAACTCTTGATCATAAAGGTTCTGCATGCAGGAAATAGGCCACTGCTGTGATGAAGAACCTGCTTTTCTGGTGGCCCCACACTGTTGACGTGAATGTGTTGGACCAAACACGTATTTTCCATAGTTTCAATTTTCTTTTCTGTCGCTCTTGTTTTTAATTTAGCACCTTTCATTGCCACACAGACTTCAGTCTCAATGTTGAATGTGAATGAAAGGAAAAGAAAGAAAGGGAGCATTAGAAAGGTTTTCTGAAACCAATTCTTTGTTTTTTTCTTTTCTATCCTCAGCCCTAGACTGCTTAAAAGAGAGAGGAGCACTCACTGCTCCTGTGCTTTTCTGCTCCTGGTGTTTTTTCCATTTTATTTAATTTCTTCCAGCTCACTGAAGTACTTTTGTTTAAACACTGAGGAATCTCCTGCTCCCACACACAGTCGTGACCAACTTAGAAATTAGTTTTGAAATTTTATTTACTCTCCAGGCAAAGACTACCAATCATATCAAACTACGACAGCTGATACACGTGTGGGGCTAGTGTATGGAATCAGATTTGTGTCAAAAAGAATCAAACAAATCAAATCAAAGAAAGAAACAAAACTCCTTAAACATCAAACAAAAATAATTTATAGAGAGAAAAAAAATCTCACTAAAACAAAGTTTCATCTCAAAAGTAAAACTTATCAGATGCAAAGAAATTATTTATGTAAAGGTGTAAACTATTGGTCTTAAATTTTTTCAATTATGTGTTCTTTTGTTCGTAGTTCCCTCTGTTTCTGTCTCACTGATTCTCACTGATCAGACTTTTGCCCTCACTTTCATCTTTGCACTTACACTGCAGCTCTCTTGTTTGTGCTCCTTCTTTTTTTGTTCGCTGTTCTGGCACAAACCTCTCATGTGGGCGGTGTTTTCAGGGATATGCCCCCATTGTCTAATGAGTTTTTGAGTGACACTTAAGTTCCTTTGATGTCGTTTGGCGGAGCAAAAGCAAATTTTCAGTCAATAAGAAGTCCTGCTTTTGCAGCGTACTGGTTCATAAGTAGGACTTCTTCACTCACTAAAAGGTTACTAACTTTTAAGTATTAATTATATATGTATTCTGTGTTCTACTAGACATTTTGTTGTTGTTTTATTGTTTAGTTAGAAATGACACCAATGAGCCAGATGTATCAATTCCTAGCTAGCTAAGTAACGTCACCCTGACTGTCTGCTGGATACACCGGGCACTGTATGTCGTGTTCCGGCTGCGACACCAACGCCGCAGTGCTACGTGGCCATTCTGGACAGTGCTTAAATAATTTCTTTGCAAGTTACAAGTTTTTTAAGATGACATTTCTTGTTTCAATGAGATTTATTTTCTCTCAATTTAACA
This sequence comes from Naso brachycentron, assembly GCA_029874485.1. Lineage (NCBI taxonomy): Eukaryota > Metazoa > Chordata > Actinopteri > Acanthuriformes > Acanthuridae > Naso > Naso brachycentron. The sequence continues at coordinate 26,256,355 of JAQFJA010000022.1, forward strand.
TTTTTGTTTAACATTTTAGAAGTTGTGTTTTTTTTGACACAAATCTCATTCCATACTGTTGGAGATATCTAGGGATGCACAATGTACAGTATATCAGGCAAATAGATTGTCAGCCAAATAATTAAAAAGTTATTAGTACTGGCGATGAGAAGCAGGTAATTATTGATTATCACAAAAGCGGAGCAAAATCCATTGTGTGTTTCCCTACAGCAGCTCTTTACATAAATGTAAAACTTGATTGTGGCCTGCTTCTTTCGTATGTGTACTCAGTTATAAAGTTGAGATAAAAATTCGCATGGAGTAACTTATTACTGCACACTGTGTGGCTCAGCTCCGTCTACTCTGTCTGTAGAGATGCATTATGTTGAATTCTTTTACCAATAACTGATTATTTCTATGATGATTTTCATTATATTGCCAAACAACACATCTGAATCTTCAATGGAATGCAGCGGTCTAAAACACTTTTTTAATAGAGTTATTAATGGTGTGATGAGAGTTCTGATCACGGTGCATCATGCATGTGATCTCATGTGACTTGAGTGGGCAAAGTATTAGCTGATGGTCTGAATAATCTAAATTTGTCGTCATACTGTATAACGGCACCCAGATCATAGTCCGATGCTCAGTGGAACTTGCTCATTTGCTTAGCCCAACTAAACTTTGACACCTTCATCAGATGAGCTGGATATTTGCCTACAAGTGTTTCTGAAGGCTTCAGAGTTGTAGTTGCTACAACAAGCTCACTGCTCAGCTGTTTGTTTTAAAAAGGCAAAACTGGTGTCTTAGATGCTGTATGAGATGTTTTATAGGTTAATCAGGAGAGAAATCTCTTTAAGATCAGATGAGACGCTTACAGGAAGGATGACATAAACTGATATTCAAGAAGCCTCAGCTTGCTTTCCTTGTGTTCCAATGACTCTGATTCCCGTAGCACAATTGAACTTATTAGTCATCAGACTTCCGTCTTGCAAATGTCTGAGTGTTTTTTTATTGCAATGCTTTGTTATGCATTCACAATGTTGTAATTAGCATGTACAGATTCAGACAGTCACCGATAGAGAACAAAATACTGAGAGAAGTCGGGTTTTTTTTGTTTTGTTTTGTTTTTTGGTGGCGTGGGCGTGATACTGTATGCTACAAATGAGAGACAGAGGACATTTGAGTTATTCATTTTTAGTTTGGTTTTCTCATCCATCTCAGAAAACACAGTTTTGTCTCTTTCAGAATATCTGTGATGTTTAAAAAACAGTCCTATTAACTGTGCTGCCTTGCTTTATCATGAAGTGTGTGTGAGGCTAAATCATCACAAATTATAACACTCAAAAGCCAAGTTTCAAGTCTGAATGCTTGTCATGACATTTCTTATGGAGATTCCCATTCTGCTGGTAAACAGTAGAAGGACTTATAAGCAAACATGACTTTCTCAATAATGACATGGAGATTTCCTCATATATGTGTTGGAATAATGTAGATAGAACTTTTCATTCAAGAAAAGAGAGAGGTTTGATGTGAGGTTACACGTTTTAAAACACTAAAATTGACACTCAGAAGGCAAAAAGACTTTGAGGGAGTTTAAAGAGGGCAGAAAATGTTATGCAATACTGTAAAATGGCTACTTTTATGGCGCATTGCATGATAAGAGTGTGCTTTAGTTTTGGCTTAGTTCCTTTTATAACCACAAAAAATGGCATTTTAAGTAAGAGGTTATTTCCACAAGTCAATTTTGCATACTTTTTTTGGCTTAAACAAATGGCAAGCATCAATGTAAAATTTGTGGTTGGGATTCCTCAATTAGTTACAGCAATCTCCTCTTCCTTTAAATGCCATGTCTGTGTCAGTCTTTCGGTCTGAGAGCTCTGCTGCTCTTCAGCTACAGTATATATTATGTAATGCTCCCACTGTCAGGCTTGTCAACTCTCACTATTTATGTTGCCATAAATCAGACTTTCTTGCTTGTCTTTCTCTGTTAAGGCCTCATAGCAACTGATTTTAAATCAGCTCAACAGACACTTCAGTGTCACATTAATCCTGTTATGCTAAGACAATACAATGATGACACTATTCAAGGATTCCTCACAACCAATCAGACATAATAGTGGGCTAATCGCTAGAATAAAAATTAGAATAAAACGTTGGTTTCATTCATAGGAACAAATTACAAGTTAAAATGGATTTATTAACAGAAATATGATGGCGGTCTTGTGCATAATTGTGTGAATATTATCAGCCTTGCTTAATTTTCCACAGTTGTATTTACATAACCGCTTTCAGTGTTGAATCTTAAAAGCTTAGTATCAGTGAAGCTGCTAGTTTCATATTTTCTGCCTTTTTGACTCAGCTGTCTGTGCCTGATGGTTTGAGAGCTGTGCCAAATACATAATTGACTGTCTATGCAATGGAAAGAGGGCATAACCCATTCTTTTGACCCCGCTGAACATGAATCAACTAGACTGTGTTTATCACATCAAAAACGTTCTCTGCGTGGCCTTGCATTAGTCGGCCGCATACATCCCTCACGCATTTCTCTCATGTTAGATCAGACGCGCAGCCTGAAGAAGAGAGCGGCTCTCGAATCTCTATCGGTTTCTCTGCTTGTTGTACCATGTCGGCGTCCTTCATGTCTGAGCATTTGACACTTGAACACAGCAGATCGTGCTCTTCTCTGCTTATGATTCAGCAGTCAGCAATTTCAGCGTCTCTTGAGTGTTGATACACTTGTATAGGCTGCATTCACTTTACTCCGCAGTCATATGACAGTGAGTAGCCACCTGTCACTTCTTTGACAGTCTAACCACTAAAATGCTCAGCTGCTCCTGTGTTTGCTTGTTTCGCCTGGGTGGATGTGGCACTCCCTTCACCTGATTTGAGTAGAAAGTGGGCCAGATGATTCAGTAATTGCATAAGTCAGCGGGTTTTACACACTTACAAAGCCTGATTGTCAAACCAAGGATTACACATAGTTCACAATTTGTTGCTTCAAGTTAGAAGAAATGGAGCACGAGAAAAATGTTGGGTTAACTGAGATAAGAGTGACCAAGCTGACAAAAGCAATCAGTCCACTTTATGTGTGTAAATGTGTGTGTGTTCCACGACAGACGGTAAACGGTTCATTTTCTTTTCCCTCTGAGGTGGAGGCGGGCCAGCAGTCAATTCCGCAAGGCTAATATTGAGCGGTAGCCTAGCAACCGATTTCCAATGAGCTTTCAGACCGAGGTCTTCCCACACTTTGGCCAATGACAACAAACAGGAAAAACTCACTTCCTGGTTGGTCAATCGTCTTTTATTGATCCAAGTCAAAATGCCATCCATCTTTTCGTAAGTTGAGAAATTCTCACAAACCTGAACTCAGGCAATCAACCGTGTCTATGCACTGTTTACTTGAAGTATCAGTGGTTGTTAGGCTGATGAGGCTTTTAAACAAAGGCTGCTGTGTCTGTGGAGCCAGTTGGGTGGAGTGCCTTTGCTCACCTGACTCCCTCAGCGTGGAGCAACAGGAGCAGCTCTTAGTGCTGTTACCCAGTTGGCTGATTATTCACTTGTTTTCTTCATATTTTAATATTTGATTCAAGCTTGCAGTCTTTTTTTTCATCGTGTGGGCATTGAGCTACAAATGCAGCATCTATTTATTTTCAAGACAAATCTGAATAAGAAGTAAACAATGGCAAGAAATGAGTAAAGAGGTGCTAAGCATAATAGCAGATCATTTGAGTGCTTTGGTGAAGGATCCCCCTGCTGTAGTGCAGATGGTAAACTAATCTGTTAAAAATGGCTGTACATATGTTCAGGATACACTAAAATACCTGTTAGTCACAGTGACTGTGATGGGATGTGAATATTTTTGGTCTTGGGGGAGCAAGAGGTGGGCAGCCAAGAGGGAGCGAGAGACAGAATAGGGAAACGAGGGAGGATGTGATGCATAATAGATTGGATTTGTGTCAGGAGGTTAAATTGATGAAGGTCTGGGGGAGGGGTGTAACCATGGAGCACGGCTCATGGTCTATTCAAGCTGAGACGCAGCAGAGTAAATTGCAGGCTAGTGTTGTGCTGGTCCAGGGGGTGTTGCATCTCGTGTAGATCTGGGTTAGTCAAAGCCTGACACAGTGCTGTTTTAACTCGAGTGCAGCTGCAGATCTGCACTGCGATAGTCGTCCTCTTTGCACCGCCTTTTAATGTGCGAGCGAGAGCCACAGCAGTCGGTCTTAATGGTACCAAAATAGCCGGGTTGGCCAGTGGTGAGAGTGACCTTGCTGGAAGTAGGAGGTCACTAGTTCAAGCTTTGCATTATTTATTGTGTTTATGTGTGTGTCCTTGGGCTGAACAACCTACTTGTGCAGTGATGGTGTATTGATGTAAGCAAAGCAAGCCAAGTTACGTCTGAGGAACCGCCTCTCACCTGATGACTAAGCTGTGGAAAGGTTTCAGTACGTACTTACCATCTGTATGTATACAACAATGCATAAGCTTTACGATGTAATAACACCCATGTGATGAGTGTTTATGTACTTAGGATTGGCCTGGCTTGAGTGGCCTGATATGGGAAGGAACATGGACTAGATAAGCAGAAGTAAAAGGCACAGATAAAGGTCTACTTAAAGGCTGCGCTGATAGAACTGTTCGGAACAGTAAACAAATTGACTGTTATGAAAACATGACAGACGCACAAGCATAGCTTTTCATTGTTCTGCAATATGATGGAGTTATGAGATTAAATTAAACACTTATTCAAATTGTCTGAGGCTGCCTGTAAGCTGTAATAAGTCGGGGACAACCTCCGTGTACAAAGCAATTTAGTTCCTCAAACGTCTAATCCTAAATCAACAGTCTCGCAGACACTTCACAGATTGCGAAACATTTTCTGTTGTTTCTCAAGAGCAGTAAACTTCAGCTTGAAAGGAAGACAGATAAAAATGGCATTGATTCATTTCAATTACGACACATTGTCCTCGAGCTTCATTATTACATGCTTTACATGCTGCTGTCGGTCACCTGAGCTTATGCCTTGCAGCTAAAAACTCACTTTGCTTAATCTTGCTGTGCCACAAGGGTCAATTTTTACCCTTTTTCCGTTAATTGTTTTTTGTCAAATTAACAGTGAATCAGGTAAAAGTAGGAGTCTAACTTAAAATGGTTGTTGTTGTTGTTGTTGTCCTGTTGTTGTTGAGACTTTGTTGGTATTGTTGTGGTGGTGATTTAATGCTGTCAAATCATCTTGTATTGTTGTCACTGTCGTGTTTTAATGTTATGGTTTTATTGTTGCTGTAGCTGTGTCTTCATGCTGTTAATGTTGTGGTGGTGGTGGTGGTGGTGTTTTAAGGCTGTGAAATTGTGCTGTTATTGTTGTTGTGCTTCATTGCTGTGAAGTTTTGTGTTAGTGTTTTTATACTACACTTTTAGTTTTTTCTTTTGGCATGATGTTATTCTGTTCCCTGTCCAGGGACTACAGATGAAAATTAGCTTATGGCTAACTCTGCTACTGCAAACGAGCTGTGCATTCTCCCTGTCAAATGAACAAATTAAAAACATAAATAAATCATCAGCTGCAGTTTAGGTCGTTGCTGTGCCTCCTGCAAACTTTCAGTGGTGATGCTTTGTGTCAAACCCTCAAAGCTTTTAAGATTCTAAGCCATCATCTTCCTATAAACCAAATTAGGCCTGCACTGTAAATGTGAAGATGGCATTTACTTCCAAATGGTAAAAACAAAGCATTTTGTGGCAGTTTTAGAGCCATTAGTCTGTAATCAATTACTTCAGAAAGGTCAGTGTCATTTTACAGCTTGCAAAAATACCAGAATTTTCAGCCTCCTCTTCACTTTCCCTTATCTCCCTTAAACAAGTACATCGGGTTGTAAAACAGTACGTGAAATGTGTATGTCATGTTCAGCCAACCTTGAGACTCATTGGCGCTGTTAACACCAAAACACCACTCAGTCTGCAGCACTCTTTCCCTTGCCATGCCAGTATTTTCACTCCTATTTATACTCAGTGAAGACCGGCTGACACGCCAGCGACAAACAGTTTCTGTATTCCTGTTAATGACCGTCTGCAGACTGGACTGTGTCTGTGCGTGTGCGTTTCTGTGCTGTCTGAGGTGGACATGCCTGCACGTAGTCTGTTGACCCTTTCAGGCCAGTCTGACTACATTACTACAAGTTATTTTTTGCAAATGTTTGTTGGATTTGTGTCTGTGGAGCAAGTTCCTAATTATAATAATCCATCACAGCCGTGTAGAGTGTTGTCAGAGTTCGGTGGTCATGTATTGTTCATCACTGTGCATTTAGGAGTGCAGCTGTAATGTTAAGCTGCTAATGTTAATGTTCCTAGTTTTAATAATAGAGCAGAGCTGAGATTTTGTCGGGCTGGTTGTGGTTGTTTACTACACACTTCTCCAGCAGTGCAGCAGAGACAGTGATGCAGTGTTCTCTCACACGAGGTTTCAGGTTGTCAGCTGACTGCCTGCTTGCTAGACTGGGTCACATTCTCCATAATCAGCTGTGGAATGTCTTCTCTTCCATTTTTTTCCTCCCTCTTTCAGTTTCTTCCTCACCCTCAGCTCAGTGTCAGTGTCTTTTTTACGCTCTTTCTGCTTGTTTGACTCTCGTTCCCCCTCCTCCTCTCTGAGTCACAAGACTTCAGCAGTGGTCCTCTGTGTTCAGCTGCTTTGAAAAGCTACAGAAAACCACTGGACCCTGGATGTTTCCCATCTTTGTGTGCTTGTTTTAGGAGGCAGTGTAATCACTGAGTCACTGTGGCATGACGGTTCAGCCGATAATAGTGTATGAGTGAGGCTCAGTTAGCACACAGGTGTGTGTTTGCTTAGGGAGCAGCATGTGGGGGAGAATGAGACAAGGATGGGAGACTAATTAGCTGTGTGAGTGTATTATTTATATAATGGGTAAAAAGCAGACCTTATGGAGAGAATCATGATGAGGAAATTTCCCTTTTCCTATGAAAACTTGACACGTAAATTAACTTACTAATAAGTAGAAAATGCAAGAGTTGTATTCTTGAACCCAGCCAAGCTGCTTTTCATAATTAACTAAAGGCGTAACTGGACGCCTGCCAACGTCTGGTTCAGCACACAAAATTTACACCAATATTTCTGAATAGCAAAGCCAATATTCTGCTCAGCAGACGTTTGATATTCAGATACTCTGTGTCCTCGCAGGTACGGTATCCGGCCAGAGAATGTGATCGTGTACGGCCAGAGCATTGGCACCGTGCCCTCTGTGGACCTGGCGTCCCGCTATGAGAGCGCTGCCGTCATCCTCCACTCCCCGCTCACGTCTGGCATGAGAGTGGCCTTCCCCGACACCAAGAAGACCTACTGCTTTGACGCCTTCCCAAAGTGAGTGCACTGTGAGGACAGATGGCATGTGTGATAGCCCGGCTAAATGCATCACAAACATCCACTGAAGGGCAAACAGCCTC
>JAQFJA010000022.1:26263885-26276536 GCA_029874485.1 Naso brachycentron
CCACTGTAGGGCAAACAGCCTCCGTGCACAGATATCACAAGATTACACATGCATGCATGAACAGATTTGTATGATTGAGTTTGTATTAGGAAACCACACGCACACACGCACACACACACACACACACAAAAGCTTGCAAACATGGAGTTTTAAATTTAGCCACATCAAATCAATTCAGGATGTGTATCTCCAAATGATTCACAGTGCTCTGTAGCTCCCTCTGGTGGTCATTTCGCAAACTAGCTCTGCTCCATTTCTCTTTCTTAGTGTATTTTAAACATTAACTGGGATTTTTTTGAGGTGTTAATTACAATAACTTCTCTAAGGCCTGACTTTTCTCTTTGTCTTCATGTCTGTATTTTACTAATCATCTGTTTCCTTGTTATTTTAAAGCATCGACAAGATCTCAAAGGTGACGTCACCTGTACTGGTGATCCACGGTACGGAGGACGAGGTCATCGACTTCTCCCACGGCCTGGCGCTGTATGAACGCTGCCAGCGCCCCGTGGAGCCGCTCTGGGTGGAGGGGGCTGGACACAATGACGTGGAGCTCTACGGACAATACCTGGAGAGACTGAAACAGTTCGTTGCACATGAGCTGGTCAACTTGTAGAGAAGCTGGAGAAAAGGGTGGAGAGGGAAGAAGAGAAGAAAAGAGAGGTTGGATGATGGGAAATGGGTACAACTTGTTCTGTTCTGTTCTGTTCTTTTTTTTTTTTTTTGTAAAGTGATGCAGGTAGAAGTGGTGTTTGTCTGTTTCGTACTGATGTTTTGGTGGCAGTCTTCTCTCATTACGGAGCACCTCTCCCCCTTGGAGCTCCGGTTTGTCCGGCCCTGTCAGCTCCGTCCGCTCCACATGCTGCAGCTGTGAACTCACAAGTACTCATCATTCTGTTTTGCTTTTAGTTTTTTTGTTTTTTTTAATCATGTTTAAAATTGCACGTTGTGAAAGTGCATGAATGAAAGAGGAACTAGACGTGCACAGACATCACACTGTGTGCACATGCAGTATATGAGAGAGTAAGAAAGAGAGTGAGTGTGTCACATTTTTGCTGCCTTTTGACATGGTGCACAGTTTCTAAGTAGACCTTCAGTCACCTCTTGAGGCTTTTGAGGATCTGAGAAACAGCCTCGCTACAAACTGGACTGGACCAGAAGTGGACCAGACTCTCTGTAATACTGCAGTCACCATGGAGTTCTTTTTTTGTTTTGTTTTGTTTTTTTGATTAATGTTTGTTATATTTTTTTATATTATACATGATATTTGCACGTATCAGCTGTCACTGAAAAACTGTACAAGACAAACTGACATGTTAGTTAGCTGTGCCAGTGTTGCCAAATATTTAGTATAATATATTGCAGAGACTTAGACACACAAAGACTGTTGTAATTTGTACATGTAACATCCAGAAACATCCTCAAAGCTCTGTTAGCTGTATTCAGTCTCTATTTCTGTTTAATAGTCTTAAAATGGTACAATTTAACGTCACAGTCTAGAGATTATGATGCCGGAAGGGGCTCAGTCAGCAGCTCGTGTAGCTGGTGAAAAGGCTGCTTACTTCCTCACACTCTGTCTTTTGATGTTTTTACAGCTCTTACTTTGGAGTTTCACTCTAAGTATTGTCGCCATAAGATCAGTATCACTATGCTGAAGTCAATGAACGTGGTGTTTTCAAAAAAAATAAAATGCTGGACAGTTCTGTAGGACAATATATCTGACCCCTCTGTACTTAAAAAAAAAAAAAAAATGAAAAAAAAAACTTGCCTTGATAAAGCAACTATTATGAAGCCCAGTGCTGACAGCATTTATTTTCTGTCATTGAGTCTGAGTCTGAAGATGTCAAGTTAATAATGCAGTTATAACATTTTTCTCTTAAATCTGAACCCAGTCATGCTAGTAGGGATGGGAATTGATAGGATTTTATTGACACCAATACCTTTCACTGATTCTTCTTATTGGTCTGATTTTTTTTTTTTTTAATTCTTGGTCAATTTGGTCACACTGGCTGTACTTTGAGAGCTGTAGCAGCTGTCTGTCATCATCTGATATGGATGAACTGAAAGATTACTTGTCCAAAATTCAAATCCTGCAAAGCCAGCCTTCATGGTGTTGACATTATGGTAACACAGACTGTTCAGCTCACCTTAAGGAAGAGCGGCACTGCTGCATAGTGTCAAATTCAAGTAATTCCTGGAGTTTCAGCCCATGCTGTGTAGAAAGATGTTTCAGTGCATTGCATGCGTTTCCTTCCTTACTTGAAATTTTTATTTTACAGACATTACAGCCGGCACTGGTGTCATCTTTGTTAAAGGAAGCCATGCAATGGACAGTTTTCCTCTCCACCATGAATCCTTCTTCAAGTTTCCAACGGCGTAGACGCATGAGTGTGACTTAATTGTGATGCTATGCATAACTGTCACGCCGTTGTCAGTAAAGAGTATTGATAAGCTTGTAGGAGGGCATTTCAGATGGATCGAACAATCTGAAACCAGTTCTTAGTGGTTCCAGCTCTCAATTCCCATCGCTACTGTCTAGTTTTTGTTTTTTGGTTTTTTTTTTGGTAAATGATAAAACTGTATCTACTGTGACAGCAGCTAACGGGCTGTGCTCCGATTAAGACATCTACCACTAAGGCCAATCTGAACTGAATAGTGAACATGATGACTAACACAGCTGATGTCAAATCATTTTCAGTTCAGGAAGCTGTTAAAAAATGAAAATGTTATTTTATTTATTGAGAAGCTTTTACTTTAGTACATTTGAGCTGGTTACCCACTTGTGTACTAAGACAGTGGGTTATATCAGTGTTAGGGACTCTGCATTGAAGACCTCCATCTTGGACAGACTGTTTTGTTTTTTGTCTTTACTCAAACTTTTTTTGCAGCATGGTATTTTTAGATCCATTGTCAGTTGATTTGCCCTTTAATGCTGAGTGAGGCTAAACAAACCATTAGCCAGCTGATGACTCCATTAAGGCACTGTTAGAGCAGATATCAAAGTGCTATTGCATGCCATGAATGGCTTGTTTTCTCTTATGTTTTTGACCTGTATAGTAAACACAGAAATACGTAAAAAATCACAATGAATGATTTTCTTATGGGTATTTTTATTACCTGTTTTACACTTGAGCCTGTGTTGACAAAGGGGTCAAATGATGTTGTTAAGTGACAACCAATACGTCAATGGGTGCTATTGTAAACCTTCAGGTCTGATTACTTACAGGTTGAACGGAGGCAAAGCTAACTTGATCCAGATCAGGATTGTCAGTTGATGGTTTTTGTTATTAAAACTACTTTTTTTCACATCTCATATGTGTAATAAACAAGTTTTTGCTTTCTTTTATTTTCCACTTTGTAAATAAGATTTGTACTGGACATGTCATTTTTCTTTTCACAAACCTTTGTCATCATCTCTTAACATGTACTTCTCTAACTGTTGATATGACTAGTAGACCAAGTTAGGCCGTCACTTTGGCTCTGTGGACGACCTTTGTACTGGTCAGTTTGACTGATGTCATCTCTGATTTGATTTGATTAATTTTGTACAGCATATTTCAATACAGAAGAAACATATATGTAATAACAGTATAGTAATTCTAACATGGATAGAGAAAATAAAATGGTATTTGAGAAGCAACCTTGTTTGTGAGTGTGATTTGCTTTTAAGAGAAATATCTTTATGCCCATTTTGTTCTCTATACATACATACTCTATACATCTCTGACATGGTCACAAGCAATCACTTGCCCCTGCATGTGATTAAGCAGGTACTATACAGTACATTGTGTATGTCTGTGAATGTTCTCATTCATCCAGGTCATAGTTATTACTGGGCAAATTGAATCAAAAGCAACTAGTAATTAGTAATATGTCTGTGAAGACATTTTGCCTCTTATCCAAGGGTTTCATCAGTTCATGTGCGTCTGACCAAACTGGGTTAGTCTGAGTAGTCATGACTAACCCAGTCTAGCACATATGCAAAGTGTCCTCTTCCAGTAAATCAGTCTTTAATCACACTTTCATTCTGTAGCACATTCTTAAGAAAATCAAATGTTATTCAAAGTTATTTGCAAGCTACTGATAAGATTTATGTTAAAAAACTGACTTAGAGATTTAATACAAACACATAAATAATGATGATAATAATTAACTGAAGTATAAATACCGTAAAACTATAACACAAAAGCCTGACTGAATATGTTTTTTAATTTTAGCTGTTCCAGCAGTTTCGAGCATGATGGCTGAAAGTAGCATCACCAAATATATTTGTTCTGCTTTGTGAATCAGATAAAAGTGAAGAAATGGAGGATCTGAGAGGTGAGCTATAAAAGTGAATGGGACTTGCTGTAACAAGAGAGTTCCTTATACAAAAGGAGATGCAATTTGGCTGCACCACAACTAAACTGGCTGAGTAAATACACAGGATAAAAACATTTTTAATATTTAACTTCACAGGGATTAGCAGTATTTATTCATAAAAGTTAAAATTATCTGTTAATGAGAACAATTTATTTTTTTTAGTAACATGACAACCTGTAAATGTGGTAAAACCAATAAAACATCCCAGCAGACAATTGGAACATTACAGAAGTTACAGGAAAATATTGGGAGCAAATCCTGCAGTGTAACTGCAATGAACATGAGATATAAACATGATAGGACTCGTGCTCTTTTTTCTTATATCTGTGATATTATCAGTGTTTAATATTTAAGAATTCATCATTTGAAACTTAAAGAATAAGATTGTGTTTATGCTTTGTTCACACCTGTACCTCCAACATGGAAAGGTGGCCAGTCAATACTTTCTCTTTCTTACCAGCAGGCGGCAGGGTAGCCCAGGGTTTAAGCTCCGCCCCTCGGTTCGTTGCTGCGCAAGTCCTCCCATAGATGCGTTCATGTGCTCCTCGGGAAACTCTCGCATGATTAGGTCCTGTTCATAGGATTTGGACCTGTCCCGCTTTCAGACGTGTCTGTTATCGTAACAGAGCTTTCATTCCTTACTGTTAATTTAGCAGCTTTTCCTTTGAAGAAGCGGTCATCACTGTCAAACTATCAATTTTAAAATAAAGATGTGATAACTTAAAAATTTGCTCCATACAAACATATTGTGTTAATAACACTTCGTTGGGTTGTAGTAGGCTAGTATTGCTGTTGTTGTAGGCCTACATGCAATATTCTAAAAGCACATACTGACTACTGCACCAAAGTGACCACATGTCGCGTAAGGCTTTCAGTAGAATTACATTAAAATTTCAGTCATGCTGCTCTTCCTATATTCACATAAATTCTATTATTTTAGTGTATTTGAAAAGACGATGCTTGCCTCTACTAGTGCGCTGATAATAAAAAATATATAATAATAATTTAAATAATAGGCCTACATCTTCAACTACTACTCTTACTGCCAAAGCTGTAGCGACCCTGAATGTGTCCTCAATATTTGTGTTTTAGCGGCTTGCAACTACTGTCACCACAAATGTGTCACTGATTTTTCCGACAGTATTTAAAGGCATCACCACTTCCTCTCTTCCAAGCCGCGCCTGGTTTCCTCTCGGTGGGACGGGGGGCTGACCGACGGATGGACGACAGCCCATCGCAAGAAAAAAACACCATGTGAAGAAAAAGTATATAAAAAGGGACAGAGATAGGAAAGTTGTGAAGGTGAGAAATAATTAGCTTTTCTCACCAGCACGTGGTCAGCGCGTTTAACGGCTCGGCAGAGAGCGAATGGACAGAGCGCGAGAGGAGCAGGACAGTCACCAACGGTAAGTTAACGTTACGAGCTCACCGTCCGTACGACCGTTTACGATGTCGGTCTGTCAACCGTTGGGGGTGAGAGAGGATTCACCGGATAAATCTTTGAGGGGTTTTTTTGTTTTTTTACCAGCCAATAAGATAGTAAAAGTGGTTGATGAGTGCTTTTTGTTTGTCCAAACTAACGAAAATGTTTATAAAAGTTGAGTGCAGTGTGTTGCTAACGTTAACGTTACGTGCTCCACAACGTAACGTTACCTTTAACTGCCAAGGTGGAGAAAAGTCGTTGCCAGTGAAGCCAAATACAGTTTTATCTTTGCAGTTACTAATTTAACCCACTAAGTAATTTATGCCAGATATTTTGCTAAGTGTTCATCTTTTGTGACGATAAGCTAGGTGACAGACTAACGCTACTAACTTTACGTTAACGTAAACGTTACTCGTTGAAAAATATAGGTACTTTTGCTAGGTTTTATTTTGAGGAGGGGGTGAGTTTGGGGGGAAAGGCCCATAAATCTTCATTAGTTTTGAAGTCCTTCCATTGAACAGACCCTCAGTTACCTAGATATGCACCGTGTGAGCCAACTCTTTTATTGCACTATAAAGTGTCGTGGAGTTGTCACAGCGCTTTTATGTTATTTTGAAGTAAATACTCATAAAGGCAACACGTGGCTTACTGTTTGTCATTCCCAAAGCGAATGATGAGTTTACAGCTGAGGAATGTGTTGCACTGATCTCTCCCGCTTTGACTCAAGTGTTTCCCCCACATCTGTTTGATATTCAGTAGCACTGAAATCGGGAAAATATGAGAGTGAGGGAGGGAATTAGGTTATAAAGAAATGCAAGAGGTCCACGAGAAGCAATGCAGCTTTGTGATTAGTGTGTTTTCCAGAAGTGGAACAGCCCGAAGGTGAGTAAAGTCCACAACTCTTAATGCTCTGACAGGTCAGTCAGTAGCAGGGGAGCAAGCGCAGTCTGGCCCTTTTATGGTGAGGAATGTGAATAAAAACATAGCCTGAGATAGGGTTATAAAAAACTGATGCCTGGGGAATCATCCCATCACAAGACTCCCACTGAGTCAGTCTGATGCAGGGTGCAGACTGTGAGAATATAAAGATCCAAAGAAAAGTTTAACCAGCGTGCATTCCTCGATGACGTTCCATTTAAGGTTTAGATGGAGAACTGTCAGCCAAAGTCTTACAAAGACCTGCCAACGGAGACTGTAATGGCAGGATGATTCAAGTGAAGTGGGTCAAACAGCTGCTGTTGGGTATAGCTTACATAAAAGACTGAGTGCTTGTTGAGCAGTCCTTCATTGTTGTACGTTGCTTTGTTTATGAGCTGAGGAGGTTTGTTGTGCTCTGGCCTCAATGATGACTAATTGGCGTGGCAAGACAATGTTTGATTGTGTGTGTCTCTGCTTTGGTACGATTGGTACAGGAGTGTGTCTGCGTCTGTGGTCATTTTATGAGTGTGTGTGACACACTCATACACACTCTGATAACTTAAAGGTCCTACATGTAACCATTTAGTAAAAACTCAAGTACAATTCAAAGTGAAAATTTGAGGCAGAGTTGACCATATTTTTTAGCCACACTCGAATAAGAATTAATGTTGGGTTTTTTTGCTGTAATTGGTGCTCAGTTGTAACATACACCTTTGAAGGACTAAAAATCCTCACTTGCACCTCCTCAGGTGCTCCAGTTAACTTTTTTTTAGCTGATTTTCACTCTAAATAGTTTCACTATTGGTTTATGTAAAGGTCATTCAGAGGCGCCATCAGAATATGCTAAACACACAACATTGGTTCCTTAACAGAAAGCTAAAATTGCAAAGTATAACAAGGGCTTGAACGTAATGGCATCCCATCATCCTAACTGGGAAAGAAAATGTGTTTGAGACAAACAGAACTCTTTCACAGTCAGGGGAATGATGATGGTTTCAAAGGGCGTTTTGGTATGATTGCATGGATGTGTAACCGTTGCTGAAGAAAGGACAAACTGAATCAACTAAGACTGCTTCCAGCGACTGGCCCCCAGAGTCCTGATTGGAGCTCCCGTAACCCTTTGTTCTGTTCAGCCTGGCTTGGACAGTTGTTGCATTTTTTCACTTTTAACACCCTCTTAAAAGACAGAGTCATTCATCAAGTACTGTGGCCATAAAAATCTGATGTGTGAAAGCTTAAACTTGCTGACATTTTGTTTATAAAGACCTATAGAAGCAAGCTGTGATGTCATTCCAGTGGTACAGGGTGTTTGTGTTAAAGAAATGTGCCATTGAAGCCTTTTTTCTGCAGTGTCATTTCCTTTACCCCTGTGTGTTTGTGTGTGCAGGTGTGTCCATATGACCTTTCAGTGTCTGTGTGTGTGGTGTTCATGGCTTCAGTTCACGTTGTGCTACCTTCTCCGTTTGTGTGAAATAAATTGAGCACAGATTCAAGCTGGACTATTCTGCTCCTTCCTTACTGTAATTGGTGCCATCTGTTGTGGCTGTGTTAACACAGTCTCACAAATGTTGCAATCCATTATTCACGACCTCCTTTATGACCGTGGCCAAGAGTAGCTCGTGTCACTCTGTCCGAACCAAACTAGCCAGGGGATAAGCTGACTGTTTTTGAATGATAAATTATAGCGCTAGGTGATATGGGTAAAATAAAATATCTTTTTTTTTTTTTTTTCAAAATATCTCAATATAAATATTGTGACAAACCTGCAGGAATTGCTGTTGGTGCTTTCACAAAATATCAACACAATTAGATTTTTGATGAACAGTCCTCAGTAATTTGGATATTATATATGGAATTAATAATGTTGATATAATTACAATGTTGGGTAAAGGAAATTTAGCACTACTAGAACGATTTGGAAAGTTCAGAAAAGTACATGACTTTACTGTAATGCATCTTTTAAAACCAGAAATCAACACTGAAAGCCATAAAGCAATATCCAAAGTCTAAGAGGACATCTAGTCACCTGTCAGAGATATCCAAATAATATCAATATATTGCCCAGCCCTAATAGTCCTCCGACTGACACAGAGGATCTGTATGGAGGTCCTTTAGAGTGATGCTTGAAGGGTTATTAGCTGTTTTTCAGAATCTTTTCTTCCTTTGCCTCCTACTGCTTTTACTCTCGTTTTATGTGTGCTTTAAGTGTCTTCTTCCTCCTTTGACCCTTTATGTGTGACCTCTTTTTTTTTTTACTGAGCCCTTTTTTTCTCATCTCTCAACCCTTCCCTTCACTTTTTTTAACAACTTATGGTACCATTGATCTTACAATTTAATGGTCCTAAAAAATGACAAATATGTACAAAGTTCTGCAAATTCTCTGTGTGTAAAGCAATATTAACCGATGATGAACTCTCACTAGAGAGCATAAGCCCAGCAGCTCAACTCTTCCTCATTACCCTCCTCTCAGGTAGCAGACACGTATACCATGCCGACGAGTGATGGCCCCAGCCGCTTCCCGGTCTTTGTGGCTCCGCCCCACACCAACCACCAGAGGTGTCCAGGTTATGTTCAAGGGCGGGTGGCCCCGGTCCGCTCACCACCGCCTGCCAAAGCTCCACCGCCTCCACCGACAAAACCTCATGGCCCCCCACCAGAGCGACAAGCCACTTTCAGCCTGTCAGAGGAGAACCAGCGCCGGGAGCGCACTCAGAGCCTCCAGCAAAGAAAGAACACGTTTATCTGTTTTGGAGTGTCGATTGGGGCTTTCTTCCTCACTCTCATCCTCATCCTTAGTCTTACAAGTGGCGAGGTGTTAGACGGTCAGTATTACACATCACTGACTCAAATATTAATGATTGCTTTATACCTGTCTTCACATAACCCCTTACCTCTCGACTAGCTACACATTTCCTGCTGTGAATACCATCAGGAGTACCTATTAGGTCTTAGTATGAGGTTCTCTGATTAATTACTTACTGTTCATGTTGGCAGAGAATTGTCCGGATCATGACCCATCCCTCAGTAGCTGGAACCCAGGCCACCAACCAGAGAAGGCTGTTGTTGTCAAGAAGGGACATTTGTTTAGACTGGAGTCTTCTGCAACCCTCAGTTCACTAACCATCCAGTCAGGAGGTAATCACATTATGGTGTATGATTTGTTAAGTGGCATGAGGAGTTGTTACATTGATGGATATTTAATATGAAAAGTGACAAGGAGTGTGGTTGCGGCATGTGGCAGCCCCTAAAAATAGTTGTGTCTTCTCTTTTATAGGTCGGGTAGTTTTTGCCGACAATCCAAATGGCTCTAAAAACATAACTTTAAGAACACATCACATCCTCATAGAAAATGGTGCTGCTCTTCACATCGGTGCCCCCAAATGTCGCTACCGTTCTCGTGCCACCATAGCCCTTATGGGTCGGTCTGACAACAAGGCGGTCCCTGAAGTGCCTGGCCTGGGTCGCAAGTTCATAGGCGTCATGAGCGGTGGGACTCTGGAGCTCCACGGCACTGAGAGGGTTTCCTGGTCTCTGCTGACCCGAAGCGTCCCAGCCTCCGGTCTGGCCACAGGGAGTTATGCCTTCCAGCGTAACTTTAGCCGAGGCATCAACTTGCGTGTGGTGGACCAGGACACAGCTGCTGTGCTTTTCTATGAGCGCTATGACACACACGAGTCACGTAATGACAGTCGACGACTCACCCAGCTGCTGCGCTCCCTGCCAGCAGGCCGCATTGTCACTCTGGCTGTGGGAGACTCAGCTGTCAAAAGTCTTCTGGATGAAACCAAGAAGGCCATTGAAGAGAAGCTCGGCAGCAGCTTTGTCTATGATCTCAAATACAGGTAAATAGTCTCAATCAATAAATATGAAAAATGTTATACTTGTAAACAATGTGTTTTTCCGATCAAAAACAAATGAAAATACACTTGGGAGTGTTTAACTGATGTTGCCCTGGTGTGTGTGTGTGTCTGTTGTTTAGCTGATGAAAATATGCGTGAGTGGGTTTGTGTCTCAGCTGTGTTACAGAATGTGCTGGCTCTTGGAGAGTTTGTATCGCTTCTCCATGATGTGTTGTCTCTGTGAGTCCTCTCGAGTGTTTTGTTTATTCTTGGTCTCCGGGGGCTGATAAAGAAGGTTAATGTGTTTTGGTTTGACTACTAAAGTCCGACCCCTCACCTCTGAAGTCTCAGTACTTGGACTGACAATAACAACATTTTGTTCCTATGAAAATCGCCTCTTTCATGTATCTTTCTTCTCATTTGGGATGCTCTATTGAATTGTTCCTAGTTATTCCTCTTCCTGTTTCCCCTATGCTTATGCTGTATCGTGTTCTGCCAGAAAAAGGAAGCACGTACCGGATAATGGGGTTATGGCCAGAGAGTTTCCAGGATTTGTGCAAAATGTGACGATTCAGGAGTTTTTCCGGTCCATGCTTATTCTTTTAAAGGGCAGGTAGTGGAAGTTTTCTAGAGTTGCTGTCCTTGTTGTTAACTTGTTGTTAGAAAATTGGATTTTTCTTTTACATGACATCAGATCCTGTGTTACTGTCACTCAAACACACGCGCACACACACACGCTTCTTTCAATAGAAACTCTGAGTTTTACTTTGTTATTTGTAGTCCAGCCTGGTTTAGTCCTTGGTTGGATGAAAAGCCAAGTGCTACACCAAATTCTCGAGTGTCATATTTCACCTCTGGGGGTGAGTGCCACAGCACAGATTCTTCAGACAAACCCCCTGAAATCCAAAGTACAGTGGTTTAAATGGTTCAAACAGTAGAGCTCTGCCTATGTTCAGAGGCGCCTGTGTGCCTGTGTGTGTGTGTGTTTGAGTACAAGTAAGTTAACGGCTTCCAATTCTTTCACCGTTTATTGGAGTTGGGAATTTTATCTTGAGTTTCTGTGGATTTGCTCATGGTAGGAGGAACTGCATGGCACACATTTACGAGAGAGCATGCAGTTTAATGTCTCATGAAAGTCACTCTATGTTATGCTGAATGATTTTAGGCCGAAAGCATTGGCTGGTAAAGACATGTGACCTATAGGAGTGAGTGTAATGATGAAGTGAAGAGCAGTTTATGATATGTACAGCATATCCTGAAGAAACAGCGGGGAATGTGACAGGAACCTACTTGTTATTTTGCATGATCAGCGCTGTAACACCATGCATACCTGAGCACCTTAGGGGATGTTTCATGAACCTCTTAACCTTTGTGTTCTCTAACTTATGCTTAATTTAAAAAAACAATAGCAAGCTAACACATTACCCAGACACTCTTAAATTTTGAGGGGACACATGAATGTGTCTGCCCCTGCTTTATGTCTGTTGACCTTTCTCTGTCTTTCATCTCTGTCTCAAAGCACACGCAAACACACGCTCATAATGGTCTCCTGTGAATTCACCTCTAGCCTCCACATTCGCTATTTCCGGTCAAACAATGAGTTTGTTAAAACATGGGGAAATCAAGGATGTTGGAAAAGGAAATAGTGGAACAACCACTTTTTCTTATTCTCTCATCTCTGTTTGATTTACGAAGTGCACACTCTCACCGCGTATCAGCAGCCACAGGATAAACAGGTGGTCTTCCTTGATTTTTCACAGCAGGAGAACCCACAGAAAGACACACACTGGGACTGCAGCGATAGAACAGAGTGGATCCCCTGATGGATTCTGTTTGTGTACCAGTGGGGTGTGCAATCACATGGCGCAGGGGCTCTTTCATCTACAACAAGATGTGTTTAGGTTGTGATTATGCCAGTGGAAATAATTATTATGAACAGAGACAGGTATTAACACAGAGGCCTGTTGGAGATGACAGCATCACAACCTGCTGCTAATGTTCAGGAAGATTTTTTAGGGAAACTTTTGCTTTCTGAGCTCATTTTGTCAGCTTTTTAAAGTGACTAAGAGGAACTTTTAAGTATTTATGAAACAGTCTCACGATTCCTCTGAT
>JAQFJA010000022.1:26284060-26300379 GCA_029874485.1 Naso brachycentron
AAAGTTTGGGATAACATTATTTGACTCTGTTGTTTTTCCTGTTTCCCTTCTGACACAATGACCCTGTTAATATTTTCTTGTTGTGTGTCTTCTGTGACAGCTCCCTCGATACCATCATTTTCTTCATTGCTCCAGCTGGGTTTAATAAAAAACAGTCTTTCAGGAATTTTAAGCATTTCAGGAGGCAGGCACGTCCAGCAGTTGGAACATACTGTATTTTCCTGTGGGTTGTTTGCCAGGATTTACATGCATATTTCCATTAGGGATAAACTACCTCTTTTTTGGAAAGGAAGACTACCCTGGATGTATTTTTTGTCTCTTGTGACTCTTAAAATCTTCACCTGGCTCTCGTTTTTTTGTAATATCTTGTGATTTTCCTTCTTCGACCCAGGTGAAGAACACTGTGGGCTATGACACCTTGGGTCACTGTTTCTTCCTGGAGGATGGGATTGAACAGCGCAACACTTTCTACCACAACCTCGGCCTGCTGACTCGACCTGGGACTCTGCTGCCCACTGACCGCAATGAGACTCTCTGCACCAGCATCAAGGACAAAGTGTACAAGGGGTACACTCCGTCGCCCAGCACTGAGTGCAAGTAAGACAGCATCCATTTCTGCACCATCATCGAGAGATCACTATAAATAGGTTTTGTGCATTGCTCAGCATCCTGTGCAAGTCAACAACTTAGGATAAGCACTGATGTTTGCTTACTTTAAAAAACTGCATAATTAAATCAAAAGTGTTATTACAGTGTCAGTTTAAAAGTCAGTTATTGACAGTTCACACACCTTTTAGAATAAATGTATCAGTTCTGACAATTTTTAACTCCACCACAGATCATAATTATTCTGAATGTACAAACACAAGTTTAAAATGATCATCTCACAAACATCAATCACTGACACATTCAACCATTTTAATTTAAGGCACTGACTTAAAAGAGGCTAGTTTACGTATAGCTCCACTGTCTATACTTAAAATATGGAAGACTTTCTCTATCCACCAGCAACAGCTGCATTTCAGAGACACTTGGGTCTTGTTTAGGATAAGACTGAGGGTAATTGTAATGACAGATAATAGTATGAACACTGCACATGCACTTGCCAAGCCCTGAGAGCTGTGAAAAAGCCAACATCTTGACTCTGAAGTAGCTTGATGTTTAGGAAGAGAAATCAAGAGGACACAGAGCAAATACCCTTATCTTTGAGAACACTGAACAATGGGACTAAACAACACAAATAATTTGTGATACTAATAAATCTTCCAGAGTGACATTGAAGCCTTTGACTCTGTCCGGAAACCTGGTGAGATAGTGCAGACGTGCTCTGAGAGAAGACAGCAGGTCCATGTCCATGTGAAAGAGATACTGTAGTTAGTAATAGTGTTTGTGAGAGATGTTGGCAGGATGGTTTTATCCTTGCAATAACAACCCCTGCTCTCCATGGGATGTTTTTATGTCTTAGTAAGAACAAGAGGACCCTCTTTGAGAGAAGCAGCAAGGTCTTTTTCCAGGAGTTTTCAGTGTGTTTGCGTGTGTTTGTGTGTGTGTGAGTGTTTGTGTTGGCAGAGCTGTCCCCGTTCAGGGTTTATGTTGGAGAGGTGGATTATTGAGAGAGATCACAAGATTCTTTGATCTCTGTCTTCTGCTTATTAGTCATAGTCTCTGCTGCTTTAAAGTATAATATCTTTTTGTGCTTGCATGTCAGTGTGTATATGTGTCTGTCTTTTCCAGGGCAGTTTCAACATTCTGGATCGCCAACCCCAACAACAATCTCATCAGCAATGCAGCTGCTGGTTCGCAGGTAATATCATCCAAGTTATATCTGAAAACAGCTTTCAAATAGCTCACAACAAGTGATTATTAAAAATGAACGACCAACAAGAAGAGCCTTTTGCTGATATATGAACTGAAGCATATTACATGAAGCTTTTTTGTTCTTTTTAACTTAATGCAATGAAATTGAAAGATTTTCATCCTCATAACAAAGTGATCCATCAATAAAAAGTGGTTTAACAGGCTTTAGAATCTAATGGAATAAGTGAGACCTGTAATATAAGAAAGTAGAGGACAAGGATCCATCATCTCGTCTCTTAATTTTGGCCCAAACAGAGTAAGGGTCCACTGGGAAGGGCTGTGTAAAGAAATCCATATTGGTAGAAAGTATGCGCCTGTTATTTAGGTTGTCTGTTTGTATCCGTTAAACCATAAACTTTACAGAGGTCTCAAGCTCATATGAATTCCTGAACCAATTTATTATTTCTGTGGGGTTTGACCTACATCTAATATGACATCTTGCCCAGTTTTGCTCATTGTGTTTTGTTTGTGACTCAACCCTCCACCTATGGATGATATGTGTATGAGCCAAGATAATGAAGTTGCTGCTGTTCATCACCTCATTTCTCTTCTCCTCCTTCCTGTTCCAGGATGCCGGCATATGGTTTGTGTTCCACAGCTCATCCACCGGAGACTCTC
Organism: Naso brachycentron; assembly: GCA_029874485.1. NCBI lineage: Eukaryota > Metazoa > Chordata > Actinopteri > Acanthuriformes > Acanthuridae > Naso > Naso brachycentron. The sequence continues at coordinate 26,286,536 of JAQFJA010000022.1, forward strand.
ATGGGCTGGTACCAGAGACCAAGGCAGAGCTCACTCCACTGGGGATTTTTTACAACAACCGTGTCCACTCCAACTTTAAGGTGTCAGCAGTGTTGCTTATCTTAAAGCTTATTTTAAATAATTATAGTTGGGTAAAGTCGGTGTGTGCTCTCTCCCTTATATCTGTACAGTAGAACAAACCTCACTGTTCCTCTCTGAGACTAGAGAAATACAATGTTTAAAACTTGTAAAAAGGGATTGCACGTAATTCTCCGCTTATTCACCTGCTTCTTGCCAAAAACAGGCGGGACACACATACACACACACACAAACACACACACACACACTAGGCTCTACAATAGTGCTCTGTTGTGTAATGACAGACGTAGGGCAGGTGAACTGTAAGGTCTTTGTTCAGTCTAACCACAGCAGCCTCTCTTATAGAGGAAGGAGCCCCAAGGTTCAAGACTGTACCTCACTTATACCACAAGACCAACTCAGAGCACGTTTCCATATACATGTGACACACATACATACACACATGTCACATTTTTTCTTTAAATTATTTTACAATTCACATTCTAGACACGCAAAACTCATCCACAGAAACTGGAGTTTGTAAATGTACATTTCACATTCATCCATATTATAAATTATTCACAGGAATTTGTTTTCCACTTTTCCTACTCACCGCAGTACCATGTACCCTCTGTCAGCCCAGGATTTAAATTTAGTACATTTATTATTGCCTCAGGTCCCAACCTGTAAAATATACCAGTAGACATATTTATGTCAGTCCAACAAAAATAGACCCGTGGCTCAAGCTGCATCTCCAACCATGGTTTTAGAGAAAGTTGTGTCATTTTGCTGTAATCATAATCTCATCCTTCTAGGCAGGGCTGTTCATTGATAAAGGAGTGAAGACCACCAATGCCAGTGCTGCAGACCCCCGAGAATACCTGTGTCTGGATAACAGCGCCAGGTGTGTGCGTGTGTGTGTGTGTATGTGTGTCTGCAAACGTGTGTAATATCATCTTACATTTTGACAAGTAAGGTCTGTCTTTACTGTGTAAGAGATATTAATAACTCTTACCAGATTTTTGTAGTGTTTTAGACATTTCAAGTAGTGACATGAATGTATATGTGAATAGTGACTTACAACTGACTAGTATATTGTACACGTTCCTGCACAAAGTGTATGACTGTGCACTATTGAACAGTCAATGGTGATCATATGCATCATGGTGTTCAGTAACATTGTGTAAATGTTAGGATGTTTGTGGTTTACAAATGTATTTTCTTAATGCCACTGTCAATAACCGTGTATGAATTAAGTTATTTATAGCTATATCTAGCAGGATATGGCCATTGACTGGGATAGATGGATGGCCTTATACTCTGTTACTGCATTTTGGGGGAAGGTCTGTCAGGTTTGTGTTGACAGAGAAAACAAGGCTTCACAGATAGAGTTTCCTCTCTTCAGCTCACTACCCAAATACAGGCCGCAACGAGACGGAAAAAATCTTACGTGTCCGCATAGACTGCTGGCCAAGCACCATGTGTGCATACATGGTGTGTGTGTGTGTGTGTGTGTGTGTGTGTGTGTGTGTGTGTGTGTGTGGAGGTATGAGGGGAAGGATTTTAAATGTTAATTTGTGTGCAAAGTATTAAACTTACATAAGAGAGAGGAAAATATTTTTGTGTTGTGTGATTGTAAGAAACTTAAAGAGGAAAACTTTAGATTTTGAAAGTTCCAGAGAACAATTCTGTCTTTTTTGCAGTTATGTGACATTTTGTCAAGCACCACATTCTGGTTGTTTACCCTTGAACAATCCTTAAATCCATGACAAGGTATCCTTTAAGTACCAGCCAGATACCCATAAGAGTTTGTAGTGGTCTACTGGTGAGAAACATGAGCTCTGATTTCACTTAAGTACTATCATTAGGGCGAATAAAGAAGGTGAACAATGTCAACTTCGTTTTAAAGAAATAAAAGATCTTAATTTTTGATTTGCACGCAAGACATTTCCTAACTGAATGGGTGGATGGCCAGGAAACTCTCAAGGCATGTTCATGCTCCCTTTTGTATTTAATACCACAATGTCTTCTTTTGCAATAATGTGCTTCGTGTGAGGCAGCGAGCATTGAAGCCTGCAGTTTCCACTGTTCAATAGTAGGGCTTTAGACTTTTAGTATAATTATAAATTATGTGTGCGCAGATTTTTAGTATGATGACGTCATGATTATCAGGTCCAAGAGTCACTTATAACCCTCTAAAAGTTAATTTGATTTAATGTGTTTTATGTTTTAGTGAGTATGGGCGTGTGTGTGTTTTGTCTTGTGTAGTAAACTACACTGAGGACCAAGTGTGCAGAGTAAATAAAAACCATTAAGTTTGACAATGTGGTAATGGTGAAACTTAAGAAAGGAAAGCCACAAAGATAGTAAGACATGTCTGTTTTTTCAGATTCCGACCACACCAGAACGCCGACCCCAGCCGTCCTCGGGTGGCGGCTGTCATCGACACTCTGATCTCCTTCAAGAACAACGACTTGGGAGCGTGGATAAGAGGAGGCGACATCGTCATCCAGAGCTCTAGGTGAGACAACTCGTAGACTTTGATCTGATGATGTGTAATGTCTTAATGAGAACTGATGAGGTTTCTGGTGAAAATATGGCTGAAAAAGAAGAAAACTGATGTTGACAGTTTGTGGTTTTAGTATGACGTAACTGTACCACAACTCCCTGTGATGACCTCATCCACTGTTTGTTATAAATTGCACTTAAGCGCACTTTGACCGTTTGACCCAACTTTATGTTCAAACTTGGATTGATTCCTGCAGTTTTTGATGTGGTAACACTGAATTGACAGTAATTTTGATGAAGTACCAGAAACACTTTTAATACATCAACAGATGCTCCCACTCTATTTCACGTTCACTCAGTGCTGGAGATTTGGCAAAATACTTTTTCTTCATATTAATTTCTTAACATATATTTTGTAAAACTAAAAAATTATCTCTGTTCTGTCTCTGAACAGCTTTGCAGACAATGGAGTGGGATTATCCTTTGCCAGGTTTGTACTTACCTCAATCACTCAACTCCTACAGTCTCCTGATTTTATTCTGCCATAATTTTCCCTTCTCTCTCCATGCCAGATAAACTTGCCAAGAACCCTTCATGACTGACTTCCACTAAGCAAAAAGCACATAGTTAAACCTCCTGTGTGGCCATAAGCATCTTGTTCTTGCTTAACACAGTGCAACTGTTTTCTTCTGCTTTCATCCCAGAAAAGCATAAATTACTCTAAATAAAAACAGCATATATGTATGATTTTTTTTTAAATGATCATTATGCCCTCATCATGTTGTTTTTCTGCAGTGATGGCAGCTACCCGAAGGATGAAGGCTCCAGCCAGGAGGTGACACATTCCCTGTTTGTGGGTGAAAGCCGCAACAGAGGAACCAATGGAGGACAGAATAAATACTGGGGAGTCGGAGGGACTGATGCAAAGATGAGGACATTGCCGAGAAACAGGTGAGACGAGGGCAAACAGAGGGAGGGATGATAAGTTGGTGAAAGTAAGATGGATATTAGTGAGGAACTGCAGGGGAATTCCACATCAGTCTGAACAGAGGCTGGAGCTGGAGGAGTGCAAAGAAAAATATGCAGGGAAAAACAAACAAGGAAAAGAGAGGCAGCAAGCAGCCAGGTATAAGGACAGATGGTCAGATGAGTCCCACAGCTGCTCCAAGCAGGAGGTGGTGGACTTGTGGAAGGAAGTTAGGTTGGAACAGAAAGGGATAACTCATGTTACTATACCTTGGAAGTCAGTTTTTTCTCTCTTTTTAAGATTTTAGGCATCTTTAACACAGAGCTCCCATTAATTTCAAGTCATATAACTGTGTCCTTCCTTTTTCTATTGTTTTTTGTCATTTTGATCTCTGGAGAGGAGTACATAAATACGAAGGTATCACTAGCAGTACTTGCACGGAATGTTTTACAAGACAAAAACCATGTTGGTCTCACTCAACTTGTGCCTCTCGGACAGTGCCTTAAATAGGACTTTCATAACAAGGAAGTTTATAGAGCCTCTGCAGGCTGTAATGCCATGTCAGACTAAGTGGTCAGTCCTAATGAGAGCAAAGTTTGAGCTTTATGTCCCCTTAGGGTCTCCTTAAAGTCCGCTCTGTCTTTCTTTCTGTCATTCCCCTCTTATTACAGAGATTGTTAGACAAGAGCAACGCTACATAAACAAGAAACTGGCCAATAATTGCCCTTTTTTTTAGCTTCAAGAGCTACAGTTGATGTCAGTTTGTGACCACTGTCCCCACTGTGTGCAGCTTTATAGCAACTTTACAGGCTTCCTGACCGCACTGTGACATCTGGCACTGTCCGCTTTTCTGTCGTCATCAACGTTGCTGCCAAAACTGCTGACACATTTTTTTTCCTTCTCACTGAGCAGATAGTTCCCCTGAAATGGGTGGATCATTTGACCCTTCAATTACAACATGAGTTCAGTACGGTTTAGGGCTGTACCCAGTGTGATTTTACATGTCAAGCTTCTATTGCGCTTTAAAATGCAGCTTTGAAAGCCTGTCGTCATATTTTAGGAATTCATCACCCTAAAAAAAAGCTAATTTTCACCTCACATGACTCGCAGTTTGACCACAGGGTCATTTGTGTTTATTTACACAAAACATTTAGAACATTTTGCATAAGCCGTCAGCAACAGAAGACACCAAAGGTGTGTTTGTGTGTGTGTTTGGTTTCAGTTCAGCCCCTGTCTGAACTCAGCACTCCCCAAACTTCCAGTTTTTTTCTTCCAGTCTCTTTTCATTTGCAACCACCTCTCTGTATCTTCATGAATGAAGTACATTTTCTTTCCAGTAAGAAGTCAACAATGAGAGACTCATCACGGTGTAGCTCTGCACCTCAGCAGCTTGCTGCAGCAGTCAAGGGGAAATGAAGATAAATCCACATATTAATCCTTGAAGTTTCAAAAAAGTTTAAAAGAACTGTAAGCTCTCCTTCCATCAGTAAACGGCTTTGGATCAGAGCTGAATGCTGAGTGACCATGGGTGTTTATTCTTCCAGAACCGACAGTCTGCCGCTGCTCTCTCCTTCAGAGCTCACCAGTTCTCAGCAGGTTTCTGTTAGTGTCTGTCCCTCCGTTCAGCCTGGACTCTGGACTCCATCACACAACGCCCAGGAAAACCCCACGATACGCATTCAAATGCTGATTTAGAGTTCAGCCAGTGTTGTGAATGAAGCTTCCAATGTTTTAATCTAGTAGTAAGGTTTCTGTAACAGTAATACCAGAGAGTGCCAAGTCAAATGTTTATTTGTGTGACCTTTTCAATCACTTTACAACACCCACGTCATGAAAACAAAAAGAATTCAACAATTTAAAGTGATAGTTTTACAGCAAAATATTGTTTTGTATATCAATCACTCACCCTGAGATGTCTTAAATTGAAGAATTTCTTTTTTTTTCTTCCAGTGTTCCTGCACGATAAATGGGTAATTTCAAAAATGCGCACTCCCTTTGCTGAGAGAGGTACACTCGTGAAGGCGTCAAAACTAAAAAAAACCCCAGCAGCTTCATTTGGTATCATTTATGTCTTCTCGATCGTGTCGTATGCTCAATACTTCCAAACACTTTAATTTCAGCTAGAAAGCTACTAAATCCAACACACTATGATGTTTTAGTCGCATGTTACAGTTATTCTAAACATCTGTGAACTCTGGCTCAAATAAATATGATTCCGTCAAAAACTGCAGAACTTGCTCTCTTTCTGCACCAGCCATTTTCGTTTGCTTACAAGTTTAAGATAATTTTGTAGTATTTTTTTGAGAAAAAGAACATAAAGATTAGCAAACAAAAATGGCTGGTGCAGAGAGAGGTGGAACTTTATTTATTCAAGCCGGAGTTTACTGACGTTTAGAATAAGCATAACACGCACACTAAACATTGGATCAAATGTGTTAGATTTAGTAGCTCTCTGCCCGAAATAAAAGTTTTTTGGAAGTACTGAGTATATGACACGATAAAAAGACATGGGTTATACCACACGAAGCTGCTGAGAGTTTTGGATGGACTTCATAGTTACAGATAGTTTTGATGCTTTCAAGAATCTACCTCCATAGACTGCAAGCAAAAGGGAGCGCACATTTTAGAAATCACCCGTTTACCATGAAGGAACGCTGGAAGAAAAAGATTATTTTTCAATTCATGACATCCAAGGATGAGTAATTGACATGCAAAACAGAATTTTGTGGTGAACTACTTGAAGGCAAGTTGTAAAATCCCCTAAAAAGGGGGGAAAAAAATCCAAGTAGGAAAAAAATCAGCATCCCTGTCATTAACTTAACCAAATGAACTTGTAACACACATACAATTAATTTCACTGGTATAACACACTATTTGCATAGAAAAAGTATATAATTTTTTAACACTATTTTGCTCTGACTGTGTGGTCTGTTTTTCCTCTAACTTTTTTTTTTTTAACAAACATAACTTAAAGTAAAATTTACCACTTTTCCAGATTACACAGACCATAAACTCATTTACTACTCATATTAACACTGTTGGCGTCACTTTTGGGGGGAAACCTTAAAACTGTGAGATTGACTCAAGAATATGAGCAAGAATTATGGAGCATGTCATGTCCATGGTATTTGATGTGCTGTTCTGTAGTGAGCTCATTACTTGGCTGAAACATGTTGGAGCTTTTAATAACACTTTCCCCTAAAAATTCTTTAATGTTTTGGGTTTAAACCAGTTTGTGACTAAAATCTGTGGTCATCCATTTGATTGATGGTCTCTTCTCTCTGCTCACCACTATTTGTATTCTTTCCTATTAATTGCTGTCAGTTGTCTGAATGGTCATTGTTTATTTCTACTTCCTCTCCTTTGTAGGACGTTCCCAATCCGAGGATTCCAGATCTATGATGGTCCAGTGCGGCTGACACAGAGTACATTTCGTGGATTTATCCCCACACCGGAGCGTTATACAAGCGCGGTGGGATTCAACCTGAAGAACACCTGGCAGCTGACACCAAGAAACAACCTGTCCCAGCTCAATTTCCACTCCACTGTGAGTAAACGTGGAGGGGTTGTTAAACTTTACACTGCAATCACACCATACAGTTACTGTTATAACAGTGGAATAGCAAAGGCAAACTATTATGCAATGCAATAAATGAACCCCCTTACGATGTAGCATAGAGCTGTCTATAGGAAGCTGTTAATACTCCTGTGTGACTCTTATATGATGAACAGCATGAGACCATATTGGGGTCAGCTCTTTTTTATTCTCTCTTCTTTCCTGTCGCAGATTCTCTGCTGTCAGGAACACATCAGTTTAAAAACACTCTTTGGATTTACAGTTTTGTAGTTTATCTTAATCTTTGTCTTTTCTCTCTACCTCACCTCAAATGTCAATGCTCTTGTACACTGGATCTTACTGTTTTCCTTTTCAGTTCTTTTCTCCTTCGTATTTTCCCTGTAGTCATTCTCTCGTATTAATTACATCACAAATCACTTCAGAGTCATGGAGTTGACAGTTTAAACATCAGTTAGACAGAAGAAAGGAGAGAAAAAGGGACCCCTTTTACTGTTAAGCCTGATTAGAAACACTTGTAAATCACTGGTGCCCTCTTGTGTACAGTATAGTGTACTGCCTTGACTTAAATGTTACACAAATCACATTTTCTATAAATGTCTTCATGAATGTTCAGCTCAACTAACCTGGACTATTAAATCATAATATGATGGCTAATACTCATTGTCAGCAAACAGTAAACATTTCAAGTCCAATATTTTCAATTCCTTGAAAGTTTTGTTTCAGCAGCCCCTTCAAAAAAAAAACTGACTCTTGCAATGCAGGAAAAAAAAACACTCAATAGCCAGATGAAATGACTCGTGTGTCTCTCTCAGGAGAAGATTATTGTAATGGAATCATTAAAGCAAATAGCTGCATTATGTCAAGAAAAATAATTGCAGTTGTGTGGGAGAGAGCACTCCCAGACACAGATTTACCAGAGGTGGAATCTGAATTCAAGTACAGCAATAATACCCTGAATTTTTACATTGTGCTAAAATATATGTGGTTTCATTTATTACTGTCTTTGCTGTTAATCTCCTCAGGTGGGTCTGCGGACATTCTTTGGTCGACCCGGGCAGTGGTTCGAAGAGAATGACTTGGACGGTGATAAAAACTCCATTTTTCATGACATGGACGGGTCAGTAACAGGCTACAGAGACACATATGTTGGCAGAGCGGACAATTACCTGATCCAGCATCCTGGTTGTGTGACTGTGTCCCAGTGGAATGGAGTGATCTGCAGCGGCCGCTACTCTCAGGTGCAGCCATCTATGCCTCGTTCTCACTGCTCTGTAATTATGTAAAATGTGCTCTCTTCTACTTCACCTCCTCTTCTCCTCCCTCAGGTGTACATCCAGACCCAGGGAGCCCCCAGCCTCAGTCTATCCATCAGCAGAGATGAATATCCTGATCTTCCTCTGGTTCTGAGGGGGATCAACAGCCAGGGGGCGCTGTCGCAGCAGTATCAGCCCATCCTGATGATGAGCAAGAGCTACACTTTGCACTGGAGTGGGCCAGCACCCAGAGAGGTTGTCCTCTCTCTCATTAACTTTGACAAGTAAGAAACAAGAGTCAGCTGTGTGTGTGTGTGTGTGTGTGTGTGTGTGTGTGTGTGTGTGTGTGTGTGAGTGAGTTATGTGTTTTTTAGATTTCTGTAATATCTTTAAAATAAGTACGTATTCCTCTCTGAGAAAGATGCTGAAATAGTTGTGAATTCCAGTAAAAAATTGCATTTTCAGTGCATTTTGTTGGTTGTTGTTTTTGTTTGTTTATTTGTTTCAGAATAGTTTGGGCATTTTATTGGTAAAATCAGAACTTTTCTAAGCTGAGAAACCTTTTAAACAAACTAGTGTCAGTACATTTTTTACTAGTTGTAAGTGTTCTTGGGATAAGCAATGTGCTGCGTTTAATGTCTTTTCTCTCTCTTTCTCCCACTCAGAGATGACTGGGTGCTGGTTGGGCTCTGTTACCCTTCAGACTCCACATTTCAGATCATGGCCGACATCAACGATAGGCAAAGCAACACTTTTGATGAACTCACAGACTACGGCACTGTGCCATCCATCGCAGAGCTGCAGAAAAGGCCGATGGAGAGGAAGTACTTCTTTGACCGAAGTGTTGGGTGAGAGAACAACATCAACGATTTCGAACAAATCATTAACAGTCTGAAACATGTCTTGATTTTCATTCAAACTATTTCATCTTTCAGACTCTCTTTGTCTCTCTGGTGATTCCTGTTTTCTGAAGTTTTATTATAATATGGCTATTTCTTCTGTTCTTCTCCAATCATATGTAGCTTGTTGTGGCTCTACCTTCGAGCCCGGTACAGTCGGGATGGTCACAGCTACTGTTCAGAAAAAGGCTGCGAAAGAGTGAAAATCATGGTCACCACATCCTCCAAACAGATCTGTAACTGCTCAGCCAAAGCCTACCCAAAGTACTCCAAGACACCTTCACTAGTGGTGCCTATGCCGGCTCTGAATACACAGACCTGCAAAGACTGTGGTGCCAAACAGGTTCGTGTTGCGTTATTTAAGATGACTCTTGTTCACCTGCATTGAGCTCAAGCCACCACTGCTGACCAGTGTGTTTTTGTCTCAGCTTGTATTTTCCAGTGAGCCATGGACCTCCTACCTCCAGACACAAATCAAGTCTCTGTGTAGCAAAGAGCAGCAGAGAGGAGATAACAGCTCCTTTATCACTGTGAGCATGCCAGACTTCAAGTACAAAACCAAACACTTGATCTTATCTGTACGACTTGAATGTGTGAATCAGGCTTTAGTAAACCCTCTCTTTCCTCTCACCTGCAAGGTGAATGAGGTGACCATTCCCTTCTTTCAGCCCGGATATTTTCTGGTCTCAGTGGATGCTTGCTCTGGGAAAGTCACCAAGAGAACCTCATTCACCAAGATGGATGCTAAAATGGAACAGTACCTAAAAACTGGAATACCAAAGAGGTTAGTCGGAGAAAAAAATACCACTGCTGACGCAGCTACATTTTCCTGTCTGTCATGGACAAACATTCATACCTGGTATAAATATACAGCGGCGCAGTGTAACACAATTATGCAAATTCTTGCCTAATGTCAAGACATCTTTCCTTAACAGGTCAATAGTGCTCATGGCAACACGGGGTCAGCCAGAAGGCCTGGTTAACGTAGCACCATATTTGGTCTCTTTTGGAATGGCCAAAGCTGCTGATCTGCACAATAAAGGTGAGAGAACTCTTGCTACTTTTTTGTGGTCTGTCTAGTTACCGTATGTTGAGACAAAGTCTCTCTTTCTCATACATTCTTATTTTTTCTCTCACTGCAGAAAGTCTGGCACTTTGGGGATTTCAGGGCAGTTCTTCTCCTCCTCCGTGGGTCTTACTACAAGCCGGGCAGGGGGATGAGTTCCTGGGTGTGCAGGAGCGATATCTGCCTCTGGGTTTAGAGGCGTACGGCTGCACACCGCCTGCAGCTCAAACACGTAGAGACCTGGAGCTTCTCAAAAAAGCCACAGGACTACAATGATCAATGTGAACTATACAACTTAACTACCCGAAACACTCTTGCACACAGATACACAAACACACACAACCCGCTGGTGAATGTGAACTGCTGAACCTTTAATTTATTAACAATGGCAAAGATGTTTACCAATTTAAGTAGAGAGAAGGTGTTTTAAGATGAACAGGGCGAGTATTTTAGTGATCTTAGTGTGTGTGTGTGTGCATGTGTGTGTGTGTAAGTGTTGCTTGGGGCTGTTGAGTCAATGCACTTTCGTTTTGAAGACACAACTTGCCTTATCAGCCAAAGTGATCAAACGGAAGCTTTGAGAAGTCAGCTGTTAATCTTAAACAAAAAATCCCAAAGTAACCTTTTAACATCGACCGACCGTTTATGTTATTTATTAAGTAGTAAATGAAAACAGAATGAACTAAATTGAGTTTGAAAACAGAACAAAATGCATTAGATACACAGAGGCCAGGAGGAAATTATGAAAATAAATTGGATTGTCCCTGAAATGAGACCACGTTAATTTAGAAATGACGGTGAAACAGAATTTCTTAGATATGCTCAGGTCAAAGGGAAATCATGAAAATAAATGCCATAGCATCTGAGAATTAAACAGCAATATTGAGACAAGAATTGATATGTGGTGTAAACACAGAGTCAGGGTTAGAAGTGTCAGCTATTTAGATTATTTGATGCAAAACAAACTCATAACAAGCCATAATTCCTATTATTTTTGAAATGGTTATATAGACATAGGGTAGTTTGCAGTTAAACTGAATCTGGTTATATGCATTTCTAACATACAGGAAAGCTTTTTAATAAATAAGTTACTGTTTTATAGACCATTACTCACTCTCTACCACAAATGAATCTTTGACTGGAAAACCTCCTCTGATCATCGTGCAGCTGTACATCTAAAGACTTTAAGCACCTTTTTATGGATTCCTACATGGACTGACTGGATCTTTTATCTCATATTTTTATTTATCTCCTCTCAGTGACTTAAGTCTCTTTAAGTGCTGGCCACATGCACAGCATAAACATATTTATAACTTTCCTTTGTTTGCTTGAACCGAATGGAATGTTTTTACCTTTCGTCTGCCTCATTCTTGATCTTTTCATGTGCATTATTGCCAAAACTTTGTGTAGATACCAAGAAGGGTGCATTTGTGCCCTTACAGTGAGCAGCAAAATGCATAAAAATCCTAAACAAGCTGCAAGGTGGAAGTCTGTTTGTTGAGAAAAAGGGTGTTTGGTTGTGAGCAGGGCTCCCCCACTGAGCGATGACAAATACCTATCTGTGACTCTGTGTGTATGTGTGTGTTTGTTTGTTTGTTTGTGACTGTAATGACTGATCATGTGAGATAAACACGGAGAGATTCTCTGGAGGACAAGTACCTTGTTGCCTTTTAACCACTCTACTGTTAAAAATAGGAAAAGAATGAGAGGAAAATGTGTCCAGCCGTTGCCTTTTGTTCATTTGATGCTTTGAAGATGCACAGCCAGAGAGTTCTTAATGTTGTAATTAGAGGTGAGCCTTGTAAATATGGTGTTAAATGTTATAATTCAACTGTACATGTATTGAAAATGTCAAACTAGTTGTCAATAGTGTGTGTATTTACTGTGTTTATGTTTTTTGTAATTTGGAAAAAACAAATATTCTTTCAACAAGGAAACTCATTTGTAATGAAATTGCAAATTGAATAAACATTTATGCTTTGTCATAAAATTCTTCTTTGTCATATGCTTGCAGCAGAAGAAGTGCGCCTTCCATGATAAGTGCAAAGGAGTCTTTATATTCAGTATTTCACAACTTTACCACATGGGGGCAGCCTAGTATTTGTGAGCAATTCCCGCCTTAAACTTTGAAATTCATCCTTAAATCCACGTCTTCTGGATTCAGATGATGAAAAAGCAGTGCAAGAAATTTTATTTAAGTGACTGTACAAGAAAAAAGTTGAAGACTCAAATGTTGGTATTGTGTCTTTCTAGATTAATTATAAATTACCTGTTTTTTCAGCCAGAGCAGCTTTCAGTAGGCCTACAATAACATTACGTTCACACTGTAGCCTGAATAAAACCATCACAGCTTGTAAAACGGCACGAAGGTAAGTGACCTGAGGGATTTATAGAGTTCATTAAAGTTAATATACTCTATCAAACATGTAAAACTAGAAGTGCGGGAAAAATAAATGGCAAAGTGGAGTGCAGCAATTCCTTCACTGTAAATTATAGATGAGGGACAAGTTACAGAAAATGATAAATGCACATCCACAGGACGCAACTTGTTCAATCAGCAATTAATGCTAAAAACAAACAGCAACATATGCAAAGTAAATGAATAAAGATAAAACTTAACAGATTCAGGGACCCGCCTCATTAAATCAGACGAATGTGTGGAGATTACCACTGCCAGTAAACTAGTGAGACTGATTGCTTTGGTGTCTGTCAGAGTGTGAAGATCCTTGACAAGAGAACAACATAAAAACTCACTGTCTAAAGAAATAGGGTGCGGTGCTAACAGCCCACAGCCCACCATATGGCTCAGATTGTGAGTTACTTGGTTCCCGGCCATGCTTAGTGCTTCCACACTCTCCAAACTGTTTTGGAAATGATTGGGGACAGATTGGTGAGACAAAGTTTGCAGACAGGACAATGCACATGAGGACAGCAGCTCCCAAACATCTGCTGTGAGGAAAAGAACACACACACATCTGCCAGAAGAGAGCACACTCAGGCATCTGCCATGAAAAATTTCCACACAACGGTTGTATTACACTTCTTTCCATTGTTTCTCCCCGATTGTCTCTGCAGAACACTGTGTTTTAGTGGGCCACATTCACAGTGAGACATCCATGCAGGCAGGGAGAATATTTCCATCAGATCTGCCATTGCACAACTTATTTCAAAAGCTGTATTATGCTTTGATGATTATGAGATGTCTCCATGTCGCATGGATGGACTGAGCGTTCTTTACAACTGAGTTTTAATTATGTAACACTAAAGCTTTTGAACTGTGCAAACACAATTAGAGAAATGCCAAGGCTAAAAATATGACAGTGTAGAGATCCTGTGTGTGCGCAGTGTGGGTGGTAGCCTTTAGCAATATACTGTATGCTGTTGTCATGAGAGAGATATAACTATAGCAACACACATTCCACATTGTGACACACCAGCAGACCTTTCACTGTATGTTTTCTTTTTTTTCCTGCCAGGTAACTATTTTTGTTTTTGTCCTTGTAACCCTTTTTCTTCT
>JAQFJA010000022.1:26313089-26323326 GCA_029874485.1 Naso brachycentron
TTTGTGCACTACTTACGCATTCAGGCGGTCTGCAATACTTTGCCACGCTTTCTCTCTTTGTTTTATAATTGTGGCGGTGTTGCCTTTCTTTTTTATCTGCTCCTTCACGTCCTCGTAGGCCTCCATGAGGATTTCCGTTTCTGAAGGGGAAAAGTACGCCGCTCTTGTTGCCATGGTGAATCGGTGAATCTGTGATCGCTGGCGGGGTCTATCTGAGGGAGCCGCGTGCGCGCACTTAACCAGGATTGGTTTCACCTGGCTTGATGAATCCGTGTCTGCTCATCCTGGCTCGGTCTTTGTGCAACCAGTTAAGCCTGGACTCTCATGTTTTGGATTCGTTGAACCCGGTTTAGTCATTTATCCTGGATGTCTTAATCCTACTTTTGTGCAACGGGCCCCAGGTTTTAATGAACCAAATGTAGCCTAAATCAACAGAAAAAGCCACCAGCTCGTGAAGAAAGGCGTCTAAAGCAGTCAGGTTCTTCTCAGGAACTGCTGAGGATTAAACAATACCTAAAATGAAAGTGAATTTTAGATTAATGTTGACCCAACGTGGCGAAAACTCAATGAACGCGACTCGGATGACACTAGGCAGGGTTTGTTTTTAACTTTAGCGACTCCTCCCAGTGGTCACATCAAGACAAGACACTGTGCCAAACGGCAGTTATTGCGCTCGCGCACGGAGAAGATGGGGCAGCGCAAGTTGACCGTTAGGAACGTTCGTTTTGCGCTGCGATAGGTAAGCTACTTTCAGGTAAGATAAGGCAACGCTAAAGAAAATTAAGATACACGTTTTTTTAATATATATATACATATAAATCAAACAATGTACTCGTAAACTACTGTACTTTTGTCATTTGGTTAAGTTTGTTTTAACTTTACGCAGTTATTAGCATGTTTGCTAACTTAACTTTGCTAAAAGCAGTGTTAATTAACGATATTAGGGACACCTGTTGAGAGCCGCTTATGAAATATTTCTATGACGCTAACGCTAGCTATTTCTAAAAACATGTCCAGCAATTAAGTAAAGTAAAACACATAATTTGGCATCGCAGATTAAATTTATCTGCTTAATTAAACTCAGTTTTAGCAGTAACGTCAGCGACTAATTTGTAATGTGAGCTTTCTGCCTGTGAAAACTGCGTAAAGCTAACATGACTTTTTCTTTTTCACGTTAACGTGCCTCGTTTATTAATTAAATTACGACGTCTTTCCTAAAAATCCGTGAAATAAGTTGTTGACCATTTACTCAATATATTCGTAAAAGCCTTAAAAAGAAACTGAACTGACAAAAGTCAGTGAGAAGTTAGCTGAGCTGACGTTATGTTTTTCAAATATAGACAAAGATTTGTACTTTAGGCTAAAACATCAAAGTACAACTGTATATTGCAATTGAGTGCATAAGATAGGCCACGTATAGGAATATTGTTAAGACGCATGTCCTACAGATAGAATATAAACGTTGACTAGGCTACAAATAAGAATTTGTCTTAGTATTATTTACTGATTAACATGCAGCATATTTAATGCTTTCTGATTTTAATGTAATAAATATAATGTCCCTCAACCCAAGATATCCCCTTAAAGTGTTTCTCTGTGTTCGAGCAACAGTTCAAAACCCAACGATCTTCATGTTTAATAATATTCATGTTTTCTTTTTTACTGAAGCTATAGTATTAGTAGCTATAGCACTGATTAAGCAATAGCACTTAATGTTTTTGCCATTTCTATTTGGCTTTTCTCATGAAACGCGTCGTAATTATCAAAATGTTATTTCCTGTATCAGTGAATAAAGCAGCAAGGGCTAACTTTGAAGCCTTTGGTGTCGTCCTGTGTTTGATCAAAAGTTGTGATTATGTGTTTTTTACTCCCCTGCCTCTCCCTCCATCTCATCCTTCAGGGAAGATCTGTCTTGCTTTTTCACTTTCCCTGTCTCTCTTGCTTAGTAATACAATCTCTCTGTATCCCTCTCTCATTCTTACTCTCTCACACATACACTGCCGCATACACACACACGCGCACACACACAAATTCACACAGGAGCTATTCCCAGGTGGCTAGTGGTTGCTTGGAGTGACGACAACTATGTCCCTGGTGTTTAGACACTGACAACTCTCCTTACTTAATCTCCATGTCTGTATGCCTCTAGCCTGCTTATTTTACTTATCTGTCTCTCTTCTTTTGTTGTTCCAGAATATTTTTTAATCCTGTCTGGCCTAAATGGAGTAAAAAGCATTTTAGATTGTCATAGAATAACAAGCTTTTTATTTTTCTCACAATTGCACCTGAAGAAATTACTCACCTGTCAGTTCCACAGCTCCACAGCCTTTTAACACAGCTGAAGACTTGAGTGAGAAATGTTTGAGCTAAAAGGAGAGGTTGACCAGTAATCCAGCAGGAAACTGGAGAAGAAAAGGATGACATTCGCAACTGCCGCTTTTAATGGTATTATCCTTTATTTTTCAATTGCAACAAAAAAACTGAGTCTCACTGCTTAACTAATGAACTGCCAAACAATTTATTTTGAAGAAGAAGAAGTGAAAGAAGAAAAAGAAGATTGGTAGACGTGTACCTCCCAGAGATAGAAAGAGCGAAGGAGTAATATTGTGAATGAAATCTCTGGAAGCAAAAGGAAGAGGGAAGAGATGGAGGTTCAGAAGCTGTATTAAAAGCAGCAGTGTGTGTCTGTCTCTGTACCTCTCATTCAGCTTAAAGCAGCTCTGCACAGTGCTCAACGGGAACTCTGCACTCAAGAGATTTTTTGCTTGTCACTTCCTTTTTTCTTTTCTGGTAACCTTTTCTTTATTACTCTCTCAAACTGTCTTGCTATCATTGTGTCTTTTTTCCTGCTCTTTCTCTTCCTACTCTGTGAGCTCTTTGTTATTATTGTCTCTCTGTCTTGAGGTCCCTTTCACCCACTCTGAATATCATACCCCTCAACCCTCTCCCGCTCTCCCCCTCCCATCCTCTCTCATTCCCTTGCCTTGTTTCCTTGTTTCTCTCTCTCTCTCTGTCTCTCTCTCCCTGTGAGGAGGGAAACAGCATCTACGGCTGAGCCACCGTAACAGCACATGCAACAGGGTGCACACAGCACCTTCTGCTTCGCCACCTCTCCTCTTTGACTCTAATCCCTCCCAGACGGAGGCTACAGTAAAGAAAAGAAGAGCACAGGAGTGCAGCCAAGCAGGTGAAGATCTGATGTCCTGCTCCTTTTGATCAAGAGATCAGAAGAGGGGAAAAAGTAAATGAAACAGGGAGAAAGAAGTCGGAAATTTCTCCTGCACAGTCTTTCGAAGTTAAAAAGAGGACTTGAAGAAAGAGAAGAGATACAAAGACTGAGCGACTGAATAGTTCAGAGGGCAGCAGAGTTAAGAATGAAGTGAAGATGCCACCTGTGGCACCGGTTTGATTAAAGAACAGCCTTCTTGTCTCAGTGTGGCTACCCTGCTTCCCACATCTATTTGACTACATTTTCAACATCAATGGCTTCCAAAAAGAAGTGGGCTGAGCGGAGGGAGTTGCGCAGGGACCGGCCGTTCTCCACCCGGGATGATTCGTCCGTTGCGTCCGGGACATCCGGGCCAGGGCGATCCACCACCAGGGGGCGTTTCTCCGAGTCGTGGAAGAGGCTCAGCTCCAGAGGGGGGTCCACCAAGAGGGGGGTGCTCAACTCTCAGCAGCCACCGGTAAGATGTTTCGAGGATACACACGCCTCCTCTACATGTTCCCCCAAAGATTAATCAATCACCCGGGTGCTGGGAGGGAAATGGGACAGGAAAGGCTGCTGTCAAGATCGCACCTTGCCTGGGAGGGAGTTAAGCAGCATTGAGGGATTAGGAGAAAATTGGGGTCGCGGATTTTGGAAGACTAACTAGTTAGTTAATTGACCAGTTTTCTGTGGTGCCTTTTGCCAATACTTGTGCATTTTGTGTGATAAAATGTAAGTAGTATTACCCCAAAATAAGATGGGTTTTTTTTGTTTTTTTTGTTTGTTTTTTTTGCTACTCTGCAGTTGTTTTTGGCTTGACACTCCATCATCTGTTACCTTGGAAACCAGGTTTTGTTGTCAGTAACAGAATATTTGGGTTTATTTTTATACATATACTTTAAATTTTAAACTTCGCTGCATACACATATTAGATATAACCATTTAGATTTAAAGCGGCTACATGCTTTAATTTTGTAACTTTTGAGATAGGCAGGTAATCAGTACTTGTCACCTACTGGGGCACCACAGCATGTTATCTGCCATAGATTATTGGTGATTAATTTGTCTGTGGTCCTTGTACATAATGAGTAAACTGACCAAAGGGCCAGTCTGTCTAAAGCTCTAAGCAACCAGTTGATATGTAGTGCAAAAAATAATGC
This sequence comes from Naso brachycentron, assembly GCA_029874485.1. NCBI lineage: Eukaryota > Metazoa > Chordata > Actinopteri > Acanthuriformes > Acanthuridae > Naso > Naso brachycentron. Next base: position 26,317,458 of record JAQFJA010000022.1, read on the forward strand.
ATAACACTAGCATTCAATAGTGATTCAGCCTGTTAAATAACCTAACTTGTTCATGATTTAAAGGTAAGACAACCATGAGGAGAAATGTGGCACTTGCGATTTAGTCACTCTTAAAAGACAATTGTTGGATTTACATCTCTGTAATCAAAATCATACAGAACAGCATTTGGGTGTCTTAGATCTTACCATCTTTAGAGACGCTCAGGGATCAGCTCAAATTCTGCCATCAGAGTTTTTAAAAACATGCACCTCCTTGTGCCAGCTGGTTTCAGAGGCATCATGTGACTGGCAACAGTGTGGTATGAAATGTGGCGTAACATCAGGGCAATAATGTCTCAAAAAGTTACTACCAATATCAAGAGGAAATTGAATTTTTGAGGATATTTGTAATAAAAAACCAACAACAACAACAACAAAACAACCTCTTGGCAAAGTAACATTAAACAGCTGTTTGTAACTCCAGGAGAAATATAGTTCAGTCCTTTTCACCATGTCCAAAATACTGGTATTTGCACAGGTAACACAGGTATTTACACTCAGACTCTGTCTTACTGTTTTTTAGTCTCGTCTGTTGGTATTTCACTCAATTCCTATTTTGTTGTCTTGGTCTCTGCACCAGCTTTTAATGTAGCGGGGTGCTTGTAGTGCTTCAAAATTGATGCATACTCATGTCTTTTGGAAGCATCTGTTCGGCTAGTGGAAAAAATGTCTCCACAGGCATTGTGGCTCTGTGATCTGAATCTGATGGATCTGTTGTCCTGTCGTCTCTATTTTTGAAATGTAGAACTTCACTGATGTTTATGGATCAAGGTCAGAAAAACTCAAGCGGGCTGCTAGTTGGTGCTCATGGACTATCACACTTAGCCAATATGTGGAGTGATATTTGGCAGGGATATCTGAGCTGGGAGATGTGTGGGAGACAGAGATATGCACTGCTGGAGATTCGAGATTTATTTCTATTTTTTCAGTTGTGTCCCAGTAGCCAGTGCTGTTTTGTATTGCTCACATTGCTCTGATATAGAAACCTTAAAGGAAATGCACTTTTAAGCGAATCTTACTGTGAGACCGTGGGCTGTCAGACAGTTTTTTAAAGATGTGATTAAGGACTGCTTTATAGTGTGTCTGTATGTCTTGGTACACAAAGAGAAGAGAAACTAAGCAACACAAATCCTATGGGATTATGTTGCTTGGATATGGGAATAGAGGGTTTCTACCACAACACTACTGTTACTATCAAATCATCAGACACTTTGAATAATTAGTCAGTTGTGACGGCCAGGTATGTTTATGTATATGTGTGTTTGATCATGTGTTTTTTACTGAGTGAGTCAGTGATCCCATTTGTGAAGGAAAGTGAGTGATAGATGGAGAATTACTCAACAGGAGAATCATCTATGGTGCTGAACGAGTGAAAGACGAGGAGAATTAGTGGCCAAGACAGATGGGGAGAAGAGCTTTAAGATAATTTAGCACTACAGATTTGTCTCTATTTATCCAACAAATCTTTATAGCCCCTTCCACAAAAGCACTGCTACGATTGCTGGGTGATATTGCACAAAATATGTCCACAATACTTTTTTCCTTACCGATCAATGTCAATACTTTCTGCATTAGCTAATTTGATAATGCTGATTTTTTAAAGAGTATTCTGATACATGGTACAGGTGTATAAGAGCTGAAAGAGGAGTCAAGAAAAATGTTATTAAGTTGTACACTGTATCAAAACCACCTGCTGCACTGACTGACTGATTTGTCAATGAAGAGAGACAGCCGTGCAGGCCGTTACCTACATGTTTCACTCCTGCAGGCAGGTTGACATAAAGATAAATCCACCTTTTAATCTCAGAAGTTTTAAAAATAAACTCTGAGCTCCTCACACTGATAAAGGGCTCTGGATTAAAGCAGAATCCGATGTTAGAAATTATGTTTATGTGTGTGTTTTATCCGTCAGAAGCTACTTCTGCCCCTTCTTCTCTCCTCCAGAGCTCCCCGACTCTCAAAAGCAGTCTGCTGGTGTCTGTCTCTCTGCTCTGCAACATCCTCCTCCCATCAAACACTCTGCATAGCCCTGTGATAGATGCAATAACATTATAAATGATGTTGGGAAACTTCAGACTCTTTGGTACAGACCTATGTATCAGTCTAGTGATATATTTGACTCTTTTTTTCTTTACTTTGCAGTACAAGTTCTTTTCACACCTACATGTATTTAACACTTCGTGGACCATTTCTTCTCAGTCTCCGAGAGTCTCTAAGAATCAAATGTGTGACGAAGCTTGTGTCATTTCACTTTTTGCCATATGAATGCCCTGCAGTTCATGAAGCCATCTGTGGAGTGCAGAGGCCTTCTGCTCATTACAGCTAAAGAAATCCCCTGTCCTTTTTACAGCAAGACCAAAATGTTTTTCAGGTTTAAATTGAGTGTGGGATGTCTGTGTTTGTGTGTTTGGTGTGATTGGCTGTGTGTTCAATTTAATGTGTGAAGCAGTATGACTTTTCCTTCGAGAATATGGTGATGTAAGATCGAGTGGTGGATGTTAAAATGTTACAGCTTACACCATCACCCTGATGCTTTTGGCTGTAATGAGCGTCATCCTATGTCACCCTCTCGAAAACAACCATTTTGCCTACTGTAATAACCCATGGCTTTAGAGCACGACTTCAAAAGCCTCCATTGTCTGTTTGTGGTCTTTAGTTGTTTTGATTAGGCTCATTGGTGCTCATTACGTGTTAAAGAGTTTTCTCATGTTAAGAAAAAGAAAAAACAAAAACCAGCAACTTAAAGTTACACCAAATTGCATAGAGTTTCATTAAAAGCCATTTACTTGCAAAATACCGAAACCTTAATATAGAAGAACAGTTACAGTTTTAAAAGGCTCAGTTTTATTGGAGCTACTATTTTAAATGTAATGATTATCTGTATTTTTTATAATAAAAATATATCTAATGACGTGAAAACCATGTGACAGTTGAAAAGAAGTTTGTTATTGGGATGAACTTGTAGAGAATTCTCACACAAAACTGCAGCTGATTGTTTCTTTCAAAACTCAACTATTGCATGTTTAATGAACCTAACATAGTTTGAACATTTTGTTACTTCTCCATTACATAGCCCTCTATCAGCATCTCATCAGGTCATGATATGGTCTAATTAGAGTAAAAATCTAAAAAGCTCTCCAATCTTACCTCTGATCTCCCTTCATGCATAAAAACAGATGCATGATAAGGACATTTAGTATTACTGATTTTCCCCTGCTTCATTGCAATAGAAAGGGCTGTTTCGGTTTTGTTATTGAAAATTCAGTTTGTTCTTTTTGGACCTGCTGTACCCAAGGGAAACAACGCTGAGAATGTGTGAATGCCTCCATTGGATTCTCATTACAATGAACTCGAGTGTGATATTACTTCAGGAGGCAGCGTTCAGAAAGAAACAAAAAGAGTTTTCTTGGTTCCTATGGAAACGATGCATGATTCAATGATTGTTGTATTTTAAAAGGATGATTTTAGAACAAAGATCATTGTCTCACAACCTGATCTTTGAAAGTCTGGCATTTTCTCTTTTGCTGCTTGACAGCTTCCCAATACTTTTTTTTTTTTTTTTTGGAAAAACACTAAAAATAGGTTCAGAGCTGTGCAAGGTAAAATACTTTCCGTCACAAAGCTCAGTTTTATGCATTTAAATAATGGCAGAAAAAAAAATCAAAATCAGAGACAAGTGTAGGTGTGCTCACTTGAAGAATCTGAACTCAGTTGTCAGAAGTTATGCCCTTACACATAGTACGAAAAACAAATACACAAGTATGCACAAAAAACACTGCTATCACCCAACAACCTCAGATGCAGCCAGTAATCATTGTGTCATCTGAAAATGTTGGCTGACAGTTCCTCATTGTTGCAGTCACTCGAGGTGGAGAATGGGATATATTTGGAAGGGTACATGTTCTCATGTTCTCAAGCTTTTTCCAACCACACACACTGCACCTTGTCTGTCAGGAAGTTGGTCATTTATTGATGGGTTAAGACTGTTTTTTCTTAGACAGTTCAGGTATTGCAGCAAGTGGTGTCCGTGTTGAGTTTGCCGTCTACTGATTTGTTTGTATGCAGGGTTTTTTTGGCTCAAGTATGACAGGAGAGTGGGACAGGGTGTTATTTCATTCACATGTTTTATGCGCATTTTCAATGCGTGCATAAAACCAGCTGGATGGAAACTTTCTCATTTTGAAAAACACAAAACCCCCAGATCTTAAAATATTCCTATTTACTCTTGACTAGGCCTATCTATAGTTGGTTGTCTATGTATGGAGCTGGTGTATCCACTGAAGCAAAATGCAACAGAAAACAATGGAAACAGACTTAGGAAATTAATATGTGATACACAAAAGTGGAATTTTCTTTCTAATTTGCTAAAAACAGAATTTATATAAACACTTAATTGTCAAGTATCTTCTAAAGAAATTAGCCAACTAGCACAAAGAAACATGAGTGTGCAACAAGTGAGACTGTTTTTCTGTAACTGTATGTTCACAGTGGACAGAAAAAAAAACATTTTTTTTAAATTATGCCAGGCTTCTAAAAATATTGGACCTAGTAATTGGAAGAAATGTTTTTTCTGTGTGTGTGTGTCTGTGTGTGTTTGTGTTGCACAACAGTGAACTCCAGTTGCTGTTTGATAAAGCACAATTTTTAAGGTGTATTTTCACCTCCCCCGTATTTACAGATTGATGGTTAACTGTTGACATCCATCCATTTAATACATTTATTATCCTTGCAACAAGTTCTTCTACTTTTATTATTTAGTGTCCTTAGTATACCTTTCAGTAAAAGCACAATTTAAAAGAATTGTTTCCCCTATTTTCCCTCTCTGTCATTGATTTCTCAAATGCAAATACATTGAAGTTACTATGATAAAGAACAGGCACTGCTGTCTCCTTTCCATATTCAAGGCCTTTGCAAACTGAGTCCATTGTGGTTCAAAATAGCTGCACTGTTTAAAAAAAAAAAAAAATCTCATGTTGTGTCACAGTCCCCAAATACTTCCATTTGGCTTTTTTTTCAAAACAGGTTTGATTTTCAGTGTTTTTGTGCATCCATCCAAATTGTCGCAGAGACCCTGGTGGAAATGTGTGATAAAGAAGGTTGATCACAGGACAACTATTGACCATGATCTTGACTGAATATCTGCAGATCCAGGTGAAAGTAGTGCACGCTTTTATGATGGCACAATCTGAATTAATGATGTGTGTTTGTGTGCGAGTGTGTGTGTTTGTTCTGCAAATGCACTGACAGCAGCTGTTCAGGATCATCGATTTGTGGAAAGTTTGGGTCTTTTTTTTTCTCTAGAAGAGCTCCAGTCTGAGTAACTTATTAAAAAAACAAACATGAAAATAAAGCCTCACTCCCCATGCTATCCAATGGAGCAAAATATAACACAAAAAAACAGCATCCCTTAACATATTATAACTAAACAGAGAAATAATCCTGTCTGGAAATGTGACCAGCTGTTATAATTTTTTCAGCTAAACCTGAAAAACTCTTCTAATAGCAACAAGTAGATGCTTGAACGAGAGGCACACTGGTGAGCTGAGTGAGAGAGTCAGCCGCCCAGGCTGATAAGCCTGCAGGTGTCTTGTAGTCTCGGGGCCCTGATTGCTGCTTTACCATTGGCTCCAGAGTGATGCACCGCTGGAGGCAGCCAAGAGCACCAATCGCAGACTGGGGACCACACAGCTACTTTGCATACCCAGGACAGGCCAAGCACAGAGGGAGGACTGGACGCAGCTGCCAGTGGCCATAACACGGAATAACTAGCAGTGTATTAAACTGGATCTTTGACATAAATAGCCTGAACCCGAAAGTGACTCAGTGAGCA
>JAQFJA010000022.1:26333134-26344758 GCA_029874485.1 Naso brachycentron
TTGTCTTTTTTTTTTTTTTTAAAATATCACAATAAATACCTTACAGTGAACCTGATATCAAGGTATCATACCGTGAGTTTTTGATATCTTTAACATCCCTATTTACTACACAGTTTGCGGTAGTCACTCGATGCAATAATCGATTCAGTCAGTGCTGCTGCGGTGCCCTCCTTTTTCTTCTCCTGATAGGAGAACAGATGTAAAAATGACATACTTGTTGATGATATACTTGGTATCAAATTGGATTTTGTTTCAAAAAACAACAGTTGGTTGAATAGGATCTAAATTTCTCTGTAGACTGTTAATGTTGTTAAATGCAAATTAACATAATTTCTTACTGAACCTCATTTGCGCCGAGAGATTCAGATGGAGGACTCAATGTGAGACCTAAATCACTTCAGCTGCTTTAATGCAGCCTCATTACACAAAGAGCAGTTCAGTGGTGGCGTCCAACAAGGATAAGCAGGAAGTAAGTATGCAACGATGTTTAATCTTGTATGGTTTTGTCTTTTGATTTCTTTCTTAATTCTTCTCAGGCCTTTCCCTCATCTTCTTCATTCTGCCTTCATACTCTTCTTAATTTTTGCACTCTGTCAGTGTCAGTGTGGTGTGTCGCAGTGGCACTTCCGAGATGTTCCCCTGCCATGGTTCTTGGTCACACTTCTCTGCTTTATCAGGCACAAGATGAAATTGTTCGTTAAAGTATTTTTGAGAAACTTGAAGCTTAACGTTAGTCATTTTAGACCGGAACCAAGGAAGTTCAGTAAGTTTCTATCATTGATTGATTCTGAAGTGACGACAGCTTTTTCCTGTTGTTTCATTTTTCGTTCCAGTTCTGACGGATAAACACCAGAAAACTTTTCACCACAAACACATACACAAGTACATGTACTTTTTGTTTGTTTAACCACTCTCTATATTTTGCTACAAATGGAAGCAAAATACATATTGTGCCGAGGTTTATGGTTGATCTGTTATTTCACTAACAAGACCACTCCATTTAAACAGTAGAAGAATGGTTCGATATGATGAACAGGGGTCAGTAGAGCAGTTCGCACTGATGTGAAGCTACAGTGCGAACTGCTGGTCCATGTGCTGCTCTAATGAGAGGGAGAAAGGAGAAGAACAGGGTGTGTGGGGTGCAAGCATTAGAGAGATTACACTCACCTGTATAGGACTGAGTGGGTGATTGAATTAGTCAGGCACCAGTGGTTGACAGTGATTGGTGTGAGAAAGAAGTGTAGTCTTGTCCTGAGCCTTTGTTATAACTTCAAAGCTCTTCGAGAGAGATCGCAGAGTAGTAAAACCTGACAGTGTTGTACCTACTTGTAGTTGGTTAGTTTGCCACATGCATAATTAATGGGGTCCCATTATTAATAATAAATAAAGGCAATTATTTCCATTGTAAGAGCAACTTTGTGCCAGTGCAACCTTGATGCTTGCAGCCTATAACTGCTTAACTGCTGTACGGACAGTATCAGCCTAAGTAAGTTCACTGATTAGGTGGCAGATTGCTACAAAATGATTTCCCCTCTAAGGACTGCCAGTAGTCCTTGCACATTATTCATTTCCTGTTACAGGGACGAAGTTCCCATAATAGCAACATGGTGTGTCCTATTTGTATCTTCCTCAAGTTTATAGATGCTTTTTTAACTATGGCTGAAGACACACACACAGACACACACACTCACACATTTGCGTACACTCACTTATACAAGTAAAGTTATCTGGAAAGGTATACTTGTACCCACACACAGACTAAAAGACCATACATACATATTTTAAATGACTGACTTGCTGAAAGAGATTAGTTCAGTTCTTTTTGGTGTATAATTTGCTTTTAAATACAGAGCAGGGCTTCTGGGTGGATGGAGCCTCCTTTTTCCTCATAGTTTATGTATAAGTGCTCATACAGGGCACTTAATGAAAGCTGTAATTGTCTATCAGTTGTCCATTCGTTTGCAAGATATGATGAGTGAAAAAATAAAGCTAAACTGTAGTTACAAAGTTACTTTATTTTAACAGGAACAAGTGCATTTGAGCCCAAGAGATTTAAATTAAGAGATAAATTTAATGTGGTTGTGATCAATTTAAGACCCAGTATCTTAACTGTAAACCTAATGGTGCTTGCCCATGTTCTACTGCAATTATGAGGTCTAGAGATATGTGTGATTTTACTACTTTCTATTGCAAGGAATGGTAAATGCCTCATAAATAATTTCTGTGGGAGAGAAAGGGGGGTTGATTCTTGCTGTTCCTATGTCAGACTGCCTCACAGCATGAAATCATATGTGCTCAAGGAAACATTTTGTTCTTCTTCCTTTCATAACTCCAGACCTTTTGTGCTGAGTTTAAACTTGTCTCGGTCTAAAGGCCTGAACGTACTTTCTGCATTGCGCGTCTGCAGACATCCGCGGACTCGTCTGCTCGTGCAGACTGGGAGAGCGGTTTCATTCATTCTAAAAACAAAGGTCTGCGCCGGGCTGGCCATATGTAATATGCAGTGTGCAGATTGCAGCAGAGTAAACAAAAGATAATAGAAGTTTTGGTGGCTGCACTTCTTTTCTTTTCTCATTTTTAGCCAGACTAATGTTGCTAATGTTGCAGCTACAACTAAATCCGTGTCATCCAGGCATAGACAACGGGAATCAAAAATAAAGGTTCTGCAGACATGGAGAGCACATAGTTACCTGAGTGGGATGTAGACCTATTATATTTTCTTTTGTTGTTAATGCTATTGTTGAACGAAATGAGAAATCTTTCCGTTTAAAATGTTGTCCTGAATCTGTGTATCCACACTCTATTCACATGTGAAAAAGCATGCACAGTCAGCACGCTGTCAAAGCGGACAGTCCACGCAGACGTCCGCAGAGGGGTCCGCGCAGATGCTCGTGGACATGGGTGGATGACAATTTTTATGTCACGCATACCAGAGCAGACCTTTGCAGACATGTGGCCGCGGAAAGTATGAACTGACCATTAGGGTTTAACAACCAGACTTTGTTGTATATCTGTCATCTTACTGTATCTGCCCTCACTCCAACCATTTACCTCTGATGCTATTTACCTCTCCTGCTATCCTCTTACCAACCCTCTTTCCACTCCTGTCCTATTACTGTCACTTGTGTGTCAAAACAACCCCTATTGTCTCCGGCTTTCCAGCGGGAGAAATACAGATATTACCTTACGGAAGTGGTAACACTGTCTACTGATAACGCTGTAACACTGTAATGCCACACTGGCTGTGTGTAGCCCTTTCGAACCAAAGAGCATGTGCAATGTGAAGGTTTAGAAGACATCTTTTTTGTTGGGTATTTTTAAGAAGATACTGCCATGTTTGATCCCCTGAGATTACACTGTATGATCAGGGGGAATGGATTTGGCAGTCCAGAGGCTGATGGATCTAAATAGGAAACTAAAACTTTATTGAAATAACATTATGTTAAGCTGTGATAAAGGATAGATTTTGGGACTGCTACGCAGACAAACCCTGCAGGTCATTGCTTTTAATTAGTGTCATCCCCTCAGTCCATTGCCTCTGTCTTAAATGATAGCTCTGCTATTTGTCAACAGTCATTTGCAACTGTCGATAACATTTGGCAATACTGATGAAGCCTGAATGTCAGAGCTGAAAAATGTGAACCTGGCTTCAGGAACGTAAGGATAGATACCATGTTAGAACTTGTGGGACATCAACTAAATGCTAGGAATCATGAAGCTGCAACAAGGCACTGGCATATAATAAAAGCCATATTATGTGATTTTTAAATTTTTTTCCCCCCATTCCTTTCATGTCTTGGCAGTAGTTTAACTCGAGTTTCAGTGACATATTTACTTCACTTAGGTCAGATCGTCGTCAGGTCAAGTCCGACCTGACGACAATCCTACCAAGGATCGAAACGTTGTCTGTACCAAATAAAGGAGTCTATATTTTGTTCCTAAGTGTGCGGGTCCTGTCTCTACATTGATGATGTATCTCTACGTTGATGATGCGTCACTGTTGACCCAGCACCCACTGTTGATGTGTGTTCTTCTATCTTCCACTACAGCTCCGCGGTATCAACACACAGCAACAGATGGTCTCAGTGTTTGGACATCAGTGATGTTGGGGGAATCTCAACGATGATTTGCTGTAGCAGCACAAACACTTAATGTCATTCATTTCATTTGGCTGTGACATGTGACACCTAGTGGGGAAAATCCAGTGTACCGGTCTGGTCTGATGTTTGGCTTAATATCAAACGATTTAGAAATTTTAACACTGGCCAAACCCTATTTCACAGAGGAAGTGCACCTAGTTGGAAGCTAAAAACACAGGCACAGCAGACCAGGTACAAGGTGAGTTTTGCCTGCTTAGGCTGTTGTGAGATGAAAAATCAGAGCAGACAAGGCTTTTCAGCAGGGGGGCTTTTGAGAGGATTCGGCTAGAACGATGTGTTTCAGAAAGATGAGCAGCAGCAGTGGATAGTAAGAGAAAAAAGTGTTTTTTGTAGCCTGTTTCAGTAGACACCTAAAACAAAAGCGTGGACCTGAAAATTTGCATCATGTGGCCACTTTAACATTACAGTGTTTGGATGCACAACTCAGTGACTGAGTAGTAGACAAATGTGGATAAAACAACACACTTTGAGACCTCAAGTGGGTACTGAGTGTGTTTGCTTGTGTGTATGTGTGGTTCCATCCCGCAGGCTAATAATCATTGCCTTTCTCCAGATGGAAGAGTGTTCCCGACTCAGCAGAGGTCTTCCTGCTTCCTCAGGGCAAGAGACATAGGGGGTGGTAGCCTCTGTGTGTGTGTGTGTGTGTGTGTTTGCGCGCATACACAGGTCTGAGTGCATAAGGATGGAGGTATTGAACTGAGACTTACAGAGGATCCTCTAGGGAATAAGTGTCACACAGGGAGGAGGGAGAGAAGGCCAAATTAGAGGCGCTTGGCACCATCAATCTGCAATCGACAACTTTGTTATCACATACCTTCAGTCCCTTGCCTTTGTGAAAACTGTGTAACTGTTGTGTGTCTATTGGACTGACGCAGTCATCTACAGCACTTTATGGTACTTCATGTACTTTTTTCATCATGATTGACCGTAACACAAATGAACCTAATCATGGCACCACAAGGAATGGTACTACAGTAGTAAGTACTAGTAATAAAAGTGGATGCTGTTCTTGGAGAAAAACTCCATTACAGTTAGTTTATATATAACTTTTGTGAGTCACAACAGATGGAATGAATCAGAGGGATACTCTTTATTGACTGAATTACAGCTTTGTAAGAGGAAACAAATGGTTGCTTTTCTGTACAAACAGAGGCTTCCCACAAAACATACTGAGAAACTATTTTCTGCATCTTGGCAGATAAATTGTTCAGGAAAGATTTTCCAGGCAAAGTTGTTTTAACAAATCTTGACACTTTCATTAGATCCATATGTCGAGTTTCAAGGCACCTGCACCGGCTTGCTCTTCACATAATGCTTATCTTATTTCATCTTTTCTGTTTCATGATTTATCATAGAGTTTAAATTTGAAATCACATCTCGTTGTGGTCTTAAATAATGTAAATGTGCTTTAATATGAATTGCTAACTGTTTTATTTTTTAAAAGAAAGGGAAAAAGATAATTGGGAATATGTTAAAAATGCTCCTTTTTAGTCAGCTGCCTGAAGAGGTAACAATTAATGGGCAGACAGTGTTTTGTCAGTGATATTGAGGAGAAGGGACCACCCCACTATCTAGTACTTTTAGATGCCACTTGTGCTGCAGCTGAGCAGCTAAATTATTATCTAGCTTAAGTTATGTTATTAGTGCACTCCTACCTGGTGAATATTGTTTTAGTTTAAGTTAAAAAGATGATGAGTTTAGCAGAATTTAATAAGCTGTGTCAAAATAAGGTAAACTAGGGAGTGCCACCATGAAACTAAAAATTGCGAAAGATAAATTTTTCAGTTTTGGATTCTCTCCGAGGGGAACACAAGACAAATGATATACAGTGTGGGTACTGTATGTATGCTGTAGCAAAAAAAAAGCCTTTATTTAAAATTCTAAACATACGCTGTTCTCCACTTTCTGCTTGCACAATTCAGTGCAGGTTGTTCAGTTCAATTTGCTACACGTTTTGGCAGCATTTTTAGAACTAGAATTTAAAATGTGTGTACAAAATACAACAGTAATATTCCATGAATTTATCTCTTTTAGAATGATGCACTCTTCCACAAGTATCTGTCATGTGAATATTAGCAGAGAGGATTCACATTTTCAGTGGCAGAGCAGCATCTCAGGAGTTCTGGCTTTGCACGATTGACAGGTGGAAATGGGCTCCTTTCTCACTGCTGTCACAGTGTAGTTGTCACAGGGTCTACCTGAATGTCTCAGAGAAGAAATGGGCTACAGAGAACACCCACTCAATGTTATTACATATAAATGTGCTCACATCACTGTAACAAAAGGCAGATGCTGAAATGTAGTTTCGTCACGACTACATGTGGGCTGTGAGTAAATTATTCAGACATGCACTAATACAAACACACACATTTACACAATTTTACATTTGCATAATACCACATAAATCCACATCTGCAGGCCCCAGAGCAAAGTGATTTTAGTTGGCACATTAATCATGCTTTTAGTACAGGGCAGTATCTTTATAAGTTGACAGTATATTCTGTTGTGTTTCGTACATAAAAATACCAATCAGCTCAATCTTAGCTTGTTCTAAGATTAAATATAACACTCTTTCCATTTTATACGAAAATATAAATGATAAAACATTTTGGATATTTATTGAGCTTGTGCCCCCACCTGACAAAAGCGCTCAGCACAAAAGTACTTTAATAATTCACAGTAAATTGCCTTTCCTCATCTGCCAGGTTAAGCTCCCGTGGGGTAAAATGAATCACTGTGAGAATCAAATCTCATCTTGTCTGGTCTTGTTCTTTGCCGGTGCTTTGATACCTTTTTAACGTTGTAATTAGTGTAACCATGAAGAATGAGAGGAGAATAGACATGGGACACTCTCTGTCATCTGCACTTGTGTTGAACTGGTGTCCCCTGGTGGCTGAGCTGCGTATGATTTTTATTTTTTTAATTTGCCAGGAAGATGCTGCAAATTTGACTTCCTTTGCTTAGTATCATATTACATGTAGTTATAAAAAGGCAGGGCTTCTATTAAACTAGCAGGTTGATAATGATTTCAGATTTTTTTAGGGCATTATGCAGGAGTCAGGTTTGAATGATGGGGCCCAGGCGGACATTGATACTGCATTAGAAGGTTGCCATCTAGAGTCAGAATGCGGACAGTGCAGTGTGATTCATAGAGTCAGATGTGATTGCTGAACCATGTCATGGGGTGAGATGGAAAAGTGTGATCCGAGAAGGTTAGAGGCGAAAAGGCACACTCTCATGCTACTCCCCTCCTTTCATCCCCTCCTCACTCACACACACACACACACACACACACACACACACACATACACATACACACACGCACCATCTCCATACTGACTAGCTGCCTGGTTGACAGACACATTTCCCAGAGGTTCCCAGGGGGAGCCGCTGGTCAGTGAGGTGGATGTTTTTAATGTCAGTCCTTGGCTGTCAGGCCAAAACATCTACTTACTTTGAGGTGGTATCTCAAGAGAGCAATTAGGACATTTATTAATAAAGTAAGATAAGCTATAATATAAATGATGACAAGCTCTACAGCCAGCTGCAGATGCAGAGCAATACAGCAATGTATCTGTCATGTTTTGCTATGTGATGTGGCAGTGCTGCAGCTATTGTTTTAGCTTTGATTAAAGGGAGAAAACCCTCATTCATTTTGAATTATTTTTTTTTTCCTCCATGATAACTCTGACCGCCTGTGACTTGCTTTGTCTAGCTTTTGCTTTCCTAAATATTTCCTTTGGTGATGTCAAAAATATAAAATAATGTTGGTATTTTACTATTTTCATTGATCTGTACATATCTAAACCTCAGGTATATTCAGGTATTTAAGGCTTAATGCAGCTTTTCATACATTCAGAGTAACATTAATATGAATCCTATTTTCAATAAAATGGGCAGTGCATCTAACAAGAGGCAACATGTGCTGTATTCCAACCCCTAAATGTTTTTATCTTTACCCAAGAGAATCATATCGCACTGAATCACTCCTTCGCCAGTCCAAAAATGCCAAGTCTGTCACAAAGAGCTTTGTTAATGTGTTTTTTATATCTTTTGTTATGACAGGCATTTGTATGTTTGTCTATTTTGAATCAGTAACTCGTAGGAGACAAACAGTCTGAGTTACTAGAAATAAAAATAAAGGCACACCAAATTCAGAACACCAACAAACACGAGGTAAAAATAGCTGTCTGATTGTACTTGCTGTTGTCTTTGTGCTTCATAATCAAGCATTCAAGTCCTTGAGAGCTGTACTACACTGATAAGGTTTGCCATTGTTCATACACTAGGTTCATACAGTTAAGTGAATGCTTGTAGCCTGTGAAGCAACAATACTACAAAATACAATTCTCTCTGTGCCTGAGATAGCCATGAGAGACATGAGAAGTAGATGATGATAATTTGTTCCTAAAGTGCTAGTAGGGATTACAGCTTATAGCAAAAAATATTTGATTCGCAGTTGTAAAGTACATATGATGCAGATTAGATGATGTAGATTAGATGGAGTTCTTTTGGTAGTCAATGGTATATGATACCACTATAATACTGTAATACATATAAGCACACTTTCTATGCTGTTAATAAGTACCTGACACTAAGACACTTAAAATAAGAAGTCCATGGTGGACTAATCATACAAGAGTTAATTGATTATTGTTGAATGATGTTGATCTAGAAATCGGATTCTTGAGTCGTGTGTAAAAACACATGAAATGCACTCAGTTCAGAGTGAAATTTTAGTTTAAAGGAATTCATAGACAAAGATGAAAGTAAAATATGTCTTATTTTTCATTTTCTTTATAATTGCAACTTATTTGTGCAAATGAAAAATTAGTTGCTTTAAATAAGTTGAAGAGGTTGAAATATTGAGAAGCAGTAAAAATCAGTTTATGCAACAAGGCAGTCAATTATTTTTAGTGTTGTTATTCAACCACTTTAGAGTGTTTTATGCGTTGATATAATGTCAGACACATGCAAATCAGTAAGTAGGTCGTGCTGCTCTCCACTGCTACAGCACCAAGCTGTTTGATGTGCTTTCATCTCCATGCTCCGTCTGAATTCACTCTATAAGAGGGAGTGTTGACTCCACTTTACCCATTTCCCTTTTGACCACCACACAGTGCCTCATTGCATCTCTCTCCTCTCTTGCTGTTCGCTCCATCTTGCTCTCTCTTTTTGTCTCTCTCTTTTTTCTCCCTGGATTGCTCCTCTTTTTTTCCCCATGCGCAGAAGCAATCTTTTTCTTTTTCACCCTATCCTCAAAGGTTTAATTTCAGCTTGTTCATCAATTGCATTGGATCTAATTTTATTTCTTCTCATTCACACTTTCTCTCTCTCTCTTCATGTCTTTCTTCCAGTCTCCCTCTCTCTCTCTTTCTCTCCTCTTGGAGACAGTAGTGTGCATGCAGCCTCAAACCTAAGCCACTGCCTGTCAGGCTGCTCTGTGTATGCGCTCTGCGCTACCCTGCTTTTCTCTCCTCTATGCGCTATACTGCACTGCCCTGCACTGCTCCTGTCTCCTCACATCTCCATCTCTCCTCCTTTTCTTTCTCTCTTCTTTCTCTTTCTCTACCTGCATTTCTTTCACACTACACACTCTCACCTCTGTTATGCATTGCTGCGCTCTGCTCCATTCTTTGGGAAAATACTATTCACTCTGGCTTTTTTTTGCGCCAGAGCTGAGTACTCTCCGGCTTCTGGTGGAAGAGGATTCAGATGCTCCTGCTCCAGGTTTGACTTGCCTTGGACTCTTTGGATCTGTGTAGGCCAGAGAGAAACAGCGTGGAGGGAGAAAGGGGTGAGTGGGCAAAGAGCTGCCCAGGTGAGAGCTTCAGCTGCTTGGGGAAGTAAAGGCTTCAAGGTGGTGGCGGTACTGGTTGATGGTTGTCCGTCGTGGGTCATGCCCTGGGACTTGCGTGCTTTTCGGCAGTTGGAGTTGGAGACCCTCTCCTATTTTTGCCCCCCTAGTGGGGCAGTATTGATCCTGGTGCCGGGAAAAGCCACCGGGCACCAGTGGCTCCATCGTGAAGAGTGGGCACCATGAACCAACTGGATGCACCACGGCCACTCAACTGGACCATCAGAAAGCTGTGCCATGCAGCCTTCCTGCCATCTGTACGCCTGCTAAAGGTAAAAGAACATAGGGGAAAGGAAAGTGGGGGATGAACTAAAAACTGCAGTTGATGCTCAGGGAGGTGCATAGTAAAATATGTCAAGCAGCTCCTCTGCTATCCTAATACTTTTCGAAGAAAGATAAGTCAAAAAAGATGTGAGGATACAAAATGTAATTAATGCATAACCCAGAGGATGTATGGCAGGCATTAAAAGAGGATAAAGGGAGTGATGAAGTAAAATGAATATAAGTGTGGAAAAACTGCCAGCATGACACTCAGATGGGAGCACAAAGCTTGAAACTAGGGGGATGCGTAAAGAAGATAAAAATGTACACAGAGAAAAGAAGGAGCATGATGTTAGAGAGATGCACACATAGAATGAAATGGAGGAATTGAAGTAGCAGTTGTATACTATAGAAAGTGTGCTGAAAGAGAGAAAAAAGATTTATAAATGATTTAGAGTAGAGACAATGGAAGGGAGAGGACAAGAGATGAGAAGAAATTAGAGGGTGAGTGTGAATTACAGGGGTCTAGTGTTGGAAAAATCAAGAGGGAAGTCACAAACGGTGAAGATGAAGAGACCTGAAGAAAGGAAGAGAGAAAACAGAAAAAGAAGATGACAAATCAAAAAGGCAGAAAATAAAGGAAGAGAGGATTTTGTAGGGATGGGTAAGCAGAAATGTTGAATTGGAGATGACAGAGAGGACCGAGGAGATTTAGTGCTGAGGTGGATGTGCAGTATTAAATCCCAGGAGACTGGTGTCAAAATATTTTCAACAATGCTCCTCATTGCAAAGCCTCATATAAGACTGTGTTCTGTTAGCATTAGCCATGTTTAATTGGCAAACCACACCTTTTTCTCTAAGCAGAGTTGGGTAATACAATGTGTTTATGACTGAATGTATATTCATCTGTGTATTTGAGCACGTGGATGAATTCATAGCCTCTATACATTCAGGGTGCCTTGATATGGCTTGTTTACAGACATTTACCTAAAATCTACTCTTTATTAATTCATGTGCTTTTGCGAGCCAGTTACAGGCACTCTGTAAGGAGGGCTATTGTTGGAGGTCTTGAATGCCTGTTCTTCACTCTGCTTTGATCTGGCTTTATCAAAGTGTCTCACAGAGCAGCATCACTGTGATGTTGAACCGCAAAACCAAAGTGCCTGCGCTCACATGTCAGGAATTTGCATTTGTATAGCCTGGTTAAATGAATATCATTGTAATCCTTGATTGAATGTGCACAGGGTATGTTTGTGAGTGTGTGTGCAGGCTTGTGTGTGTGTGTGTGTGTGTGTGTGTGTGTGTGTGTGTGTGTGTGTGTGTGTGTGTGTGTGTGTGTGTGTGTG
>JAQFJA010000022.1:26344858-26358079 GCA_029874485.1 Naso brachycentron
TACACATGAATGTCTGGAAAAGTGAAAATGGCAAACCATCCAATAGTTCAAGAGTCAAAAAATTATATAAAAAATAAATAATGTCAACCTGCTGGTGATGCTGGAGGAAAGTTGGGAATTGTCAAAATCGTATGGATTCATTCTGTAAGGAAAATGAACAATGTTTGTTTGAAATGTTAATTGTAATCCAACAAACATTTGTCGCGATATTTTAATCTGGACTTAAGTGATGGACAGTCTGCCATCTATGGAGCTGTGCTATTAGAACTAAGACATTACGTAGTGTATTTAATATATACAAAATGAAGTATTGAAAAAAAAATTAAAAGTACACACCAACACAAACAGAAACTATGATGTGCACTGAGACAAAACAATCATAAGTAAAATGATGAGACAAGAAAATTGTGATAAAAAAAATAAAAGAAGGAATAGTGTCTGCAGACAATAGTGTTATAGCATTGAATACAGTTATAACACTGAGCAACAGAAACAAAGTATGTTAAGTGCATGCCATGCAATGAAATAAATAATGAATAAAAGTATAAAAGAAATGATTAACTGAAAGGAGGTGCAGAAAATGAAGGTGCAATGTGTGACAGAAAATAGACTTTATAATTAATCTGTACAGAAATGTTTCTGTAATAGTATATAACAGATGAATGTTACAGTATAAATATAATAAAAACAGAACATAAAACCTTACTAACCACTGACTAGTTAGATATCAGTCAACTGCTTTGTGTCTCTCACTAATAATCATTTAATATCTAATGGCTTTCTCTCAAGCATGATGTATTTAGTGTCTCTTTTGAGAAGGAGACACTAAACCCCCACATCCACTGCACCTGTGCAGGAAGAGGAGCTGATCATTTTCCACATCACACATTCGCTTCAGAATGAATGCACTAACACAGTACAGCGTTTTGCATGTAGGACACATCTGAACCTCATCAACTTATGACAGAAACTGAGGAAATTCGTAGATTCCCTGCAGATATTTTCTGCAGATGTATCAAAATACATGACATCCTTTTGTTGCAGACAATTTGAGTGCTCTACATCACCCATGTATGCTGTTGTGTGCATTTTTGTTAACTCCTTTATTTGTCATTATGTGTGCCTGCAGCTTCGTCATTTAAGACAAGCGACGCGCAGTTTCCTCAAGATGAGAGGAGTAGGTATGGACCCTCTCGCTTCAGTGACAGCACACAGTATATGTGACTGTGTTGTGACTGTGATGGAGAGACAACGAGGGAATCAGATAGTGAGAGAGAGGCAGATGTTTGTCTGTTTGTCTCAGCTGCAGATGATGGGGCTTTAAGTGCAGGAACAGCAAGTTCTAAAAGTGTAAATGACTAACACAGGGAGCCGTTAGAAAAGGATAATCCAGGAACGCTTTGTCTGTTAAAGCTTATGACCCTCTCCTTGGTGGACATCTTACACACAACACAAACACACACACACACACACAAACACAGAGGCTGAACGGAGGTTCCTGCTTCCTGGCTCCCCAGGCAGCTAATTACTGAGCCTTCCACACCAACAAAGGAAAGAGAATCTCTCCATTCAAACATATTAATCCCTCCATTTACAGGCTGCAGCAGAGGCGACTGCAGTGAGAACGAGCAAGAGTTTGTTTTGCCTTCTGCATCTGTGTGTGTGTGTGTGTGTGTGTGTGTGTGTGTGTGTGTGTGTGCGTGTGAGAGGATGTACATAGTGAGATTTAGCACGAACTTTACTGTTGAACTTAACACGAGGATGCACTTTTGTTATTCCATGTGGGACCAGAAATGATAACCAATATTACCTGCTTCTCTTGACTGGAAATGGATGTTTTACTTTTTTAATTTTAAAAATACATTTATAAATCATTTCACAGCAAAAATGCCTACTTGTTTTGCTGAGGGTCCATTCTTATTTTTCAACTCTTCCTCAGACATATTGACAATTTTGTCCTTGTTGTGAAAGATTGGTAACGTACCCTAATACAAATTGTACTTGCCTGAAGTGACATGCACAAAACTCAGGGCCTTAAGACCTCACCTGAGGTCTCTCTCTCTCACGCTCTGTGTCATTTTCTTTCTCTTTTAAAATCAAATTTATACTGCATACAAAAGAGCCAAACAGGCAATTTCTGAGTAATTTCATTGGGAAAAAATAAAAGCCACGGAATAGATCACATAGGGAGGAGCTGGATCTAAACAGACATGTGCTGATCTCAGTCTTGGAGGTTCAGCACAAATGAGGGCCTGGTTAGAGTTAAAATTTTAGTGTCTTTGTTGAATCAGACCCCCCAGACGATCAGGGGCCTCTACTCTTTTACCATGTTTGCTATCAGCTGATCATGTCTTTGCTGTTCTCCCCTCTGTTACTCTCAGCTCTCCTTTCAATGTGTGGATACTTACCACATGGTTAATTGTAATCCCTCGCAAACAAGGGCAGACCGCGCTCAGCTTCAAAACCTTATGGGCATGTTTGCTCTTTAATATCATTAGCCCAGTATCTCTAAATCCGACCTTGAGCAGGGGCAGCGTCAGTCAAAAGTGACGCACAATTCATGCTATTAGTGGCCGCAGTCCATTTTGTGTGAATTTAGTCTCTGGGTTTCCTGTATGTGAATCCTGCCATGGAGACATCAGGCTGTCAGTGTGAAATTAACCTAATAAGTCTATCATTATTGTTGGAAATTTCTGCATGACAAGCACTTTCCTCCCATGTCTCTCTAACTTAATATCTGCTTGCTGCTGCCAACTGCATACTTATGCTTGTGCGTTCATGGGATTGAGACTACAATTTATAGGCTGTCAGAGATGTTTCCTGTCTTTCTTGGGCAGGAAAATATGTCAGACGGATTGTGTGTGCATGTTCTTGTGTAGGTGTGTGCTTGTGTCTTTGCACATGCTTTTCTGTGAGTATATGCATTTATAATACAGTGCTACAGGCATGTTACAGCAAATTTGCACTCTGCAGGCGCTGGTGTGTGAGCATGATTTAAACCCTGTGGTCCACTCAGTGTGGGAAACCAGTGCAAAAATTAGATTTGAAAAGAAGTGAAACCTTTGTGTATAGAAGTGAATTGACATTGCAGTCATGGATAACATCCCAAAAATGTTTTTTTCCACATCATGTCAGAACTAGCACCATCTCCACAAAGCTAACAGGTAATGCAGTCTAATCTCATTTCCTATACAAAAATATGTAACCAACATAACCTGCTGCTACCACCCAGGCCAATGTTTATCATATGATTTGATGCAGGTAACCAAAAACCTCTCATTGTACCTTCTTCCATAATGCAACCCAGTTACATTACTCTTGCTCTAAACACATAACAAGTAAAAGTATGTATTTTTACGTGTGTGTATATGAAACTGAGCTGAACCATGCTGAGATTTTGATTATTCGAAGATATCATTTTCCCAGTGGCGAACGAAGAAACTCAGCAGTGATGTGTAATTGACTCTGTTTGACATCTTATCATCAGAGAGCTTTGGCTTATAGTGTGTAAAATTGCGTGTGTGTGTGGGCATGGGTCTGTGTAGATATCCTTGAGTGCAGTCTGGTAGAATGACGTTTACTCATTTTTGTGTTTCTGTCTTTAGTTGTGTCTGTGTGTTTCAGTTCAGTTTATGGATAAATATTGTTGAAATCTATGTCAGTTCTGAATGGTTTTTAGTTTGTAGTTCAGTTCAGTGAAAGTTGAACATATCCCCCAAAATACCGTACATGTTTCCATCTTCCAGGGTGATGCACCAACTCAGTTTTAGTAATGACTCCTTCCTAACAGACAATGAATCAGATTTGTAGTAACATGAATCTTCATTAAGTAATTGAATTTATTACAGCTTCCTATTGACCTTTAAAATGGCAAGCAATTGCTCAAGTGCCACTTCACAGAAGAGTAAAGCCCTCATTAGACAAGGGGGGAAGAGGTGTTTCCTGAACTAGGACACCTAAAAAAGGAGAGGGAAAAAAAAAAAAAGGCAAGGGAAAAAAGAAAAAAAAAGCACACCTGGGGTTTCATTCTGGTCCGTGTGCTCTCACCCAAACGTCATCCAGAAACATACAGGAAGAGATTGTAGAGATTATGTCTTGCTTTTGAAACAATTATATGCAAGCAACAGTGACAGCTGAGACTTTACAAGTTTAAGCCTGGGATCTTGTATAGACTCAGAGGGATAAACTGTGAAACAGTGAAACAGTATTGGAGATTTAGAAAGAGAAAATCTGTCTTCTTTGATCCTCTCTTGGTGACTTCTACAGCTTTATTAGCCACCGAAATTCAGTTTGTTTCAATCGCATTCTGTGCCTTTTTTTACTTTAAGGTGACAGTCTCTTTTATATGCCACATCTTGATTGTGTGCTTTTTCATAATCTTACTTTTAATCATCATACTGCATTAAATAATCGTAAGTGCCTCTTGTCTGTCAGACTCAAGACAATTTAATTTCACATTTCCTCACTTTAGGAAATTCAGTGTTGATACCTCCTCAGTGTTTCTGTAAAGATATTGCTACATACAGTAGAAATCACATCCTTCTGCTCTCTTCCTTAAGTCCTTCATTTTCTGCACTTCTTCTAGTGTCTCTTGCTTGCATTTTTCTCTGTCTTATCTGGTCAGCCTGCCTGTTTGTCTCTGTCAACGTTTTTCTGTGCCTCTTGTACTTTTGTCCTTTTTTCCTCGTTATCATATAGCATATACAACTCTTTATTTTATACAAAATTTCGGATGGGTGGGGTGCTGCTGTCAAAAATAGATACAGTATGTCTCTCTAAAGCTAGAAACAAATTTGTGCCACATAAAAAGATTTTGCAGTGCTTTTTATCTTGGAGTTCGCTGCGTGGAGTAAATACGTTTGTGAGCTTATCCTACACGGCAATTTAAATTGTATTTATAAAAATCCCCTGTTCTTAGTTTGAATTCTGACACCTACAGTAAACAGTGTAAACAAGGAGCAGAGTACAATCTGTCACCCATAGGTGGCACCACCCATTTTGTATCTACAGTAGATACAGTGTGACAGAGAGATACAACAGATCTTAGCAGAGCAGTTTGTTGTAAAACTAACTGAACTTAAAAACTTGAACATTTTACCTTTCCATAGATAAAGGCTTCTTGTACCCACACGTGTACTCTATCCGTGTATATAATATAGTTTTACCTTGCAAATTTATATGACATGAGAACAGAATGTACCATAACAAAATCTCTTTGTATTTTCTCTATGCATCTGATTTATGTTAATTTGTGGGTGTGAGGTTTGTAAATGATACGGATGTTGTACCACTGAATAGGCCAACAGCAGTGCAACTTTAACTTTACTGAGTAAAGAGTAATTGTCATGATACAAATTAGTGACCACACCAAAAAGCAAAACACCAACTGTGAAGGTAGAAGAAACAAAAACTGTGTTTCAGTTACAAAGTTAAATCTAGACATAATTGCAGGTAGCAAAACGGAAGATGCAGACACAGACGTATGAAGCCCAGGGAATAGAGGCAGGAAAACTGAAGAAGAAACACCCAGCAAACACAAGGGCAAACACAGCACTGGGGAATAGACACAGACGAACTGATTTCTAAAAGAGGGAAAAACACAGACTTATATACACAAGGGAGAGAAAACAAATGCGGGACAGGTGAAACTCATGATAAATCAAGAGGGGCAGGAAAGCAAATGTAGACAGGAAGAGAAACAAAACATGACACAAAATGAGAAGCAGGAAATATGTGAACTAAAATCCCAAACCATGGCAGTTATACAGTAACTTGGTTGATACGGTTATCTTTCAAAGTGAAGTTGATATTATATGTGCATAAAACATCCTATTGCTGGTCTAAACTGGTGTCAAGAGAAATGTGATTGATGGAGCAGCTAAGGCGCAACAGCTTGTGTTCTTTGCGTTAAACTCCATCTATGCAACTAATTTGTGCTTCATTTACACATTCTTATAAATCATTTAGATTGAAACAGCAGGGATCGCTCTAATCACTAAGCTTTTGGAAATAATAGCTTATCTGATTAAATTTGCCATGTCACATATTAATGACTTCCACAATATGCATTTTACATCAAGAGCTTTGCATGCATTTTGTTGTTAAGCAAGGTAACTACAAATAATAATGAATAATATAGAAATCACACGATATATTGATCTATTCATTGTCCCTCCAGAGAATATAGTAGTGTAGTTTCTGTTCAGTACTTTTTGCAGTCCCTCTGAGTTAACTTAAAAACATAGTTACATGGTATGTTCCCTGCTACATTACAACAAACAAAAGGGCCAGAAATGTAACATTTTAGCATGCGTACAGTGAATATACACAGAAAACTAGCTATGCCATGTGTGTTTTATAGTGCATTGGAGGTCAGTCTTGTTCTCCCAAATACCCCACGCTCTTTTTTACTTTTACTTCCACGCTCACTTGACAGATCTCAACGTGTTGAGAACAAATGCTACTGAAGTGTCAAATGAAACCGCAAGAAACGACGTGTTGTCACACATGCCTAAGGGAGGGTTCTTTTCTCTGTCTCCCATTCTTTGTCTTTTTTTCTTCTCTGGTGTGTGAATATGTTACAAAGTCACAGGATGTCTCAGCGATTGCTTGTTTAGGTTTCAATTACGCAGCAAATACATTTATGAGATTTCAATTAGAACAGTATCTCACTAATGAGCCAGAACGAGAACATAAGCTGCCAATTAACACCCAATGCCTTTATTCTGGCAAACAAATACATTGTATTCCCTATTTGGCATGCTTCCATACAACATCATGGGAAGTTAAACAAGCTGTTTGCAAATTAGTCTTTCATGCTTTTTAAAATATCTGGATCAATACACAAGAACGCAGCTCAAGGAAACAGTGCTTTGCAATGCTGAGCTCTTTTGTGTCTAAATGCATTTCTCCTGAATTAATGCAACAAATTCAGGTGCAGGAAGAATCTACCTGCCAGTCAGCTGCTGAATCATTTATGAAAATCAATCTTGTATGGCCTTTGAGTTTCTGAATAAAATCAATTAATTTATTGGGTAAACCACTTCTAGCTTTCACTGTGTAAAATCCTCACAAACTAGTTTACAAATATTGTTCTCACACACACACACACGTTCATACAACTAGAATTGTGGTTGACATAATGCATTTCCTAGCCCCTTATCCTAACCTTAACCTTAAAAACTAAATGCCTAACCCTAACCTTTACCCTGACCCTTACCCTAACCTAAAACTAATTCTAACCCCAAAACCAAGTCTTAAACCTCAAAAAGCCCTTAAGAGGCATGTCAAAGCGTGAGAACAGGCTAAAATGTCCTCACTTCCATGATTTAAATTACTAAGAATTGGTTCTCACAAAGTAGCTGTACAGGAGAGCGCACACACACACACAAAATGTGAACTCCATCCACCCACAGTTCCCATCTTGGAGTCACTGCAGCGGCATTCATGACCTGAGCAGTAGAGTTATGAACTCTGAGCGCTGACCCTTGACCTGTAAACTGTCAAGGGAATTTATATGCTGGTGATGGAGAGCTGTTTAATAATGTATAAGGACATTAAGTCAGAATCCTCCTTACACGCTTTCTGAACACTATAGAGTCGTGTAGGGTATATGACACTGGTATTGGAAGAATTTATGGTGTGTGCATCTATGCATATGTTTAGGACTCCTGTGTGTGAAAAGGTATGTGCATGTAGTTCTTAGCTGCTGAATTTTATGTGCTGCCTTTTGTGATTGTATGTTTCTTTGACCCACATGATTTATTTGCTTTGAGTGCAGTATTGCAGAATGAAACCTTTGAAGTATTTTGCTATCAGCATTCCTCAGCAGGTAGACATAGTTGATAAGAATACGAGATTGAAACTGATCTGAAATCAGACGCACAACTTTTAAAGGAAAAATCCTTTTCCATTGGTGAGACTTTGTGTTTAGTAGTAGAACCTAGTAGGTGGTGAGGAAACCATTAAAGTAGAAATATTGGTTGTAAAAACATACACTCATTTACATTCTTGCCAAGAATTAGATGAGAAGGTCAGAACCACTCTCATTTCTTATAATTTATGATATTAGTTCAGTAAGAGACACGGGTTAGGGCCAAACAGCCAGCCTGTCTAAAAGTGTAGTATATGTTTCACAGAAGTGTGTCTTTTTTATAACAAGCAAAGCTTAAATATCCAGCAAGTTCTTAAATACTACATGAAGTCCTATATCCAAAATCTTCAAAGTATAATGGCATCAAACAACTTCATCTCTTCAATTAGTTACATTACTGTTGTAGTATGGGGTCTGGTAGAATAAGAAATGAGGCTGTTTGCATACCATTATTTAATTTAGATTGTGTGTGTTTAAAAATTAGGATTGACTGGTTTTGATGGTTTTTTAGTACATTGTGACATATTTATATGCATTGACCTTGGGGGAGATAATTTACAGCTTATCAGTAGGTCAACAATAAATTAACAAATCCACCAATCAATACATTTCCATTTAATCACTATTAATTATTACATTTCAGTACAGTTGCCACACGGACTGTTTCATCTAAGGCTTTTTACATTTAGTGCATTTGTACATGTTTTGATGTGGGCCAAGGCGGTAGCAGTGGATGGGCTGGGGTGTATGGTTTGACTTGATGTAGGATTTGCAGAACTTGAGGCAAGTATTTCTGGCTTGTATCATACTCAGTTAGCCACTGGTAGCCAGTGCAGGGTGACAAGAAGCGATGAAGTGCGTGAGAACTGGATGGGGTGAAGACCACTTGCTCCTGTGGCATTCTGGATGAGCTGAAGAGGTCTGACAGCACAGGCAGGCACACCAGCCAGGAGCAAGTTGCAGTAGTCTAGGCGCCAGATGACAAGAGCCTGGACCAGAACCAAGGATGTAATTGTCAAGGCTGTTAAGATATCGGTAAGGCATGCTGAGGTGTGTGAGGGGAGGATGGGAAAAGTATTGAAATTCATCCTGATCTTAGAAGACTAAAATTAGATGCTGTCTAATAATCTGAGAGCTGAAGCCATATTGTTATTGAAGCATGTGCAATCAATCAAGCTGCTGCTCATGTTTAACTGAAGCCAGCCAATCAGCGTCACTGTGTGGTGAAATGCTGCCAGATGTCAAGTTTCAAAATCAGCACCATGGACAGCGATTGTACAGAATCTCAAAAACCCAATACTGCAGACACAGTGACTGTCCAAATCCAGCCTCAGATTTTAATGTTATTTTCTATTCAGTACAGTCAGTTTTACTGATTAGGGCTACAACTGATGATTGTTTTCATTATTGATTTCGCCTGTTACTTTCTCTCCAAGTTGTTGGTCTGTAAAATGTTGGAAAACGGTGAAATATGCAATGTCCCAGTTTACATCTCTACTAGCAGTTCAGAACCTGCGCGTATTGAGCTTAGTTTCATATAAGATGACAAAATTCAATGGCAAAAGTTCTCATACAGTGTAAACCCATGTTTTATGAACCATATGTACCTTCAAGACTAATTGTGTGATGTAGATTCTTATAACCTTTGTTCCAATGCTTTTTAAAAGTAGTTTAAGCTGTGGTACAATTGCCTTAGAATTATAAAAAAATAGAACATTTTGCCCAGAAATTAGTGGGACTTTGATGGTTTCAAGCAGATTATGTGACATAGAAATACTTCTGCACTGATGGAGCATCTTCTATTTAAACCTCACAAAAACTCCTTGGAATGGACACGTGGGCATGGCCGTCTGTGGATGTCTGAACATGTGGCTTTCTGTAAATAATTGATATCACCTTGGTAATTGTGGTGTGTATTTGTGTCTGTGTGTATGTGTGTGAGTGAGTGAAAGGCTGAGTCATAATATAATTTCTCCAGATTCTAACCTATTATAAACGCTATGCAAGCTTCTGGTTGACTGCAGTGCATTTACCTGCACTGTTGGTTGACCCAGTTCAAGGCCAAAAACCTGAGAGTGAATTCTAATTTTTCACACCCAACATGTCTGGATGCTCAAATGGAGGTGCCATTTATCATGTGAAAAAGACAGACTGAGAGGATTTCTTTCTTCTTCTTTTTTTTCACTATTAGCATGATTGATCTTCACTGATTTAATATTTTTTCTCAGTAATGAAGGAGATCGGACATTTGAAACAGCACACAGTGGAATCTGTTGCCGAAACACTTGCAGTAATTGGGCCTTTATCAATTTAAGGCATCAAATAAAAAGGGTTTTTTTTGTTAGTTTTTTATTTCTTTATTTTAGGGTCTCCTACACATGTGGTTGTTTGTACCTGAAAAAACTGACAGATTTGCCGGGTATGCATTAATCATTTTAATTCAGTTTTCAAATAATTTTACCATTACGGTGTAAAAAAAGCCTTCATGTTTGCTAAGTTTCTCTGTAGTTTGTCTCTAATGATCTATTCTCCATGAAATGATAGCTCATCTAGCACCATAGCTGTTGAATGGGAGGGCTGGTGCTGCAGTATAACAGCCAAATGAAAAGGAGTGAATAATAGATTTTTATTTTAATATGAATAGTGTTAAAAGTGAATAGGACTTTTTTGACAGGAATAGTCTTTTAACAAAATGCTTTGATCAGAAAGCGTACTGAAGCAGAGCGTGCTCTCTCTGCCTTTATGTAATGTTTCATTTCATCACTCTCTCGATCGGTGCCTCTCTGCCTGTCTCCCTCAATGTTTCCCTCCACGCTTCAGCATCCCCAACTATCAGTGTCTCTCTGATAAATTCCCCTTTCAACATTGTATCATGTTCTCTATATTAAACTAGAAAAACTATGGCATAAGAATCTATGCAATATTCTTAAAAATTTGTTTTGTCTTAATCAATCACAGAGACATGATTATATCTGTTTTTATTCACAATGCTTTGGTTCAGCATCTACAGCTCCTGTATGAGAGTAGTTGCCATATCTAAAGGAATAGTTTAACGTTTTGGGAAATACACTTCAACGGCTGTATAAGCAAGTGTTAAATGAGAAGAGCAATGCTTCTCCTATGTTTGTCTGTTACAGTAAGTACTTTATGAAGCAAGAGCCCAGGCCAATTAGCTTAGTATAAAATATTACAAGTCTCCTGTGGTTTTCTGGTTCCTTTATGGTGATGACAAGACTCTTGAAATTCTCTGCACCCGGCTGCTGGTTAGCAAAAAATAGTTCCAGCATGTGCCTCCCCATGCACCTACAATGGGTCTGTTTTGTATTTCTGCTAGCTGCCACCCCATGCCTCCAGTCTTCATGCAAGCCAAGCTAATGTCTCTACTGGCTCTTGCTTTACACTGTACAGATTTTCTCATATTACTTTACAAGAATGTAACATTGATCTAATCAAATGTATTTCAAGAGAGATAACTTGATTAGTTAGCCCACAAAATTCATATAGTTTTATGTTAATGTCATTTAATGTGTGTCTCACCTAATTTTGAATCTGGCACTATATACACTCTGATGTTGATCAACTGTCCAACAATGTGTTATACTGTGCAGTATTTGGAACTTGGATACATCATCAACGCAGAAACAGACACAGACACACACATTTTATCAATACTGTATTGATCTCTTCTGTCTTAATATATTATATATTTTATTTTTTTAAATTTCAGGCCCTTAACCCTTTTTATTGACAATCAACATGCAATCCCCAATATGAGCTTGAATGCCTTTTTAACTGTTCAACAGTGCACTCGGGAACGGGAGCATTTTTCACTACCCCCTGATGTATTTTAATAATCTCTGTTTAGAAAAATACACCTGGCTGTTGATGTTTGTTCTTTATCAAAATGTTGTTCAAGTTCATCACTCCCCTGTCTCTGTACTGCAATTTATCTCTGTCTCCCACTCTGTTGTTAGCTTTTTGTCAGCATCTGTCTCTGACTCTATATTCATCTCCCACTAGCAGTGTTTTCCTGCTGCTCACACAGATCAGTGATCTCACTCAGGTCGTTAGCTGTAAATGTTGGCATCTTAAATCATGCTGGGGCAGCTGTGATTCCCCTCTAGCTTCTTCCAAAATGTTTCCTTTCCTTGTCACACTCAGCGCACATACACATTAGGGCCCCAAACAAAAAACACACATGCTTTAAAACCATGCACACACATAAAACACAGACTTGTACACAACAGCCAATTCCCAGAACACCCCCCTCCCCACACACAGGCACACGCATGAAGGCACCTGTAACAGATATGACAGAGATCACATGCTGTTTTATTGCACATCTATAATTTTCTTTTTCCTGTTGGCTTATTGTTTTAATGTTACTTTAAAAAGAATTGTATTCCCTGCCCATCATAATGGATAATGAGTCTGTACCCAGTGAAAGCACTTAGGGTTTTTCTTAACTGAAATAATGCACATATGCACTCATATTCACACACACACACACACACACACACACACACACACACACACACACACACACTTCTGTTGCCTTTATATTTAAATCTAGCAAAAACTAGTCTGCATTAATCTGTGTTACTGTTAGCCCAACAGAAATGAAAAAGCTCCTGCATGCAAATTGTTCTCTCCATTTGTATCGCCTCTCGATCTTTCTTTCCCTGCATCTCAGCTTTTCTATATCAGTCTCTTTCACTCTCTTCTAGTGCTGTTTTAAACATGCCTGTTTAGGAGGGGCTGGGCCTTGTGTATCGTGGCTTGAAGCTTTCTGAAGATCTGCTCATCTTAAAGACTTCACAGAGGACACACATGTCCATCCCCTAGCAATGCTAGCATATGCGCATCGCTTTGGTACTTGAAATATTAAATAAGTTTAGGGATTCAAAACGGCAACTTGTTGAATATTAATGCCAAAGTCACAATCAGGAATGGGTATCTCAAGCAAAAAATAGCAAATTAATATAGAATGTGAGATAATAACTGCCTGTGGGCCTGGGACAAAATTGTCGCTGATGCTTGAAATATTTGGGTTAAGAAAACAAATGAAAAGTGAGCTGTACACAGGATGATGTGCCGTGGTGTAACAGTCAATCTGGGAGTTCCATCTCAAAAAAACTTCATAATGTGTACTTCTGTTGATAAAAATGCTGTAATACTAATGTCCTGTAGATTGTAGAACTCGTACTTGACACTGCACTTTGTCGGGCCGTCAGCAAAACACACTCTATGTGTGAAGCTGATAGATGAACAGTTGTCAAGTCGAAAAACAGATAGACAGACAGAGACTCCTTCCAGTTTGACTAGATATCTCTTCCCATCCTCGTACC
>JAQFJA010000022.1:26386078-26397440 GCA_029874485.1 Naso brachycentron
TAACGATGGTGAGCAGGCTAGACGAATGTCATGTTGCTGCACCTAATAGGCTCTCCGTTCAGACCACCTCTGTGGTCTTGATCCCTGACAGGAAAGTGGCTTAGAGAGATGACACTCTCTCTCTGTCTCTCTCTCTCTCACACACACACACACACACACGCAGCCTCACAGTCCAACTTTAATTTGAATCTAAAACAGGTGAAGTGCTTGTGAGAGGCAGAAAGCAGATAATTCTCTAGGCTGCTGACTTTTGAATATTTTTGGAGAGGTTAGATGCGCATCGTCACATTATAGATTGCTGCTGTATCATTATGAGATTTTTTTTTACATTAATATTTTATTTCCAAGCTCATGTACACTGACAGATACAGATTGGGAAACGGGGAGGAGATTTTAAGAGATAGTTAAAGACTAGTTCACTGTGGCTGTGTTTCAAGGTGTTCTCAGTATGTGTCTTACATCACCATGAACACACACACAAACGCACACATGCACGCACGCACACACACGCACATACCAACAGTTCTAATAGTCCCAGAGTAGACCAGTTGCCAGTGGACTGAGAGGTGGCCTGATCAGGTTTGCTGGGATCAGTTTGATGTTAGTTTTAAGGCAGAATGATTCTTCTAATGCTGCCTTCCAACATGCTTATGAAGAGAAGGCCACAACAGTGCAGCACATCACATTATACAGGTGAGTCATGACGACCTGATGCGTGTATCACAGTTTTGATAAAGGTTTGCTCGGCAAACCAAATCTTTTTATTCTCTATGTGTCACTCAGTAGTTCTATTTTTTGTTGAAATCAGCCTGATAGCCTTTTGTCACTTACTACCACTGTTATTTTTAGTTGAAAAAAAATTGAACAAAAAACTGTTGTCATGCAGTGTTTTTCTGAGGTATACTCACAGTCTCTTGTTGGTTTCAGTGTATTCAAACTCTTATGTATATTTGTGTGAATGCTCTGTCTGAGAAAATATCTCATTTCTACTATCTCAGATTTTTGTTTTTGCAGTTTCATATGTTTGTTTTAAAAGGAAAAGTGCTATACTGTGTTCTTGTACCACAAAACAATAGATTTTGTTTAAGAAAAATATCATTGTCACTATCTTCACCACCAACTTTGCTGTTTTTTTTCATTCTGGAGGTACTTTGTGTCATAAGAAGACGTCTTTTTTTATACCCAACTTCTCATGTTGAACCAATCTGACTTATCATGAATGTCATCGATTCTTTAAAGATTGTATAACTGAGTTATGATATCATTCTTGATGTGTGTAAGTCAAAGTGAACCAAAAGATGAAAATGTGATGCACTTCAGAGAGAGAAATTATGTCTCTTTTTTACTTTTATCACTGAGATGGCAGTCAAACCAAATTTGTTGTAAAGCATCAAATAGTGCAAGAAGAGGACACAAAGACTTAATGATCAGAAGAGAAAAGATGATGATTTTTAGATTTAATCTCATCTAATAATAGACGTACCAGAAAAAAAAACACAAACAAAGGGAGAGTGACAGGTTAGCTTGACAATATGTATATCCCTTTGTAAATAGTTTCTGTTTTTAATAAACTCATGTCAAAGCAACTAATGTACAATAGAAAAATGTGCTCTATGCAAAGTGCTTCAGCCTACTTGTATGCCCACGTATATACTCTTATAAAAGCTGAGTCATTCATGTTTGTGAAAAGGAATCAGGAAAAAAAAGGGTGAAGAAAAGGGAGACAGCAAAGGGATTAGGCTGGTGATTGGATATATTTCCCAATTCAGCTCCCTGCCAGTGCCAATAAGAAACAGGAGATACAATAGTAAAGGAAGAGAGGACAGGAGAAGATGGTGGAGGTGGCGGAGTTTGAACATAATGGAGTCAGGACCCCTAACAGGCTGTCAGATGCTGCTCACTTGCCACACAATCACTTCTTACACACACAAAAACACAAGGCGGGTGTGTCACTGTTTGTGTGTGTGAGGTGTGAGTGCGTGCGAGCGCATCCCGGTGATAAATCTTAATTACACGATGGAGTGCAGGCCATGTGCCATCTCGTCATACCATGTCCAATCTCATAAGCAACAGCAAGAGCGTGAGAGGAAGAGCAAGAGACGGAGACGTAACAGTGTGAGGGAGTGAGAAAATGTTCGTACCATATCTGTACAGATAAGAAGAGAAAGAAGCATTGAAAGGTGTAGAGGGAAAAAAAACGAGGTGCAAAAGCAAGTAAATCTTTGTCTGGGATGCTCTGATGTGAAACTACGGTGGTCACTCTTTCAAAGGTTCAGTTAGAGAACTTAAAAGGCTCTTTGTGTAGCGTGACTGTTTGTGATTTTGCCATCATCCTTCTCTATATCAATCAGATCTAAAAACTTGCTGCCGCTACCATCGAGCGGATCTAGTTTGTCCCAGGATAAGCCGGCGGATGAATACACAGTTCTAGCGTGTCAGGGAAAGAATGGGGCTGGGGGCGTTGTTGTGGCCCGCTGAGTCATCGTGGCCAGGGTGATCTCTAAAAGCAGCCCCCCAGCCCCCCAGAGTAATGGTTAATCGTGGGAAGTCTGGTGTTAGGGTAAGTGTGCCTGTGTGTTGGCCGAGCCTGTTTGTGGCCGGTTGCGGTGGGTTTTGGCGTGCCGTGGTGTGACAGGGCCAGTCAGGCGGATGGGGCGTGTGTTGTTGTAGCCATGGCAGTGGGGAAAGCCCTGTACAAGCAGCTCCCAGCTCTGCTGGCTGGGAGAAGAGCAGGGGCAGCTCTCCCAGAATAAAAAAGCCAAAAAAAAAAAAAAAAAAGAAAAAGCTCCGTTCTTTGTTTTCATGGCTGTTGTGTTCCCTCCGCTGTGGGTTTGGGAGTCTGGTCTGTGTGTCCTCCCGGTTGTCTGTGACTGTCCCATTGTGACATTCGATCCTATTCTGGACCTCTGGTGTTGTGCTCTGTCGCCACAAAACCTCACACAGACATAGTCCACTTCCTGGAATGGAGGTGTCACCCCAGGAAGTGCAACCTTTGAACCATAAAGTGCTGAGTAGAAAGTAGAACATTTAAACGGGGATAACATTCTCCCAATCACAGACACAGAGAATGTGCATCATACAATATGCAATTTGTAGCTGTCTTAGTTAAACTGCTTTAGTTCCACTTTTAATCAGCATACAGCAACAAAAATGGTTTATGTAGGATAGGACTGATTGATTGATCTCTTAAGGTAGGCATACACATAATGTTTGTTTCACAGATATAAATATTCTTCAGGTGCGATGCCTGGTAAAATGAGTTGAACTGACTCTGTTGGAAGTAGGGAAATAAAATCATAATAGTGAATGGTGTTTTGTTGTGTACATTCCGTTCCATTGCGTTGATGTTTAATATTTACGACTGAAATCAGGTCTTTGATGTCACCTGTGAGAGTACAAGAAAATATTATAATGATAACACAACCCAGAAAACAGTGAGCAAACAGCGAAGTGAAATGTGCCGTGGGGGAGAGTTTAGGCAATTTTTTAAAATCCACTGTTTTGGTAAATGAACACTGGAGACTTTTGATTGTTGACTATCAAAGCAAATCTAGCTATTACCAATCCCAGTGTGCTGACTTTGGATTTACTGAGTTGTTTAGTATCATTTCTGCCTCACAAGATGAAAAAAATGTTGGTTTGCTTTGGTTACCCAGTACATTATATGTGATCTTCTGCTGTTTTTGTTTCCTCTCGTGACACCTAGAGGAACGTCTTTTAATGGTGCAGTCGGTGAAATTTTAAAACTCACTTTGCAGCGAAGCAGTTATTTTTCTTCCTTTAAACAAGAACTAGTGCTTTTGCTCGTGTTCTCTTATTTGTATTCCCCTATTTCAACTGCATAATACAGAAGAAAATTGAGCAAGTATCTACAACTATAAATTATTGAGTTTATAACAAACCAAAGAAGGGACAAAGACAGGTCTCCTGTCTGTAGTATGTCTCATGATGTCCCTTTAAATGAAGCAAGCTCAATATATTCTGTACTTTTATCATACAGCTCTGGATTTATTTCCCTTTCTTATTAACTCTAGGATGGGTTTACTACAGTAGACAAAATATATTGTCTCTTTTTATACACTAATCCTTTGCATGTAACAAGTTTCATGCATGTATCTGTGCAGATGTACAACATGCATTAGGCTTTAATCCTGTGCTGTATGTTTATCTCAGGTTTTCTCTGTGGCTCTACGGTGTCTTTCTGCTTGTGTCTGTAGCAGGATAATTGGCTGTAGTCAGTCTGTCACTCAGACCTGCAGCAGATGTGACTGCTGAGCATCACAGGGTCACAAATACATCATTCAACTAGCTGCTTTATGCTGTGTGTGGATGTCTTACTGCACAATACATGAACATGAAGCACACACGTATGAAACTATGTAAACACACATGCTTTTACAAACGCACATACTCTCAGCTGACTGCACAACAGAGTATCTCAGGACTGGAACTCTGACACAATTTACTGCCTCACTGCCTTTAACATCCGCTTCCTCTTTCCCAGCTCTTCATCTCTTTCAGTTTGTGCCGGAGTTGATGAATGACGTAAAACATTTCTGTCTTCAGTGTTTGAATTATGTGTGATCTGCTGTGTGTGTGTGTGTGTGAGTGTGTTTCTTTCTGTCTAAGAATATATTTGGATGCAAATTACTGATTTTTCTCAAACTTCTTAAATTCTGGACTTTGAGACATTAGGTAAACTATTTCACTGCATTTGCTGTGCTTGCCATCCCTCAAACTAGACCTCTGCTTGCAGAGAAAAGTGGAAGATAAGTCTTTGTAAAAAGCTCAGACTGTGTCATTTTACACAAACAGAATTCTTCTTGCTTTTGAAGGGCAGAAAAAAGTTTCTTTTACAGGAGAACTCCTCAGGCAAAGACAGGTCTCATGCTGTCTGTCTGCGGTCACTCCTGCATGCTTAGGTCAAAGATCTGTTATCTGACAAAGACTGACTGAGTTCATCTGTCTTCTTTACTGCAGGCACAGAAATCGTGGATAGAAAGAGCGTTCAGCAAGAGAGAATGTGTTCATATCATTGTGAGCGCCAAAGACCCCCATAGGTGAGTAAGAATGATCGCAATGCATTATTGTGCAGCATTACATCTTCACATTTTTAATTCCGGCCTGTCTTACACTTATGACAAAGTTTTACCCAAATGCCTAATAGGTAAAAATGTTGATTTCATTTTTGAAATGTCAAAGGTCTGACTTAGGAAGAGAAGGGGGGGATTGTGACCTTATTTCACATTGGGTGCTGATTAGATACTGAATTGGTGACACTAATCATGGCTGTCCACCTTAAAGCTGTGCAGGTAGTTTGGATCTTCTGTGCTTTCCTCTGTGAGCCATTCATAATTTAGAATATGTTGCTTCTTTGCTGCAACATCCATTTTTGAAGCATCATATTGCCCAACACAAACTCACTGGTTTTGCTGATACTGAGCTTCAGGAGACTGTTGTTTCACCATAAATATTTTGTAATTGAAGACAGATTGTTCCTCACTGTTAATTATTTACTGGAATCAAAAAGGTCAATATAGTGATAACTTCTATTCCACCAAAAAACACACTTACTCGATCTAAAAATGGATGTTCTTGATTGATTTGTGGAGGCATGCAACTGTAAGGCAGTAAATTTAGTTTTTGTTTTGTACTGAGTAAGAAGTAACAGATTGAGATTTTCTTTAGATTTGGAATTTAGTTGTGATTATTTGCCATAAAATCTACAAACTCTAATGAGCCCAGCTCACACATAGCAAATTAAAAGCCCTGTTTCACTACTGACCTTTTGAAACATGCCTCAGAGTAATATCACGCTGGCCTCTATTTGCATCATAGGTAGATGCTACATACTAATGAGCCAAACAGAGGCTGACATTATACATTTTAAAACCCCAAATGTAAAACTCATGGCCAGAGTAGTTCAAGAAGACCATGAAATGCTCCAAATTATTTGATAGTTTTCAATTTAAGTCCAGAGGAGCTCCCTGCCAAGAACAGTGAAATGTAAATATGAAAGTATATTCATAAGGCTGTTATCAAAATCTTTGCTGCAGCTCTTGTTGCTGCTTTGGGTGACAAATGCAGACAGAAAGGTCTAATACCTGCAGTACCAGCTCATACACACTGATGTATACACACACAGGAGATGCCACTGTTTTTTTATATTAAGAGAATAAGCATAACTGGAGGAAAGTGGGTGGAAGCCTGATGTTCCACAAGATCAAATCAGCCTTCTCTTTTTAGTCAAAAACACTAGTGCTGATGCATGAGGCTGAATGAGGCGAAACACCTTTGATCAGGAATGACTTAAACACGAGGTGATAGTCAAAGCCTCCTGATCCTTTAAGGTTAAAACACAGAATGTGAAAGCTGCATTCAGTACATCTGAATATGCATGTAATTCTTCAGGAATACTACAAGTCTTTTGATTGTCTTTTTGCTAATTCCTGTGATTGCTGAGAGAGGGAGAGAAAAGAGAGCAGAGTAGAGAAAAGACAGAGGTTTCTGTAGGGCTGAAAACAAAAAGAGAGAGCTAAAAAAAAAAGAAAAAAGCTAATAATAATAAATAAATAAAAAATTTGCAGGGGCCAGCGGTTCCTTCTTCTTCCCTCCTCCCAATCAGGAGATGAAAGTCATATGACAAGCTGTCACTTCAGCCTTGGCCTCATCTTACTGCAAGGCACATAGCTGTGGTAGCTCACGCTTTTTGTGTCTCTCAGCCTCACACGGTCTCTCTCTCTCACCCTCTTCTTTTTCTTTCTTGATGTTACAGTAGTTTCTCTTGAGGCTCTGGCTTGTCAAGATTTCAATTACTCTTTGTAAAGGGCTGTATAATTTACCAATGGTGCATTTGCTTTCTCCCCTTGTCCAGGTGCTGTTGTGGTCGTCTGATAGGTCAGCATGTGGGCCTGCCCCCAGGCATCTCATCCAGTCAGAATGATAAGGCAGAGCGTTTGGCCAAAAATGACAGCCTGTCGGAGAAGTGGTCGATCAGCAAACACACACAGCTCAGTCCCACCGATGCCTTCGGCACCATTGAGTTCCAGGGAGGAGGACACTCCAACAAAGCCATGGTGACTCCAATAACAAATCTACTGTGTTTTATTTTGATGGCTTATTTAAGACACTTTGCTTCTTTTTTGATGGCTTATTTAAGACACTTTGCTTCTCAAGTCAACATCCAAAG
The DNA here is from genome assembly GCA_029874485.1 of Naso brachycentron. Lineage (NCBI taxonomy): Eukaryota > Metazoa > Chordata > Actinopteri > Acanthuriformes > Acanthuridae > Naso > Naso brachycentron. The sequence goes on from JAQFJA010000022.1 coordinate 26,393,268, forward strand.
ACAAAGAAGAACAGAGCAGCCTTTGAATGTCCACAAATACACATCCAAACAAAATGAGCAAGAAACTTTCAACACCTAATTTTGATGTTTTTTTTGGAAGCACTAGCTTGTGGTAAAGTGTGGCTCTCTAAATGGAAAAAATATATATATATGATACACATCCCCCCCCCCAAAAAAAAAAATTGTCATAGTCTTATGCTCAGGTTTTGAATTTGTTTGAATGTTGAACAAATGCCGATTTATATTTGGATGTCAAGGAGGCAATTTGCGTGAGATGTTGCACTGCCATAAGTTGTCAAAGGTAGAGTAGAATGAGTTGCCCTCGCTATATATGCTGTAAAAGAGGATGGTAAAATTTAAGAGCTGAAATTATATAATATCTGAATATGATTTGTAGATGTTTCCCTCAGCTGCAGTAAACTGATGCAGAGTGACAGCACACAGGTACAGAGGAGTGAAGTCTCAGATGCTTTAATAACTGAAATGGCTTCACAGCTTGATCTGGATGGCAGTGTTATCCCAGTGCTGTGAAAATGTTCAGTGAATTGATACATTCATGCTTAAAGTACAAATGTAAATCACATGTAAAGAGGACTCGAGAGTCTTGTGCACCTTATTGATGGAGCTTCTCTTGACACGACACTGTAGCTGGGTAGATAATTAAACTTAAAGGCATCACACATATGCAGTGTGACAAAATTAATCGAATCAGCATGCCTGAAGATAACAGCAGTCGATGAAATGACTATAATTATGTGTAATTACATGCGATTATTGATTTAAAAGAAAGAGTTCCCTGATTAATCGATCCCAGAAGTACTCTCATCATATGTGTCATTTACAGTCCATCATCAAATATACCGAAGCATTCAGGGAATCAGATGGTTAAGGCTAAATTATGTGTGATTTATCTCCAGTTTTAAATTATTATTTCGGACACGTGTTAGGTTGGTTGCCTGAGGGTGTTAAACAGATGTTGTTTAATGTATGTGGTTCTTCAGTCATTGCAAACATCTGTTCAATACTGTAGGAGCTTTAGGATGAAGCCACACTCTCACTCAGGTCTTTAACACTCAATTATGTGATGTTTTTCTGTTTAGTAATTTTGTCTTCAGAGATTTGTTTCACATTGAATGCTTTTATAGCATGTGTGGACATATGTTTTTGCATGCATTATATGTTCCTGTCTGTGTGATTATGTTTCAGGCACATGTAGACTTCAAGTCATCATGTGCCTGAGAGTGATGCAGATGTTTTACACCACTGACACATGCCCCACTGTTTCAGTATGTGCGGGTGTCTTATGACACCAAGCCTGACCTGCTGCTTCACCTGATGACCAAGGAGTGGCAGCTGGATCTGCCTAAGCTGCTCATCTCAGTCCACGGGGGCCTGCAGAACTTTGAATTACAGCCCAAACTCAAGCAGGTCTTTGGCAAAGGGCTCATCAAGGCTGCCATGACAACAGGAGCGTGGATCTTCACCGGAGGAGTTAACACAGGTGAAGTACTGTGCATACAATTGCTTTTTGTGAGAAATAATGTTAAAGAATCTCTACTGTTGTAAAATACTCAAAATGGTTCTATATTTCATTGTATATTATTGTAAATATTTGTGTTACTGAAAAAAACCTTCTTTTCATACAAATTGAGTGACCATGTACCTGTGTAAGTAATAAGCTAGTAAATAAACTTCAAGCCTCTTGCTGCTCTAAAGATGTTGGACCTCTGGATCACCGTGAAAGGGCTCTTTTAAAAATATTATGACCACTCAACTATACTGAGGGACACTTATAGTCAGACCTGATAGCTGAGAGTCAGTGAGGGGGTTTATTACTGGGAGGGAGTATGTGATTGCACAATCTGCATGAGAGGCTGTGACAGTAATGACTGAGTAGACAATTACAACCATCATGGACTTACACTTTTCAAGGAGTGGTGTTTCCTTGGAAGAAATACAGGAATTTCCCTGTTGGAGTCCAAAAGAATCTACTTTATGGAGATAATCAGAGGCAATAAAATCTCTTTTATATAGCACTTGTCAAAACAAAGCATAAATTTGACACATACAAAGCAAAGAACAAATTAATTAACAAAAACACATAAAAACAGCAATAAAAGATTAAAAGTAACAAATGAATCACATTAAAAACTTTAAAAAATATATAAGAATAAAAAAGGTTGAGATGAAATCACTGACTCAGCCTGCTGTATTTCCTCATGCAGACGTTTCAGAGCCTTGGACTCTGATTTTAAAAGCTCTGTCCCATTTTGGACAATCCAGAACAGACAGAAGGCCCCTATCAGAGAATCTAAAGTGCAAGCAGGTGATATCTAAGATGAACTGAGGAGTTAGACTATTTTGTGTGTGGTGTATCATTTAAAAAAAACAACTAAATTGTAAAATGCCCCGAAAGCCAGTATCACTGTAAGAGGCTAAAACTGGGATAAGGTGTTAAAACCTGCTGACTCTGGTTAAAGGCCTAGCTACAAGTTTTCTATTTAGGCATGTTAAAAGGTTGTTACAGTAATCCAGGCAAGTTGAAACAAGAGTATGTAAAATTGTTGCTTCATCTTTAAAACTTAACACAGATCAAATTTTGGTAATGTTCCTTACTTGATAAAAACATGTTTGTACTAGTTTGTCATGTTCTGCTCAAAGCTTAGATTACAGTCAGTCAACATGGCAAAACCTCTAGCAACAGACTTAATGTGTTGAGTCTAAGGAGATCTGTTTCTGCAGATACTGAGTAAGTGAATGAATTTTGCCAGGAGCAGGATGACTAGATTTATGAGGAGTTCATTAGGCTGGACTTTGAACATAAAGAAGGAAGTAGAGGGAAAGAAACTGTTTGATATCTAACAGCAACAATATGTTTGGGTAGCAGTTTGTGACAAAATTTGTAAAAACAATATGGGAAAAAAGGCACTTGACAGATTGCAGCTTGTGAATTATGCACAGATTATTTAGCTATAACCCATGTGGGAGATGGCTGCTCCTTTTTGACATTTTACTGTGGAAATTAGAAAAAGATGGGACAGTGATGTGTACTGGAGAGACTATAATAGATAGAAACATGGAGAGTACACAGCATTGGATGCTTTAGAGGACTTGCACTTGAATACAGAGAGGAACAGAAAGATTTAGTGACAGAATGGGTGCAGAGTCAAGAAAGAAGAAGAGAGAGGCCTGAATAATGGATGGAGGGATGGATTGGACTGATAGTTGAGGGTGGAAGTGGAGAAAGAATGAATGTCAGCACGGGTGAAGGGATAAGATGGCCTCCAGGTCTGACTGCTGCTCCCTTGAGGACAACTATTGGAGCTTTGACGTGTCTATGTGTGTGCGTTTGTGTGTTCACGCTGGCTGAAACAAGCTTCTCTAGATTATTTCTCTTGCATAGCAAAGTACATCATTATTTAAGTAAACCCTCCGAATTGATAATGAAAAAACTGATTTTCTTATCTGTTTTTCCCTCTAACACTCTGTGACATTTACGCACACGCACACATACACACATACACACACTCACCTCTTAATACACGCAGGAGTGATTCGCCATGTGGGTGATGCACTGAAAGACCATGCCTCCAAGTCAAGGGGAAAGATCTGCACCATCGGCATTGCTCCCTGGGGTATCGTAGAAAATCAAGAGGATCTTGTTGGCAAAGATGTAAGTCCCTGAGAACAAACAAACGAACAATGTAAAACAGATGCACAGTGGGTGTTTGCATGCTTTAGCCCTTGTTTGTGTGTGCATATATGTGACAAACCATGTGCAGTTCACAGTTACCAAGGCCAGTAAATTGCAGTTGGCAGTTTATTAACTGAGTTGCTGAGTATGCCAGTCCAATCTGTGAGAAACACTTCATGGAAGTGAGTCGGACTACTGAAGAAACCATATGAGACTGTGCAGTAAATGCTGACTCATTGAAATCTTTGGAATCAATGTTACGTTATAGTTAAAATTTCATTAGAATGTGCTGAACTCTGTCCTGCTGAGCAAGTGAAGCAGAGCTGATTAATATTGGTGGCTGAAATGAGATCATTATGTGCTAGTGCTCTTTCTTCATGCATGATGGGTCTCAACTGTTTGCTTAAGGACCAGATGAGTTAACCTCAGATTGTCAGATGCTGCCCCATTAAACCAAAACCAAGCTTTTGAGAAACTGG
>JAQFJA010000022.1:26406639-26417240 GCA_029874485.1 Naso brachycentron
ACTGAAAAATATAAAATGCATGCATTACATACATGGATACAAAAATTTGTCCCATTGTTGTGTAAAAGCCGAAGTGGATAGAGACTTTAGACTAGACATTGCTGTCCGTCATTATACCTCTGTCACCTCCTTCTTTGGCAAATTAATTTCAGCCTAAGTGTGTTGATATTTTTTTTACAACCATGGTTCTATGCAATTCTCAGGATCAACAAAATAAGGATACATACATACATGTCAACAATCAAATCAATCGGGTAAAATACCTTTGACCCCAAAGTGTAAATTTCTTTATCAAAGACACCATCTGTGTTTGATGCTTTCTGATAACAACTGCATTGAAACTACCAATGAAAAGTTGGCACAGACCATCCAACTGAATTTGAATTCCTCTTAATGTCAAATAACTGAAGAGTAAAGTTAGAGAGAAGCTTTGCCCTTTTAATGTACCATACTCTCTGACCTTTTGTTCTGTAGCCTGTCAAGTCATGTTGCCTTCACAGAATCCTGTCTGCTTTAGTTGTTGCTGGGATAATTTGTTTTAATTTTTTTAATTTGTGGTGTGGGGGAAGCAAAGACAATGACCCACATGTGGTAGCGCACCTCCTCCGGTCATGCTGATCCTAATTTGACACATAAGAGGACAAGCTCGCAGACACTTGTGCACGCCCACGCAAACAGCGACACACATGCAAAAGGATGAGTCATTGCTGGATCCTTAATTAGGACCATTTAAGCATGTTATGTGTGTCTTGCTTACACGCTCCTCTTTCCCTCCCTAAGTCTTCCTGCTCCTCTTACTTCCTGGTCTCCCAAGCTTGATAAATATAGAAGGTAGTGGCCATGGTGTGTCTCATAGACCACACCTTTACTTTTTGTAAGCCTCAGCTTTTTTTTTTTTTTTTTTTTTACACTTTTTCAGGGTAGTTTCCCTCCTGAGAGATGAGACGTGGGCACTGGGTTAAAACTATGTATGAGTTACAGAGAAACAAGGGGGAAAGGAAGAGTACAGTTTTGAAGATTTTATTATCTGATGCACTAGACTGCGTAGGGCTGTAGTCAACCAAAAAAAATCTTGATGGAAGAAATTCTTCCTGCTCTTCAATCACTCGATTGGTCGATGGGGTAAAAACTGTGTATTATCTCTAGGTTAAGTGGATAAATAGAGCGGAGGGACAGATGCCCTCAGACAGCTGCTGATGATGATTGCACCTACGAGAGTCTGGGATAGACCTGAGAATGAGCACCTGGACTCACAACCTTTTGCTTTGTTCTGGAGCTGTTTTTTGGTGGGAGGAGATTTTAGAGTTTAATTTTTAAACTTAATGTTTCCTTCAACCTTCAAATAATTCAGCAATAAAACTCAAGTGAGTTTTATAAAACTCAAGTGAGTTTTATTCAAGCAGTGATGGCACCTCTACATCACGCCAGGAAAGTAAGAATTAGCTAAAACAAAATTTTCTGTTTGAGTGGTTTGATTTGAAAGATACAGATTCCACTTTAATCAAGGGCATTTACAATTATCATACATGCTCCTTTCTTTATAGTGTGGAGTGACCCACCTCAATCTAGATTAGCAAACATACACACACTGTGATGGCAAGTAAAATACTGTGCAAAATTGAGAGAATAAATCACAGACATACAGTCAGCTGTGTTGCACTCTTGCAGAGTAAGTTCTTGATAAGTGTTAGACGGATCGGATTGGACATATAAGTTCTCCAGAAATGGGTTCAGATTTCCATCTGGAACAATAGTTATTCATCCTAAAGTGCCATTTCATGAATTCATATTGCATGTGTTCAAGTACTTGGTGTTTTATTTGATTTAGAGGCAGACCACAGAATCCACCCCGACAGTTAAAATAATTCAAAGGGCTTTCAGCTTTCTAACCACCACAGGATTAAATAAAAGGAGTAAAATTGTAAGCTCAGTCAAAGCAGCAGTTGGCAGAGCGTTGACATTGCTAAGTTTAGGGTTTCAATTCCCACATAAGCCTTGAGGAACATTACTGGACTGTGTAACTGTTTCTCAGTAGTGGCCCAAATCGAAATCTAGGTCACGTCATGTCCATGGATCCACAAAAACTTTCCATACATACATTATAGTACAAATGTCTGTAAAACTTAAAACTTGTTTAGTGTTATGAAATAACCATTTAGTCTAATAAATAAAAAAAATAAAATAAAAGTATTATTTGGTGCCAAAATATTATTTTAGTTCCATTCATGTGTGTTATTGGCACCCACAGTGGAAATAGGAGAAACTTTTTAGCTGTGTGCTCTGGGTGGACAGCTTTAATTAAAATGAGTGTTTGGCTTTCTCATCTATGTTTAATGCATCCGAGTTCCCATCGGAATTAATGCAGTTAAGGCTGCACCTAATTAGAAAAACCTATTGTGAACAGGAGGTCAAAAGCCATCCTAAAAAATACTCCTTGTTTTGGGGTAGTCATGCAAAGGAGAATTTGTTTCATTTGTGGTTTGCATTGCAAGTGTGGCTCTCTATCTGTTTCTCTGTGTGTGTGTGTCTGTGTGTGTGTATGTGTGCGTGTGCAGGCAAAATTTTCCTCTACCAATTAGCCATGACACAGCTGTGCTTTCCCCTCCTCATCTGCTCCTCAGTGGGTTTCAGTTGAACAATAATCTGCTTTAGAAACTGCCACGCTGCCTCCAAAGCTCTCTAGTCATCAATATCAGGGCAGGAATCAGATGCAAGTACTGGGTCACACACACATTAATCCGACAAAAAATGAAGGAATCAGTTTCAAAACACAAGTCACTGGTCTGCTTTTCTCACATATTCTGCTCTGTTGATGTACGGTCATGTGATGTGTTTTGGCACAGTGACGTTTTACCTCTTTGAAGAAGGCGAGGCCCCGAAAATATTCTCCTTATGTAACTGTCCCTGTTGCAAGGCCGCACAAGGCTGTGTGAGGCAAAGCGTGACGAGTGCTTGTGTTTGTGTGTGTGTGTGTGTCTTTGCATACAGTATGTAAGCACTTATCTGTATGTGCTCGTCTGCCTGCATGTTTGAGAGACAGACTATGCCTTCTCCTCTGTGAATTATGCAGACCGGGATGAGGGTGCAGGGCGGGGGAAGATCCGGTAGTTACACAGCTTTTGAATTAGAAGAGTCAAAACACCCGGCAGAAAACACAGCCACATGAAACAGAATGGGAGGGAGAGGATGAGAAGGGAGTGGCTATAGAAAGAAAACTGGAGCGAAGAAGACAGGAGATGGAGAGCAGGAAAGGGCAGAATGAGAGGAGGAGGGTTTAGGAAGTGGATTGCATTAAGACCACTAAAAAGGAAAAGAGCAGAGGGGAGTGAGAGAGAATGGGGCTCTGGGGTTTTCAGGGTACATGATGTCTTGTCGGCAATGTTCAGTGATATAATGAGACATTGAGTACAGGAAGGATAACAGAAGTAGTAGAGGGTAGAACACAATCAAGCATAAGGCAGAAAATTCCTGGCAGTGACTATCATACCTACAGTACCCTCATCTCTACATCGTCTTACCGTGTGCAAAAAATCCACCTGCTAATTATGCATAATTACCCTAAATAGTCTGTTATTAGCAGGCAAGGAGGCCTTTTTGTGTGGAGCAGTGGGGGGTTTATCTGTGAAACTCACTTTCTTTCTTTCTCACTCACTCTCTCTCTCTCTCTCTCACACACACACACACACACACACACACACACACACACACACACACACACACACACACACACACACACACACAGGAACAGATCGCAAAGTGGGCTGGTTATTTTTGGCCTAGGCACTTAAAAAAAATCTCTCCATAATTAGAAAGCTTTACTGTCTTGACAGTCGTGAGATGTCACAGATTTCACATTTGCACCTTGTTAACAAATTTAGATTTGGTCTTTCTATTTATAGATCAAGTATCGTTGATGTCATGATGAAGCCTATTTATTGACTATCCTTCTGTTTTTTTCTATCCTCTCCTCCCTTCTCGCTTCTGCACATTTTGTCCTTTTTTCCGTATTGTTCATCCCTGTTTCTGTCTCTGCTATCAATCTACAACCCTGGTCCCACTTGTTTTCCTGTGCAGGTATTGGTCAGGGTGTGCCAGTGGTGGCTCTCATCGTTGAAGGAGGCCCTAATGTGATCTCCATTGTGCTGGAGTACCTCAGGGACACTCCTCCCGTCCCTGTGGTGGTGTGTGATGGCAGCGGCAGGGCCTCAGACATCTTGGCCTTTGGACACAAATACTCCGAAGAGGGAGGGTATGCACTCACTTGCACACATTGTGCTGTAATTCAAGGGCAAGTACTCAATAACAATTTCATCCTGTGTGGGAAATCAAAAATTGTCTTCCTAAGTTTGTTAATTTCTGATAATATTTTTGTTTGAGTTTTTATTAAACACAGTCCTTCAATCAAATGTAGCAAGCATACAGTTTCATGCACATTTATTAGTTTTGAAAAAAGACTTTTTCTGAAATATGCTGAAGCATTTCTGTAATAACACAGGGTATTTTGTGGTTATATTCCTAATCAATCACACACATAGTTTTAAAGCCTCATATATTCAGTTACAGATTAAGGTAAACTTGCAGAATCACTTCCCACCAAGGACTCAGAGATAGTAGTGCTTAGAGCCGCTTTCAACCTTGATTTCACTAACTGACAAGCGAAACTAATTTGCCTGCTTACCCATAACCATTTTTTCTCCTTACCTCCACTCGACCCCGTTTCTGAAACTGTTTTTTTTTCTTTCCCACCTCTGCAGCATTATTAACGAGTCTCTAAGAGACCAGTTGCTGGTGACCATCCAGAAGACTTTCACCTACAGCCGCACACAGGCCCAACATCTGTTCATCATTCTCATGGAGTGCATGAAGAAGAAGGAGCTGGTGAGTGTGACTCTCATACAGGTGCAAGCAAAAATGCCATTAAACCGCGAGCATATACACATAATTGCACAGGCACAAGTCTGTTTGCAGATACAGAAAAGCAAAGATAAGAGCGCTATATACACAAAACATTTAAGCAGAGAAGACTCATATGGACAGATAAGCACACTCTCTCTCTTCAAAACAAAAACACTTACAACACCAGTATCAACATTCACACAAGTTTTGATTTATATGCCGTTTAAATAATTATAAAATGTGTAAGGAACAAAAGGGTTTATCAAATAAAGCTTTGTAATTGTGAAACTTTTATTGAGGCAATTATCACTTCATCTTTTATGCATGACGTGTAATGTTCAGTGGATGTAAATGTATTCTGCTGACGTTCAGAACCAAATGGCCTCGACCTTGAGGGTCTTTACCCCATTGGCAGTGTTTAAGTCAAGATACACGTCTTGTGAAGTGGGGCTGTCACATATGTCCCTCTCCCCTCCTCGGGGTTTAAATCTCAGTTTGTTTAGAGCACTGTCACTCACATGAAAACAATTTAGCACTGTTAAATACTGTCTGTGCAGAGGTGGTATGTATTTATGTGTGTCTGTGTGTTCACTTCTGTGCATACATTCATCTTAAGACATTTGATCATAATGATGACTTCTGGCAGTAGTTCTCAGTAAGACAGAGTGAGAAATTTGTAGTGAAACTACGTTAAATGAATGTAAATTATGTAGAGGAAAAAACAAAAAAGAGTTTGCAGATGTTCTTGTGTTGACCTTTATTTTCCTAAAATTCAAAGTGGATTCTCTTTTATTGTTGCCACAGCAGTGCGTGCAGTGCACGTGCAAATAGCCACACACAACCTTACACTTATTCACAACATAATACTGTAACTCATTCTCGTAGCTGCAAGCAAACAGCTGTAGTTTAGTTTAATATAGTTTATTTGTCAGGGCCCATGCACAAAAGACATGAATCTCTAATACAAGAGAAGAGATGAATTGCACCAGATTAGAGCTGTAAACTAATTTCCATCTAAGATAAAACATGCATTACATAAACATACAACAGGTAAACATAAAATGACAAACACTGAGACAGTGTAGATATACAATACATGATATAAAACGCATATGGCAGACATACGTTATAGTAAAAATAAGAGCTCCCTTGACCCCCTAGTCCTTCCTCTTTACCTGAAAAAAGTGCATGCACTCGCTTGTTAATTCATATCTATAAGGTACAAAGTGCAATAACTAGTGACAGCTTAGAGGTATAGCCTCTCCTTAAACCCAGTAAAGTGCAAAGAAAGTACACAAAGCTTACACAAGGTGTGTGAAGTGCATTCAGTACATTCATAGAGAAAAACCTAAATTACCTAAACCTACCATTTTTTTTACATTATAAGAAAACACAAAAATGACATGATAATGTCTGTATCTTAGTGCTACAGCAATACTGACTTATTGAGTACTTGGTTGCACCTGGCTATACTCACTTTGAACATAGTGCACAATGTCTTTGGTTGGAGAAGGAGATATTTGCCAGATCAGTGACTGCTGGTACTGCTGACTGCCAGCAGTGTTTTGCAGAGAAACGTTGTAATTAGTTGTATAAATACACCCAAGCCATATTTTATCACAACTATTGAACTAACAGTGCTTTAATAGAATCCAGTTATTTATCCCGAATTATAGAGGTGGGCATGTTTGAGATGACCAGGGCTTTGCCTCTCCTTTTTCATTGAAAAAATACTGAGGGTTAATCGTTTTATTGTTTGTTTCAGTTCTGATAATTGTAATACTGAGTCACACAAACAAAAGCATGTACACACCCGAAGCACACTGACAGAAACATGCAGACATGTAAGGCATGCAGTATTTTGGAGGTAGCCCAGCACTGGTCATGGTTGTGCAGCATGAAAATGGATTGATTGCCTCCTCAGTGGGGTTCCACTGGCTGGCTGATGCTCACACTGATGAATCTTCTGAACACAATACAGCAGAGCAGAACAATGGGGTGTAAATCATTCAGCAGGAGCAGCTGTAGAGGCCAGATAATCAGATGCTGTCTCTCTCTGAGCTTCAAAAACTGTCGCAACTACCACAAACTGAAACTGAGTGCTAAAAGTGTATTTTGGCAATATTATACAAATACATCAACCTTACTTTGTCCTTGTAATATATTATCAAATTTTACATGCCAATGACATCCTTTTACGTGCCTTGTCTAATTGCAGATTATTATAGATTGTCATTGATCAGCAGCAAATATTAGGGTGCAAGAGCATGTAAATCCAACAGTAGGATGGGTGTTCCCTATCCAGGATGCAATACTGCATATAGGATTTAGAAACCTGAAAAACAAATGTCGTCCGGGGCTTATAAAACAACAACAATTACCAGTGACATAAAACTTTGATAGTATATATTCTAATAATATTTTCCATGTGGAATAAAAACTCAAGCTTCTTTCAGTTAAAACATACTGCAGTTTTTTAGTACCAATGCACCATGTAGAGCATTTTTAAAGGCCAAAGTTGATTGTGGTTGTTGGAGGAAGAGAGAGATAGATGTCTCACCTCTCTGCTGTCTGGCACCTCTCCTATTTATCAGGCTGATAAGCATCACAGGGGTTCTGTTCTAATCGCACTCCACGATCAGCCACAAATTGGACTGAGTAAGTGTGTGAGATTGAAGGGGAGGAACTGCAAGGGAGAAAAGAGATTAAAGAGAGTTCCCTTTGTCCAGTACAAAGCTTGAAATACTCGTCATGTGTCGACTCAAGCCCCTCAAACAAAGTGGACCACACACAGCTGATTTTTTAGAGGAACTAGAACATGAAAAGGTTGAATTATCAACAACACACGAGTCCTCTAAAATCCTGCTTTGGATTTTTGTGAAAAATGTATTTCATTTAGCTCTGGGTAACCTTTCCCTTGCTTGTTCGTTGTCCAGCAAACCACAAATGGAACAACCTGTTTTAAAGTCACTGACTTGAGCCCTGATCAGACTGAACCACTTTACACACCTAAAATATTTATATGCTGCAGGACTCCTTGATTAAAGTACTAAATCCCTTTTGAGATGAGTCCAAAACAAGTCTCCCAGGATGTGGTCATAGCTTTTTATGGCCAGTATTTTACTGAAGTGGTTACTTTGTGGGGTTTGAAGGACCAGATTTTTTAAAAATGTTTGTTATCTCCCTTCCTACAATAAGGTCACAATCCCTCATTGTTAAAATGTTTGTGATATCTGCCAGTTAGCTAGCTGTCACTATGCATACGCTCTTCTGTGTTTAACAGTTGTGGACACATGTAGGCAGATGTTGATTTTTTTTTTTTTTTTTTTTTTTGGGTGGGGGTGGTTGTAATCCAATGGGAGGATGAAACCCATGGGTCTGAGGTATATTTTCAGCAACAGAAGTATTGCAGAAATACTACAGGCAGCGGTATGTCTTAATGCTTCTCTTGTCATTCCACCAATACAGGTTGCTGCTTGTCACTTTGATCACAAAGGTAGCATCACAGCATATATATATAGGCTACAACATATATATCACTGTAGTATAAAATAATTTATAGAATTTAGTCTCAAGAATGTTATAGAGCCAAGAGGAAATAGACAGATGGGTTAGATGGGTTGGATGGACTGAGAGACAAGGACACAATTGCAAATCTGTCTGCTCCTTCAGCACCATGGACAGCACCGCGGATTTATCATGACACAGCACAGTTAGGCTGCTGATATTTCAGAGCCATGGTCGAAGCCATAGATTTTTAATTTTTTTCTTAAGATGCAGTTAGTAACTTCTACTAACAAGCTAACATCAGCAATAGCATAAGGCTTTCTAGCAACTCTGCTTCAGCTTCCCCTCCTTGTTTTTGCTCTGGCTTGCGTTTTATTTTGTTGTCGCTCTTTTTTTAAAGTCCAGTTGAACTGTGATGAAACAGTTGTAGGGAAAGTTGCAGTAGAGTAAACTGCTCCATCTCAGCTCGAGCTTGAACTGACTGACGGTGTTACTTGGAGACACTGCTGTTGGCAGAGGTGAGTCAAAGCGTAAGGCACGAACAGCTAATTAGCTCATACCAATGTCGCCTGTCACTAAGAAGCACAGCGCAGACCGGCCAATCGGGACAGAGAGTGCAGAGAGCGTCACTGATAGGGCAAATAGAACAGGAGCGATAAGAAATATATCAATCCTGAATACAGTGGAATGATGGTAAAATACAGAGATCTTGTGATACTCTCAGACCATGTCACTTACTGTTAGCTGTCTGAGGGTATTATGACATCTTTTCCAAAGAGAACACAAAAAGTTACTGAAGTTTACCCCAAAGTTCCCTACTGCAGCTTTAAGGAAGGATACACAGTATCATGATAATATTTCTTTATTTCTGAATTTCCACAAATACTGGATCAAATTATCTCACAGGCTATATACGGCCACTAAGCCAAAGGTACTTCATTCCTGGTTGAGATGTTGCAGCTATCATTTACCATAGGGATGCAGTAAAACCGTACAAGTTCTATAGTATGTGCCCTGAGGTCCAAAAGCAATCATAGAAATTGTTTGTGAGAGATGGAGACAATTAGTGTGTTTGTCTTTGTGCCAATATACCTGTGCTGGGCATACAGCAGGAAAGTCAGTGAGTAAAAGGAAAAGAAAATGACCAAAGGTGATTGGGCCGGAAAATGTTTGAGAGAGGGACTGTGTGTGTGTGTGTGTGTGTGTGTGTGTGTGTGTGTGTGTGTGTGTGTGTGTGTGTTTGGGTGTGTGTGTGAGTGTGAGTGTGTGTGTGTTTACGAGGGCTGAAGAAAGAAGACTTAAGAGAGTCTGTGTCTTGCTTTTTCCGTCATTTTCAGCATGTTGGTTTATTCATGTAGACATTTTGTGCTTTAGTTATTTCCCTAATGTCTCTGCTTTGTTTATCATTCTCTGGGCTATTTATGTTTTATATCAAGAGGCAGTAAACTTGCATTTCTTATGTTTGCACACAGTGGCCTTGTCAGCACGTACATGGATATTTTCCAGAAGGTAACTTTTCGGTCCTTGTCCACACATAAGCACAGTTTTACGTCACCAAAAATGGATCTTTAGAAACTCTTGTCGGGTTAAAGATATTGGAAAACTCTTATTTATTATTTTACTGTTATTTCCTTTGTTTGCATGAGAGGATATAGTTCTAGTGCTTACCTTGTTAACAGGACTTTTACTTGTTAAAACATGAATGGACTGTTGCTCTTTTACTGTGTTAAGAAACAGAGGTGTCAGAATGTGCCACAGAGGTCACTACATAATCCAGCAAACTCACAACACGCTTCCTGCGGCTGTTGTTGCAGGTTTTGGATTGAGAACCAGTTGCACCTGTAATTAGGGGAAGCGTATTGGTAATATTTCTTTTCAGGCTTCTGATTTAGCCATATGACTTAAGGTTTTAGGATATATCCCTGCCTATTGGTTTGGCATGTTTTTGACAGTGATTCAATTATATTTTTGCATTTTCAGTTGGATGTTGATTTATTTTTAGAACATAAGAGGGAAAAACTCCAGTGATTTTTTTCTAACTCCATGTCTCATGTTTTTGTCATTTTGTGTTAAGTGGGACAAGTCTCTTTGCCCCTTGCTTTTACATTGTCATCTCAAGATGCCAGCTGATGAAATGTATCATTAATTCAGATTTTAAAAATTATTATACTTTTGTGAAGTTAGTTAGGCAGTAAATT
>JAQFJA010000022.1:26434407-26445608 GCA_029874485.1 Naso brachycentron
TGATAAATAGATATTCACGGTCTTGTATTACTGAGTGATTTGCTGCATTAGTATCATCAGATCTTTCTTTGTCCAGGAATCTATCTTAAAGGCAGCAGCAATTTCACAACCACTAAAAGCCCTTCCTCAGATCGCTCTTATTGATCAACTGTCAGTGGCGCTCAATTTGTAAAATGTGAAATTATTGGAGATCAATGCCACCCTGTAGACATGCCATTTAAACATTAACTGGCAGTGTCAGTTCCTCCAAAGTCAAGAAGAAACCCTGGATACACTGAGGACTAAAGAAATAACCACCTCTGGTTGAGTTATTTCTCTGCTCAACATTAATGGAAAAGTATAAAAGACAGACAAAAGTAAAATCTGTAAAAAGATTTTATTGAAAGGTGTATGAGATCAAGCCTGTTTTATGTGTATTGTGTGTGGCACTTTGTCCCTCCACGTGTGTCCTTCAGAGTCTGAATTTTGCCTCTGCATTCAGCTAACATTCAACATGGAGGGTGAGAAATTTCAAAAATATCAACTATGAAAATCATTGTTGGGTAATAGGATTCCTACATGCTTATAATGTGACTCAACACAGGGTCAGTCTTTCAGAGATAAAATTATCAGTATGAATCAGATTCTTGGGGTTTTGGTAGTAATTTCTATTTAGAACCAAAGCTTGGCATAATAATTTAGAATCAGCCCAAAACACACTCCTGTTGTACTGTATTTATTGCAATAAATGTAATCCATAACAGGTCACCCCAAAATATGTAAATATCTACATAGCTGTCTCTCTTTCCACCTCACTCTCCTACTATGGATCCCAACTAGGATGACATGCCCATCCGCAGAGGCCGCCAGAAGACGACACGTAAACGGGAGGAAGAAGTGGACATCGACTTAGATGACCCCGAAATCAACCACTTCCCTTTTCCCTTCCATGAGCTCATGGTGTGGGCGGTGCTTATGAAACGTCAGAAGATGGCACTATTCTTCTGGCAACATGGCGAAGAGGCCATGGCTAAGGCATTGGTAGCGTGTAAGCTTTGTAAGGCCATGGCACACGAAGCCTCTGAGAACGACATGGTGGATGACATCTCACAGGAACTAAACCACAACTCCAGGTGGGTGACATCAAATAAGGACACTCGTATGTGCGTACACACACACACACACACACAGAGGTTTTAAACATAGTCTTTTAATATGTTATTGTTCTGCTGTCATGAGTAAGTGTATCTCGAGGAAATTTTCCTGCATTAAATGATTAATGTTAAGTTGAGTGGCGAGTCTAGACACAAGTCAGAACATCTGCCTCCACACTGCGGAACATGTGGACAATACACACGCAAACACACTAACATGCCTCATTCCCGGCAAACTGACCTGTTTTACTCCAGGCTCTCATGGGACCTAAGTGACATAGATATGGAAATCTAATAACATGCATCATCCTTAGTTAAGGATATGCATTTGAGATGAAGGTAATCAACTAGAGATGAAAATGCTGGCTATGGAAATGATTGTTAATTAGAGGGAAAGTTTTTACATGCAGAAAATCCAGCACAGCCACAGCAACCCGAAGTCCCCGCACACACTTAGACACGGTTTCAAAGGACAGCCTTCGAGTTGGCATATTTTAGGCCTACTTTCCACAGAGAATTTGGCTGGCTTCCTTCGAGGAGCTCATTTAACTACATACATTTTTTTATTTCTTCGTGTAATCTTTACATAATCTGTGTTTGGGAAAGCATCTTTGTGCGTGTGTGTGTTTGTGTATGGCCAAACTCGAGGGATTTTTATGTAAACTTGCCCTATTTATAAAGTGTGGAAGGACATACAGTCATGCCTACATCCTGAAGGAGGTTCTTACTTACAAAGCACTTGCAAACAAGCTGTGTAAATACTTCTGGAATTTTACATGTATATTTCATTAATTCACATGTTTCATGATACATAAGTCATGTGAAAAGTCCATCATAAAGATGTGTTGTGCATCTGTGAGCATTGTTTTTTAAAAATCCTCCGAACTCCAGTGCTGTTGGTGCCTTGTTATGCACATTAAACTATGCAGAGCATATTGCTTTTTAGTGTAGTTTGCAATATTCTACTTTAATTTGTGAATATGTGTGTGTATGTGTAGAAGAAAGTTCTTTCAGAGGCTAAAATAAGGGTGTGAAACTTTATCTCAGAGGTTTAATTTATGTTTTTTGGGGGAGGGGGGTTTGGAAGGATATATATTAAAATGCTAGTGCAAGAGGTGGTGCTTTATGTGTGTTTGCAGTTTTGAATATTTGATAGATTGTGTTTATGTACTGTATGTGTGTGTGTTGCTTGTACTACATTCCCATATTTAGATAATTTTTTCATATTCTGGCCTCATTTCTCATAGAAAAATTATATATTAGCTCTAGCATTCCTTAATCATAACTTTGAAATCTGCACACAGCATTTCTTTTTCAACATGCAGTGTACATCCATCATTGGCTTCAACAACAAGCAATTCAAAGCCTTTCGCCTTGGAACAGATACGGATATAATTACCAGTGCAAATTTGGGCCCTCTTTGCTGTATATGTGTGTGCATCTACTGAATAAATTAGATATGCTTGTCATGTTAGGCCATGACCGCGCCTGAGTGTTGTGTTGATATGCAAAATGCTGTATGTTGGTGTGTGTGCAAGTGTTTGTATGCAAATTTAATTTTCTTCAGTATTTGACCAGATGGTCAGGGAGTCTTTGATCAGTTTAATTAAATTTTTACGTGTTGGGACAAAGTGTATCACTGTTTCTGTTCGTGTCTCTGTGTGCCTGTATACGTCCTGCATATAATTTCCTAGAGAGTTTGGCCAGCTGGCAGTGGAACTCCTCGACCAGTCCTATAAACAGGATGAGCAGATGGCCATGAAGCTGCTGACTTACGAGCTGAAAAACTGGAGCAACGCCACCTGCCTGCAGCTGGCGGTAGCAGCCAAACACAGAGATTTCATCGCTCACACCTGCAGCCAGATGCTGCTGACCGACATGTGGATGGGACGCCTGCGTATGCGCAAGAACTCAGGCCTGAAGGTAATGAAAGTGGGTCAGATGTTTGGGATAAGCTGTGGGTGAAATGAAGTAAATGGTAAATAAGCTGCATTATTGTTTATAAGGCACTTTATTAGTTTATCGATCACACAGAGCACTTCAGAATACAAGTCACAATTCACCCATTAACTCACTAATGGCAGGAAGTTCAATACAAAGTGACAACTTGCTCAAAAGAACATAAACACACCACTGGATCAGTTATCGGGGGCAATGTGGGGTTCAGTGTCTTGCCCAAGCACTCTCCAAAATGCAAATTTAAGGAGCTAGGGCACTGAAGCACCAACCCTACTTGAAGGTGCCTAAGTAAACCTGCTGTTGAGCATCTGTTTCTGGAGAATTCTCCACCCCTTCCATTATCTGTGTTTTGCTACTTTGCAGGGACACTGTTCCATTTTGGGCTCAGCGCTGCCCAGGATGATTTTGAGTGGTTCAAAGAAATACAAACAAGCCAAAATATTTTTTTTAAATGTTGCAGAAAAATAAATGCTGCAGCCAGACCTTTCTTCAAATGCTGTGGAGAGAGGACTGGTTCTGTTAGACTATGACGAGTCTATCTTGGACTTTCATTAGCGTAAGCCTACAAAGCATTCTCCTAAGCCAGAGGGGACAGAAGAACTGACCTTAATTACTTAAAAACCATGAAATTGTGTCCCACATACTTTCCATTGAGGCTTATATGGGGAACAGCACTTCGAGTCAAGGGGAGAGGCTTCATTTAAGACTGGTGGTTACGTTTTGAGCAGTTTTTGCTCATGTGGGTTTTCCAGACCTCTGGTGGGAGAGTGATAGGAGGCAGCTGCTCAGATCAGAGAGGTTAGAGTTATTTATAATGACGAGTTGCCCTGGGAGTTGCTGAAGGGATGGCTTGGTTCATGCTCATTCATATCCAGAATAAGACAGGATGACGTTTCTTGCTGGCTAGCTTTTCGGAGCAGGGCAGCCTACGAGTGCTTTAAGTATGGTTTAACCTTTGCAGGTAGTAGGAAGAGAGTGCACAGCTGAAGCGAGCTCATCGGAGCAGAAAGACAGAAAGGAAACCACAAGTGAAACAAACAAGATTTACTGCCTGCAGGAGTTCATGATATACAGAAAATAACGTTGTCAAAATGTTGTCATAATAATACGTGTGCATATTTTTGAGTTGCTAAAGTAGTGAGGGCAGTCACAGAACCCTCCAACATCCTCATTTTGTAATATGGTTACAAGAGGCTTAAAGTGAACTTCAAAATATGAGTACATTGGTGCTTCACACATCAGTAATTCTGACAAACTATTGACATGTTTGCTTTTGACCCCTTGACATGACTGATGACAAGAAAAGCTGAGACATCACTTTCTGTGCTGTGGTTATAATTGCATTTCACCCTGTATGTCACCCTAAAACAATCCCAGTCATATATTCAATCATTTTGTCAAGTCATCTGACTTTCCTTACAACTTTTTTATCATTAAAACATGCAAATCTCAATTTACATGCCAGAAACTGATCAGAAATTAAATTAAACCTAAATTGGTTACATTGAAGTTCAACTCTATGTAATTCAAACAGTTACATTTCACTGTTAAATTAATTAGACAGCTGCCTGCAAAGATAAGACTTGATTACACTGCTCTCAGTCTCCTCTTTCTCATGCTCCATACCTTCCCTCTGTGGTGACAGTCTCACTCTTACTTTTCTTGTTTGCCTGTTATGTATCTGAAGTGTTCACAGCATGCCTGCTTCTTTTATCTGCTTGCGGGTGTTTGTGGCTCTCATCCATCACAGCAGCTCACTACCCTTGCAGCCAGTCTGGACTCATACTTTTGTAATCGAGTTCCCCAATAAGAGCCTATAAGAAAAACCTAAGCTTTGTCATTCAGTCGCATATTATGCAAGTTTAAAATGCACCTGTCACAGACTGGTTGATTTGTTACAGACTTTCTGTGCCCTAATTTCCACAGAGCTTCTCATGAAACTGTACATTTTTATCACAGCTGTCGCCTCCGCTCTTCCTCATCCAGGTAATCTTAGGGCTGCTTCTTCCACCGTCCATCCTGAGCCTGGAGTTCAAGAACAAGGATGAGATGTCCTACATGCCCCAAGATCAGGAGGCCTACCTGCAGGAGAAGGAGGAGGAGGAACCTGAGAAACCCGTCAAGGAGAAGGAGGAGGAAGACATGGAGTTCACAGTAAGATCTTACTGTGAGACGCAGTACAACTCCGTGGTGAGAGAACCCACCTCAGCCCTGCATCTCAGAATCTGTACACATATCCAGATCTTCAAAAATATACACATTTTGTCTAGATTATCAAACTGATAATTGAACAAATAGCCCAGATTCTGTGTCCTTTGTAAACATCTTTTGTGGACCCTTTTCATACACAAAGAGATTTGAATATGTACACACACACTCACAGGTCTCCACACACACATAGCCTACTTGTTTCTCTATTCTGGCCAACTGGATTCTTCCAGACAAACGGGCCTTTCCTGTTTCTCGTCGTCTCAGCAAAGACATGGTCTTGGAGTTGTAGCGTCTCAGTCTGTCGCCGCTTGTGGGTTCCCTCGTGTATGTTTCTCCTTCCATCTATCTCCTTCTCTATTTCTCTCTGCTTTTCCTTTGGTCCCTCTTGTTCTCTGCTCTCTTTCTCTCTTTGCTCCTTTTGTCCCTTTATTTCTTTTGCTTTCAGCTATGTCTCTCTCTCTAGCTCTTTCCCTTCTTTTCTATCTCTCCAAGCTCAGTTCTGATTGAGGTACTGTATGCTAGCCGATTGCTGCCCCTCACTCTCTCCCATCATGATGATGGCTTGCCGCAGCATACCACTCAGCATGTTGGCTGCTGAGCATGGGAGGCCCAGGCTTTTGCATTATATAACCATGTCCGCCTGCTGCTGCAGAGCTTAAATCATGCAGAGTCTGTGCACCTTCTCCCAGCTCACAGTGGAAGAGTTGGTCCATCTGCATTGACATGGATGTACAGCAGGATTAGGACTTGTTCCATCTCAATCCAATCAATGGTGGAGATGACGCTAAGATCCAATTTGTGTGTTAAAATCAAGACTGGAATTTGAAAGGAAATTTTAATACACAAACTGGATCTGAGGCTGTCCCATTAAGTGATTAAACTGAGGTTGAACGCCTTTCAGCACCACTGTACATACTATCCATCTGCATTGAGCACAGCCAGTAAGCCAGCGCAGAGACTCACAGGCCATTTTACACATGCAGTCCTTGAGGCACTGAGGTGTTAAACAAAGACTCCTCCTGCTAAAGGATGCATTTGCAATGAGCCCCTTCTATTGCCCTGGCTTGTGACTGTACAAATGCACCCTCAGATACTTATGAATCACACAGAGATTCATACAGATACACACAGACTGCTACACCGCCGAGGGAGATTGTATTGTCTTATCCTCCGATGCTTTAGATAAACCACACTGTGATGAATGTAATAGCCTGTGTGATAGCTTGTGACCACTTTCTGACCGGAAATATGTGCATGTTCGGCACAGTAAAGGCATGGTGTGATTTACACGCTGGCATCTGAATCTTAACACCCTGAAGGCCCCGTCTGCGTGTGCCTTGGACAAAACTTTGGTTGTTCATGTTTTACAAAAAATAATAATAATAATACGGTTTGATTTCTTAGTGATGGTTTTATCATTATTGTACCTATTCAGTGACCTGGGAACCTTTTGTTTTCTTCTAAATATTTGAGCTGATCAAACGTTTTCTGTGCTCAGGTCTACTATGCTGCCCTAAAAAGACAGAGTGCAGTAACTTGTTGCAGAAGCAGTAAACTTTAGAAAAAAGTTTACAGGCCATACATTTGACAGTAAAACCAATAGGAGTGTTGGATTGCTTATATGTTATGTCTTCATGGGGGGGCTTAATTTATCCCTGAAAAGCATATCTTTGTACATTATTTTAAGAGATCTAAACCACAAATCACACAAAAATCACTTTAACAAAGCTGAAATGTCAGCTACTGAGATCTGCAAAGCTAGCTATCTTTAGCAGGAGTTTAACGTTAGCTGTTTTGTTTTTTTTCTTCCTCAGCATGAATTGATTTAGTTTCTGCCGTTTTAAATTATCTGGGATAAAAACTGAAAACACTAAATTTCACTTCATCAAAACTGAAATTTATCCTCACAGACAGCAACTAGGGGGAAAATCAGTAATTAAATTTAGCTTCTAGCTAAATCTAGCTCCCTTAATATAGCATAATTATTAGCTGTCTTTCAATGGTAGAAGGTGCAGTTAGTGCTGTAAAGGGTCCAGAGAGCAGAAAATACACAGCCAAAGTACAGATACTGCGGTTCAGCTTGTCTTGTTGCTTTTGCAAATTTAAACTGCATCAAAGCAAGGTTTTAAAGAAAATGCACATTTCTATAGCAAAATATTTGCATGAAGTGAGACAGATGTCAGAAAGGCAGAAACAGTCAAACTGAATATGACTTTAAACATGTTGTTACTGTGTTTTGCCTTTGTAGGGCAGTGTACTTACACACAATACAATTAGTTAAACTCCCTCAGAGGTCTGGTGTTGCTTTGACATTGAGACCATGACCCATAAAAGCAGTGGGCTCTGAACCCTCTCTCATGGATGAGGAAATGTGTCACAGATTGAAATGAGATATCTATGTCTTATCTTTTTTCTTGTCTTTTTCTGTCCTCTCTCTGTCATTACTTTGTCTCTCTTCTGCCTCTTAATTGTTGTCTGAGACACAATCCATGAGTGTCTGTGTCTGCGTCATACTGTGTTACAAGCCTTCACCCAACACTCCACCTCAAACACACATTTCACATTTTGGAATGATGACATTGCCTGTGCTTGCTTCTTTGATTATGATATTAAGACTGTGCAGAAGCCACAGTGTAACCATCTCCACCTTCTCCTGTTTTCTCCCTCTTTGTTATGTGACTTTTTTCCTTCCCTCCTCCTCCTCTTCACATACTTGTCTTCCTGCCCATCCTTTCTCTGCCTCTCCTGTACTCCTCCGTGTTTCCAATCCGTCACACTTCCCTCTTTCCACTCTCTCCATCCTTTTATCCCTCACACCTTTCACTTCCTCCCTCGCTCCGTGTGGGGTTTGCATTCCTCCAGGCAATGCTGGGCAAAGTAACCACAGAGACATCCAGAAAGAAGGATGTTGAGGAGGTTCAGAACCGCCACCGCCTCATCCCCATGGGACGCAAGATATACGAGTTCTACAACGCACCAATTGTCAAGTTCTGGTTCCATACGGTCAGTGTCGGCTTCAGCAACACCACCCACATACTCAGCTTCCCGCTCGCACTGTCAGGGCTTACTGTATTTTTGCAGCCACATCAATTCCTGGTTCCCTGCTGTTAAATTCTACTGCACAAGTGCCTTTATCTTCATTAACTTGCTGTTCCACCCTTTCATTATCCAGCTTTACAGGAGTGGGAAAGTTTAGTGTGACAGACGGATGAGTGATAGAAGAAACATGGTGAGAAAAGTACAGGAGAGTGATGCAGAAAAAGGGATTGAAAACAAAAAGGATTTTTTTCTCAATCATGGCATATTGACACTGGATTAAATATCATAATCTGTAAATATTGCCTGTTTTAAAGTTTAGTTTTAGAGTATTTACATGTGTGGGAAAGTGTGTGTTTTGTATTCGTGCATGAACATCCGTCTGTATGGATTGCTTATCTAGATAATGTAATTCCAGATGCTTCCTTTGAAATCTGTGTATAGTATGCATTTTTTACAGTGTCTGTGATGTGAAATGTTTGCTATGAGCTGATCTTTTGTTTCCCATACTCCGTCTTGAGCTTGTTCAGTTTGCTTGCCCAGTGAAAAAATCTCTTTGCATTGCCAGCGGGGATTTTTACTGTTTATTTATGCCGTGAAAACATTTTGACTGTTTTGTTTTAACCCATTTTTTCTTCTTTGGCTTTTACTCTGCTTCTCTGCTCCTCCTTTCACTTCTCCTTCCTGCCCTTCAGGTTAAAGAAAATATGCTACTGTGAATTCCATTACAGCAATCGAAGAAAATATGCTGGGTTTTCTCAGGGTCAAAATGCATTTTTTTACTTCTGAAACACATTTGTATTCAAACCTGTCATCTGCTGTAGGGAGCTGCCCCAATTTACAGTAATATTAGTCAAACTTCTCACACAGACCAGCTGCGCATGCGAGACTGAATGACAGTCACGTTCATTCATACTAACGTCACTTTGCCTGCTTTCTTGACTGGGATGCTTGATTAAGCTTGTCTGGAAAAGAAACCATTCCCAGAGTGTTTTCAATTTCTTTAATCTGTAATTTAAATATGTTAAAGCTTTCCATTAAAGGTAGAAACAGTTCAAGATTTTCCATCACTTTCCGAACCACTGTTGAATATATTCATGCTGTTTAAATGGTCTCAGAGGATAATGGGTCACCAATCCCTGAATCAGAAATGTAGAATATCTGATGGAAATCCAGTAATGTCAGAAACATTAAATGAGGAAAACATCAGCCTAATTTTTAGATGGTTAGGCTTGCATTGTGAGCATAACTTAATCTAGTCTGGTACATGATGAGCCTAAGTGCACAAAGAAGTGCGGAAAAAAAATGGAAGTGGACAGCTGACGTGTTTAAATAGACACAGCCACAGGAGAGCCATAATGGATGTTTTCAGGCCAAGTGTGGAGGTACCGCAATCAAGTGTCTTGACATCAAATCTCTATTATCAGATCTGAAGAACTGCATGAAAGGGAGGTGTAATGAGGGTCAATCATCCACCAGATAACTGTTTAATTTGAGCAGTTACACACAAAAACCCTTTTCACTGGGGCCCTTCAAGCCAGTCAGAGGAGAGAGAACTGAGCTTTATTGATGTACAGTCTGCTATTTGAAAAGCACAAAAAGATAACCTTGAATGTGTCCCAGCTGATTTCCCTCTGCTGTTGTTACATAGATGGCGTATGTGGGCTACTTGATGTTGTTCAACTACATTGTCCTGGTCAAGATGGACCTGTGGCCGTCTCCTCAAGAGTGGATCGTCATCGCGTACATCTTCACCAACGGCATTGAGAAGATGAGAGAGGTACCGCCGATCTTTGCGATGGCTGCATGTAAATGTGCACCATGCATGCACAATTATATTGAACATACGAGGATCAATTCTTCACCATCAGCCAGTGAACTGAAGGCACAAAGTGAATAATAATGTCACCTACAGTTTAACTGAATGAGTTGGGTGGTGGATGGCAGAGGCTGGACACTATGTTCACATCACAAAGCAAATAATGAAAACTGATCACTGAAGGGAAAGCAAAGAAGAAAGTCATGAAGAAGGAGAAAGGATGGCAGACTAGTTGGTGGAAATAAGGACGAGACGAAAAATCGGAAAGAAAAAGAAAAAAGTATAAAGAAAATAAGATATTTGGAAATGTGAGACTATCTAGTTCAGCTTCACTCTGTGGGTGTGTTTCTACTGTAAGTGTATGAAATGCATTAATCATTGTGTCACATCCTTCTCAGCTGAACAATACCTCCTCAGACATCTGCTTGATGCCATGAGCGGTGCAGTCATACTGCCCTCTAGTGGTGGTCATGATACAATGCATTTCTGTGTGTTTTACTCCTCTATTTGAGTCACACTTCAGTCACTTCAGTTTCTGTAATTATAAACACATCTTTTCATCATTCCTGTATTTTAACTTATCCATCTTCCTTTCTTTTCTCAACAAATATCCTCCGAGTAGATCCTGATGTCAGAGCCGGGGAAGTTGTTACAGAAGGTGAAGGTGTGGCTGCAGGAGTACTGGAACATCACAGATCTCATGGCCATCCTCATATTCTCTGTCGGCATGGTTCTGCGTCTCCAGGAGCCACCGCTCATGAGCTACGGCCGGGTCATCTACTGCGTCAACATCATCTATTGGTACATCAGGCTGCTGGACATCTTTGGGGTCAACAAGTACCTGGGTCCCTATGTGATGATGATCGGCAAGATGGTGAGAAGAGACAGTGTGTGGTGATGTGTATGTATGTGTGTGTGTGGGCATCTTTTTGCTGTGCACAGCATCTCTCATTTTCTCTCCCCATTATGTATTCTTGATTAATGTCTGACTTTTTCTTCCTTCTGACCTCTATCAGCATGATCTATACTGATTATAAGAGACC